>JAKWBJ010000012.1:0-418450 GCA_023159175.1 Wohlfahrtia magnifica
TGATCAAGGTAGTATATTGCCTAAACCTTACAAATTTAGTCTTTTTCACATTCACAGTCAGTCTATTTACTCTAAGAACCTCGGATAATAATGAAGCATCATATTCAATCTGAGTCTTGTTCTAAAGATTATATTTTCATCATATTTATAATTGTATAACAGGCATATATCATCAGCGAACATAAAAAGCTTACCATTGAGCGGTATATTACCAATATCACTAATAAAAAATTTAAATAACAATGGACCCAGAACACTACCTTGAGAGAAACCACATACAACCTCTCATTGTTCTTTGTTTAATTTATTTGCACGAATTGCTTCCTATTACTTCGCTAATCTTGAAACATATTAATAGTTTTTTCAGAGCAGCCATAATATTTCCATTCCTTTACTAGTAATAAATGATCAACCAATCACAAGAGTTTAAAAGATCGCAAAATACTCCGTCAACTCCCTTGTAACCCTAATTAAGACCGCTACAAATACAATCAACAACATTAATCACTGTCTCCGAAGATCCACTACCTTTTCTGAATCCATATTACCGTTCAAAAAGTAAATTATTACTTTCAAGCTAACCTGTAAATTGTTCAAAAATTTATTTTTCAAATATTTTGTCAATTATGGGAAGAATGGTAGTTGGACGAAAATTTTCAATTTTATTGGTACCCACAACTTTAGGTATAGAGACGTTTCTTCAGAATATCAGCATACTTTCCATCATCAATCATCCTATTAAATATTTTCGCTTGTATGCCAACAATAGTTGCCTTACATACTTGCAACAACCTAGGTGTAATATTGCCATAGCAAGAAGTCTTATTAATATCCACTTGACAATTATGTAAATGCAGTAGAAACAGGAGCTAATGTACCAAAAAAGTTTAAGTTGTCACTATAATTAACTCGAATAGTATTTTTTATATTGCGAACCGAATTAAAAAGAAAGAATTAAGTTCAAAAGCCTTTTCCCCATCCGTTCAAATAATTTCATTGTTGGTATTCACAATATCCTTTATTTGTGTGGCGTTCTTCCCAATATTCTTATTAAAAAATTACCACGTTTTCCTGACGTCACATCTATACTTATTAAAAAAAAAAACTGATAATACTCAGATCTCAATTTTTCACTACAGAACTTAATAATCTTGATAATTTGCTTCAGACTTTTGCATACATGCAAACTTCGGCTTTTTCTCCTCCGAGCTCCTAATAATTAATTTTTATAATTTAATAACAATACTAACTCTTTTGTCATCCAAGGACAGATTTGCCTTCAAATCAATGATTTATAAAGATCTTTGAACTATGTTCTGCAGCAGCTGAAAGAGTACTCACGAGCTCATCTCATCTAAGAACAAGCCAACCTTTCTAACATCTATATACTTCCTTATTTAAATGATTTTCCTACGGCAGATTTTTGTGTCAAGCCCACAAATTAATATATTGTGGTCAGAGATTCCACTCCGTATTGAATAAATCAATGCAATATCCAAGCAGTTGCAAAAAACACCATCAATACACGAACCACTGACAGGTCTGGTTATTAAATTATTACAAGAAACTAAGTTGAATTCTAAAAATACATCCACCAACCATTGGCTCGACCTAACTTTAGAAAGCAAATCAACATTGAAATCACCAAACAAAATGCAGTCAGAGCCCATAGCCTTCTCTAAATAATTCTGTAACAAATCTGTAAATAATTGAGCTGTGCACTTTTGTGATTATAACGTTGTAATTGTCAAGGGTTTATTATCTATTTTAATGCTTGGTAAAGATATACAAATTACTTCCACGAAATTATTACTTGCTGACCAGAGAACTTTAAAACTTATTTTTGCGATAGCTACATAGTAGTACCCACATACGTATCACCCCTGCAACAATGCACGCCCACATAATCATCAATCGAATTCAAGTTTACACAGTTACTATTAAACCATGTCTTCTGGACCGCTATGATCTCAGGCAACAAGGGCAAACTCGCCAACTTATTTTTAAATCTATTAAAATTACTAATAGATGATAAACTTCTCTCATTAAGAGATAAAACATTAACCTCTTTTATACAGTTCCCTAAATTTGTCTAAGTTAGCAAAATAATTACAATTCATATATGTAGGTATAAAAACAAACAAAAATTATCATTAGTTTACAACAAACAAAAGAAAATATATGTATAAGAAGAAAATAACTTACTTAGTAAAAGATTATAAGTCAACACCAAAATTCTCATTATCCGACTTATCAACATCAATAGGATCTAAATTGCCACTATTTTTTCTGGAACATACAGTTTTTCTTAATATTTCATCCACATCTCCCATAGATTTTAAAACAATTTGCCTAGATCTTTCATTTCTTTTAGCATAGATATTACCTCGTTTGTTAAAGACGAATTTAAGCCCAACTTCCTTTAAAGATCTAGCATACTTAATAAATTTAATGATTCTTTACACAGAAAGTCATTAACAAAAACGTTCTTAAATTGAGCAATAGCTTTCAATTTAGGTTTCACCTTCATAAAAATCATTTGATTTTTTATTAACGAATTTTACAACAATAGATTTCTTTTTATTTAGTTTACATTTTTTTTTATTGCTTACAAAGTAAGCCTCTTCTATGTCATTGTTTGTTATGTTTACGCACGTTTTCGTTACCATGTCGAATACAGACTCAACATCTGCTTTTCCTGCATTATCTTCTATTTCGTTGATAATACAGTCTTTTTGCACTTTTATTTTGTTCAAAACGTAAATAGATGATTTTAAGTTTTTCACTTCTTCTTTGAGATCATCATTACGTTTTTTTAATATTTTTATGTTATTTTTCTTTACACTCTTTAAAATGAGATTATATATTCAGTTGACATAAGTTGTAAAGATTTTCTTATATCATCTTTTATTTCCATTAAATTATTTGCATTTGTATTCAATGTTTAGATTTTTCATAATGTCAAATTGTTTATAGTCTAAATGATTGCAGAGTGCATGTGGGATTTTTTTTGTTACATTCCAATATTTGTAATTTACATTGCTGGCGAAAAACTTAATTTTTTTTATTTAAATTTTTCGATTTTTAACAGCCATCACTTTATTAGAAACGGAAAGTCCTTAACTTTATTTATAAGATATTAATGTTTCTTTTTGTTTAATCTTATAATTTTGTTAAAATAATACTATGATTTAGCACTGAGAATTTTGACGTTCGAACAAATTCAATGTCGCCATTTTTTTACTCTGGTAATTTTACACTTGCCCGTAAACTTAACCCTATGAGTGTCGATCAAACTTTATATAATTCATTGTGCGCAATATACTTTCAGTCTCACACAAATATCTATATTATCATTGTTTTTTTTTTTAACTGGATGCACATCAGCAACTGTCTTTCTTGAGCCACTAAACCCGCTTAAATAATATGATGAACGCAATTACATACTGCGAGTAGAGCACCCCATATTATATTTGTTGACGAAAAAAATAATAACAACTGTCTTACAAAGTGGGTTTTTTGGTTGGCTTTTTCTGGTCTCTGACCCCCTAACCTCTTACCCAAATCTTGTAAAAGAAGTTTGGCTTATGATGACACCCACTTCACCATTTGAAATTGGTTTTTATTTGGTCTCCGAACCTCTCATATTCTATTCCACACACCCATATTTATTGTTTGCTACTTTCCTCAATTGAATCGGTTTAACCATAGTCGAACATACTCAAACCTTGCACAAGTGAAATTGTAAAGATGTACTGCACAATGAAAACACAAGCCTTTAACAACAAACTGTGCTTTTAAGCTCAATGACTGTTTACCCAGGCCATATCACTCATCCAACTCTTATGAAGGAAGTTTATTTTCAGAATAACAACCATAATACGGACACTTATCAACTGGATTCAGTAATGCTATCTCAGTCATTAATCCCGTATGATATAAAATTATTGCAAACTCTTCTTTTCAAAGTTGGCATCTGTATCTCAAACTGCCCTTCCAACTCTTATTAAGAAAGTTTGTTTCTCCCAATTGTATTACTTGGCAAATCCCTTTGCCATCTGATCAAGACCATATGCATACCTCTAATGCCACATATCCTCTCTCTTTATTAGGAGGCGGAGGCTACGCAAAGGGGAGTTGAAAGTTGTCACGCTCGATGCCAAACGTGCGGATTATATCTTAAACACACATCCCTGGTAACTGGGCACGCTCGATTCGAGACTAGTGGATAGATACATTCTTGGAAGCTGGGCACACTCGGCAAAGAATATAGATGATATCAGAATATACATCCTTACAGGCCCGCTAATTTCAATGCCGAATGTCTGAATGTTGACTCATACATCCATGGAATATATTATTTTTGAATTTCCATATGTTTATTCATACCCTAAAGCATATACTGTTCTTTATAATTGTTTTTTTCTCCATATTAGCTTTAAACAGAGATGTCAAACAACCCAACAGTAGAGATGTGAATCATCACCCAACAACCACAGTCGATGTGTAATCAAGAAATCAACCAACACACATCCACATCAACATATGACTTTGCAACCCTTTGTGATGAACATTTTACTGATTCATAAATATTTATTATATTTTCTTATTAGTTTCAATAGAAATTACTTTTTCCCCATACCTACATTGTTAGTTCAAGAATGTTGTAAATTTGGAACATATGTTTGCTCTCATTGGAAATAAGTATACATGTTTATTACCATGTGGGTTGTTGTGTGGAACTTAACTTCTATATAGGCATATAATGTATACGAACATGTTGGCTGATATGCAGCATATATTAAGATGTTGCTGAGTATTGTATGTTGGTAAACACAGAATGTTTATGATCATACTGTTCGATTTTAATAATAATAAACATGTTGCAACTCCAGTGTACATTCTGATTTGAAGAATGTTGATGAAAACCTTTTGCTTATACCACAGTGTGGCGATTACTGGACATATGGGAAAAGAATAGGAGGATGTATTGATTTAAATTTCATTTCGAATATGGTGTTAGAATAGAAAGTAAACTTGATTCTTATTAATTAGGAATAATTTATTCGGTCGGTCAGTGATGCCATATGATTAGGCTAATCTATTACTTTGTGTAACGTTAAATGGCGTCAATAGAAGAAATGTCATTTTTAAGAAGTTTCTAGGCCACGAAAGATTTTAAGAAAGTTAAAGTGGCATATGCTGCCGAATTCTACTTCCTCTTTTACTTAAACACCTTCGTAGAGGCCACACGTACCGAAAGTTAAGTCGGTGAATTTTTATTTGTTTTAAAAAGTTTTATAAGTTATATAAGTTTATTGTGAGCATGCTGATTCACATAGAAGCATAAAAGATTTTACAAGCAGTTTTTGCCAAGTTGAGTGCATGCGCTCGAGCGGTGACTCGGATTTTGCACAAATAGCACCCAATTTTCCATGCGCTTGCCACCCAAATTTCCGGATCGAGGACAATTCCGTTAGAGGCCTATACTTGTGCTCCATAGACAAGACTACCTGAGCTTCATAGACCACAAAAGGCAATTCCACCTCACCTGACTAGGACTTCTCGGCTATACGAACAGTTGTTACTCTACTGAATTTTCATCTTAGGCAAATTTCCTGTCACCTTTTGCGCCTACAAATCCATTGGAAGGAAGAGCAACTCATAATTACCTGGAGGAACGTATTTGTATTTAATTTAAATTTAATTTTAATTTGTTAATAGGGTAATACTTCTCAATAATAGTAAAGAGAAAGGATTTATATCAAGCATTAAGTGATTTTATAAAGCTTCGATTTAAATATTGGCATAAGTTGCACCAAAATCTTTAATACAGTTGAACATAATTATCGCAAGGCATATGTAAGAATATTATAATTAAATTATCTTGAACTAGCAACCCTTAAACCCAATAACCCTGTACGAGGAGGCCTCATCGTCCAGCAGTATAATTGGTGAGTAAAATTCACATTTATTTACGTGTAGTAGTGAGATATTCTTATATATTGAGCCTAAGCTATCGCGTCAATGAATAGAATCCAAGAGTATTTTTTCTTACAGAAAAGTAAATTAACGTTACCATATGACCAAATTGAGCATATTTTGGATTATATTCATTGGTTGTACCTATAAATTGAGCGAATAAGTCAAAACAACCTAATTTTCAACTTGATTATTGAATGAAACAAAATAGATCGGAAAATTATTATTAACATTTTATTCAAATATCGTAAACTTTCGATAATCACAATTATAAAAATTATGCGAAATATTGCCACGGTCACAATCACGGTTATTTATTATTTTGGTATAAAAATCACTTTTTAGCTTTTGTTTCGTTTTTCTTCTCTTTAAGTAGAATATTTTTATGTTTATAAAATTTATTTAATATTGAAGAAGAAGAAGAAAAAGAAACATATGTTTAAGTTGTTTTTTTTGTATCCTTTTCTTTTTTTTCTTACAACACTACAATTAACATCTAAGTAAATTTTAAAATAATAATTTTTAGTACATTTCACGGGGAAAACCGTTAATTTTGAATTTATATATTGTACCTAAATTAGATCAACACGTTTGAATTCATTATAGTTGATAAAGTAGAAAATAGCGTGAAAAAATAGCAGTTTTTTTTTTTGTAAATTTACTTTAACAGTTATTCATTTAAATGCTTAAATTATCGAAATCTCATATTCTTTGTGACGGATGTTAATAATATTAGAATGTCTTTTAATTTTAAGAACATGTCTTATTGAAATAAATGAATTAGATTATTAAAATGAAGTGGTAAAGGAATTTCTTTAGTTTTCTGTATGGAATAATGCGATAGGGTGATAGAATGTGGGATTCTTCGGGAATATTAGTGTCAGTAGAATCATGGTTAGGGCGGGTATAGAGACACGGTTTTCCAATACATCCGGAAAACTATTTTTAAATGATCCAGGTGATCAGTATCTTTGCTTTTCGATATACATATTATAGCTTAGTAGGGGTTTTTTTTTTTTTTTTTTTTTTCATGTTTTGAAACTAAGCTATTTTGGTCCACTTAACACTTACGTAGAGAATATATTAGTTGACTTTCGGGAGTCTTTATAATAAATTATGTAATGAAACAGAGGCAGGAATAGGTGAGTCACGAACCCCCCACCCGGCTGTTTGCTAGTATATCATAGGCTCCCATCGACTCTATCTAATCTTGACCTTCAGCTGCTGACAATCTAGTTTTGTTGTATACAATGGCAGAGAGATCAATCATACCACAATTTCAGTATCGTTCGTTGTCCATTTGTCTACTGAACGCTTCTTGCTCTTTTACTATACAGTGTCGGCACAGTGCAAACATTTACTTTTTTTAACCTTTACGTTACATATTACATAATGGCGCCCAACGTGGGGCTGAAAATACTTTAATCGAGAGCATCTTTTGCGAATAACACCTTGTAAAAATTGATTAACATCTTGAGTATTTTCGGTTCCGAACAATAGACTACTAAATATTTTATTAGATTTCAGTAACAGTTAGCATTTCTGGCGGCAATTAAATTATGAACTTTGCTTGCGAAGATCTGTGCACGTCATAATGGAATTTTAGGTATTTGAGGTTTAAGAGTTCGAATAACCTAACCGATGACCTCTGCATGGATTATTCCTACTTTTGTTTCATGTTTCATTGACCTCTAGTTTTCGCTGATTAAGTATTTTTAAGGTGAATGTTATATTTTAATTGCTAATTTCAAGTTTCGATTTATAGTTGGAAGAATGGAAAATGTTGTCTTGCTGACTGCGAGATAGCATCCGCTTGCGATTTATCTTTACTTGAGACTATCATGCGATATATACATTTCACTTAAAAATATTCCATAGCCCGGTCTTGTTGTCTATATTGATCACTGTGAATTTTTTTCTTTTAACCCTTTGTAAATATTTCATACAGAAAACTTAAAATTATAATTTTATTTTATTTTTTTTTTTTTCGATAATAGGTAGTTATTAGACTCTTTCATAGCTCCTCTTGTTGTTATAGTTTTAATTTTATTCGTAGAATTTGTCGGATACAATAATCTTTGTATTTTGTTCGGATAAGTTTGTTAGGAATTTAAGTTCTTCTATATTGACTTCCAAACTTTTATTTTTCATTCCTTTATACCCAATTCGAGGGAAAATAGTTTGTTACCTTTTGTAGTTAATAGATTTCGAACCTAGTTCTCTATTTCTTTTATTATTCTATATTGGAATTTCCTTAAAATGTCGTTACCGCGATCACCACCCTTACCTTCGGTATCTTTTGCTACCCAATCGCCTACGCAGCAGAATGTCCCTTCAATATGTTCTGAATCACTTTGTCAGGTTTGTACGGAGAAAATGGACGAAAAGATCCCGTGTATGTTTATAAATCGATGCAACCATGTTTTTCACAGAGCTTGTATCGAAAATTCTCTTGCCACTGCCAAAGAATGCCCTGTTTGTTTATTAACGTGTGAACTGCAAGATCTTCGTAAAATTTCATTTCCTATTAAGCAGAACGCTCCTAAGCAGAAAGCTAAATCGCGTGGAGGATTTTCGAAAAACTATCAGACTAGAAGTGCGAGTAGAAATATTTTTCAAGAATCTTCTAATTCTTTGGGACAATTTTATGATTCTGTTGATGATCAGGTTGTAACGAATCAAAATCCTGAACCTATACCACAAACCAGCAATGACCAAGTTACTTCTGAAGATTTGTCCCAGAATTTTTTACCAAATGTAATTAACTATGATATTATTGCCAAAATTATTGAGGAAAAGGTGAACCAAGCTGTACAGAATCTAAATTTGACTAATCAACCTAGAGATATTTTATTGTCCAATAATTTGCCTGCAATGAATCAGAGTTCAGTAAATCAATTAATTGAATCTGGAATTCAAAGAGCACTTAGAAACCCACAACCAATAAATGTGTCAAATTCAAATAGTAATACACGCCCTAGCGCAAGTTATCAATCAAGAAATCAGGTAAATGGAAACCCTACTGCGTTTAGTAATAATGAAGCTCGAACTCCAAACGCTCATAATAATACGCCCAGCATTTCAAATTATTTAAGCCGCAATAATAATACCAGACGGATAACATCGCCAAGTTCTCAGTTCTCAAGTATAAATGCAGAAAAAATTACTTCAATTATTCAAAATTGGGGCCTGAAATTTGATGGCGCTAGCACTGGTCTTAACGTAGAGGAATTCTTGTATAGATTAACGTCATTGACCAATGATAATTTTGAAGGAGATTTTGGAATTATATGCAAAAACCTTCATATTCTCTTAACCGGTAAGGCGCGAGATTGGTTTTGGCGCTATCACAAGCAAGAAAGAGGAAATATTGACTGGAATGAGTTTTGTGATGCAATAAGAGCGCAATATAGAGATTTTAAATCTTCGTATGATATTCGTGAGGAAGTAAGGAATAGAAAACAGAAACCAGGTGAAAAATTCGATGTCTTTTACGAATCAATTTCTGCGATTATGGATAGACTACCATCTGCTTTCTCTGAAATGGAATTAATTGAAATATTAACCCGAAATCTCAGGCCAGAAATCCGTCAAGAACTTTTGTATATCCCGGTCCACTCTCTTTCACATTTGCGCAAATTGGTGCAAATGAGAGAAAATTTTTTGGAAGACGAGTATGTAAGACGTAATTTTCAAAATCGAACTGTTAATATTCCAATCAGCAGGAGGAATATAAGTGAAATTGATTTAGATTTGGCGAAAAATGATTCTGAACCAACTGATTTATTTATTAATGCTGTAAATACCTCAACCTCGTTACCATGTTGCTGGAACTGCGACAAACCAGGACATTTATGGGAGGATTGCTTATACGAACGGACTATCTTTTGTTACGGATGTGGGGCTAAAAATACTTACAAGCCGCAATGTCCTAAATGTAAGCAGCGTAATCTTTCAAAAAACTTCAAATCTCAACCTCCTACAATGAAACCAGCATAAATCAATGCACATATGTTTCAACCAATAAAATTTCTATCGATTATCCACCTGAGATAACAAGTTCGTCATTAAATCTTGCTGAAACTAACAATAAACTCGAAAATACAAGTCAATACAAAATATTAAAACGGTCTGATTCTGCTGCAGATGATGTACCTGATGAATGTACAAAATTAATTTATCCTCGCTTACCTTTTCACACCAGATGGCAAAAGTATTTAAATAAACGTAAAGAAATTTTTCAAAACCAAGAAATCGCAAAAGTCAGCTTCAGAAAACCTAAACGGTCCACAATAAGATTGAAGCAATATTTTAAGAAACGTAAAATTTGTTCAAAACTTTTAATATCTGCCATAATAACTAACTGCAACGATAATCGTTTTTATGCTAAAGTTTCATTTCTAACGTATAACGAATATGGATTACTAGATACTGGTGCTAGTATAAGCTGCATTGGGTCAGATTTGGCAAAAGAAAATTTTTCAACATTTAAAAATTTTAATAGATGCAAAGCTTTTGTGAAAACCGCTGATGGTGTGCAACAACAGGTTATTGGATGGTTGGATGTAAATGTTACATTTAAGAATACTACCCAACAGTTAAATCTTTTTATCATACCAACTTTATCGCAACGCCTTATTCTAGGAATTGATTTCTGGAAGAAGTTTAAGCTTTTACCAAACGTAATTGAATCAAGAGATCTAATTGACAAATCAATGGTTATGCAAATTCCCATCAAAACTACTGGGAATAAAGATTTAAATGAAATTGATACTGACATAGAACTTAACGAGGAAAAATACCAACTTAGTTCAAGCCAGCAGCTTCAATTAAATGCAATCATTAATCTTTTCCCAAACTCTGAGAAGCAAGGATTAGGAAGAACCAGCCTTATTAAACACACAATTGACATTGGTGAAGCTAGGCCTATAAAACAGCGATTTTACCCGGTATCACCCGCAGTAGAAAAATTAATGTTTAAAGAGATCGACCGTATGCTGTCTTTAGGAGTTATTGAACCCTCAAATTCACCTTGGAGTTCCCCAATGAGGCTAGTCGTAAAACCAAACAAAATACGTCTTTGTTTAGACGCAAGAAAAGTAAACAATGTAACAAAAAAGGATGCATATCCGTTGCCATCAATTGAAGGAATATTTGCACGGTTGCCTAAGGCAAATATTATATCGAAACTCGATTTGAAAGACGCGTACTGGCAAATTACTTTAGAAGAAAGCTCAAAGCAAGTGACTGCATTTACCGTACCTGGAAGACCATTGTATCAGTTCACCGTAATGCCATTTGGCTTATGCAATGCGCCGCAAACCATGTGCAGGCTCATGGATGATTTGATACCAGCTGATTTAAAAAACTGTGTTTTTGGCTATCTTGACGATTTGGTAATTGTTTCAGAAACCTTCGAAGAACATATAGGAATTTTAGTACGAATTGCAGAACAATTTCGAAAAGCAAACTTAACGCTGAATGTTGCAAAGAGTAAATTTTGTGTAACAAAAGTTAAATATTTAGGGTATATTATTGGAAATGGCGGTATAGTAACAGACCCAGAGAAAGTAAAAGCAATTCGAGAATGGCCTGTTCCGAAAAATATTAAACAAGTCCGCGGATTCTTAGGATTAGCCGGTTGGTACCGAAGATTTATTGAAAACTTTTCTAGTGTAGTCTTCCCAATAACAGAAACTTTAAGTACCAAGAAGAAATTTATCTGGACACCCGAAGCACAGACCGCATTTAATAAAATTAAAGATCTTTTAGCTTCCGCACCTGTTTTAATTAATCCAGATTTTGATAAAAAGTTTTTTGTTCACTGCGATGCAAGCGATGTAGGAATCGGAGCTGTACTTGTACAATTAGATGAAAATAATGAAGAGAAGCCGATTGCCTTTATGAGTAAAAAACTCAATTCTGCTCAGAGAAATTACAGTGTGACAGAGCGTGAATGCTTAGCTGCCTTTGAAGCAATCCAAAGATTTCGATGCTATTTGGAACTTCAAGAATTCGAAGTAATTACGGACCACTCAAGTCTAGTATGGCTTATGAAGCAGCCAAATTTAAGTGGTAGACTAGCACGGTGGGCTCTCAAGTTACAAGCATTCAATTTCACTATTAGCCACCGGAAAGGAAAAGAAAACGTGGTGCCTGACGCTCTTTCTCGAGTAAATTGTGAAGAAATAAAACCCATTGCTTTAGCTGAACCCGAAATCGATTTGAACAATGAGTGTTTTGATGGGGATGAATATAAAAGTTTAAAAACTAAAATAGTTGCAAATCAACATCTCTTTCCCGACATTAAAATTATTGACAAATATGTGTATATACGAACCGAACACTACGATGGTATTGAGCACAATGAAAATCAAAGTTGGAAACTATGGATACCGTCAGGATTGAGAATATCGCTACTGGAAAAATTTCATGAATCACCCACTGCTTGTCATGGAGGAATGTCGAAAACATTAGAACTATTACGACGTAATTTTTATTGGCCAGGGATGGTAAAAGATGTAAGAACCTATATTAGAAATTGTGAAGTATGTAAAACTACAAAACATCCAAATTTTATCTTAAAACCTGAAATGGGAAACCAAGTGATGACTATAAGACCATTTCAAAGATTATACATTGATATACTTGGTCCTTATCCACGAAGCAAGGCAGGTAACATTGGAATTCTTATTGTCCTTGATCATTTTTCAAAATTTCAATGGCTTCAACCACTAAAAAAGTTTACATCTTCTGCTATAAAAGATTTTCTTGAGAAGAACATATTTCATGTTTATGGAGTGCCAGAGTCAATCATAAGTGATAATGGGTCACAATTTAAAGCGAATGATCTGAATGCCTATTTCACTTCTCTCGGAATCCAACATATATACACGGCAATATATTCACCTCAATCAAACGCTTCTGAACGTGTCAACCGTTCAATCATAGCGGCAATAAGAGGTTTTCTTAAAAAAGATCATACCAAATGGGATGAAAATCTTAGTTTAATTAACTGTGCTTTAAGAAACGGACACCATCAATCGATAAACATGTCACCATACCATGCCTTATTTGGCTTTAACATTATATTACATGGCTCTTCATACACTCTTCTTAAGAATTTAAAACTGCTAGATGAACCTACATCACCATTATCAAGAGATGATAATTTACAATTAATTAGACAAGATATTCAAAAATATCTTAACAAGGCTTACAAACAGAATCAGAAAACTTATAACCTTCGTACCAGACATCAAAAATTTGAAATTGGTCAAGAAGTATACCGTAGAAATTTTGTACAAAGCAGCATGGAAAAGAAATTTAACGCTAAATTTGCACCATTGTTTTTAAAAGCGATGGTAAAAGAAAGATTGGGAAACCATTACTATGTGTTATCCGATACTGATGGAAAATTATTAGGAACATATCATGCAAAAGATATTCGATCGTAAAGGACAGATAATTACAATCAATAGTTAATTGAACATAGTACTCAGAAATTGAATTCTTCCTAACATTTCTACTCATAGAGTAAATGTTATGCAGTTTGTGATGAACATTTTACTGATTCATAAATATTTATTATATTTTCTTATTAGTTTCAATAGAAATTACTTTTTCCCCATACCTACATTGTTAGTTCAAGAATGTTGTAAATTTGGAACATATGTTTGTTCTCATTGGAAAGTACAAGTATAAGTATACATGTATATACATGTTTATTACCATGTGGGTTGCTGTGTGGAACTTAACTTCTATATAGGCATATAATGTATACGAACATGTTGGCTGATATGCAGCATATATTAAGATGTTGCTGAGTATTGTATGTTGGTAAACACAGAATGTTTATGATCATACTGTTCGATTTTAATAATAATAAACATGTTGCAACTCCAGTGTACATTCTGATTTGAAGAATGTTGATGAAAACCTTTTGCTTATACCACAGTGTGGCGATTACTGGACATATGGGAAAAGAATAGGAGGATGTATTCATTTAAATTTTATTTCGAATATGGTGTTAGAATAGAAAGTAAACTTGATTTTTATTAATTAGGAATAAAATATTCGGTCGGTCAGTGATGCCATATGATTAGGCTAATCTATTACTTTGTGTAACGTTAAAAGGCGTCAATGGAAGAAATGTCATTTTTAAGAAGTTTCTAGGCCACGAAAGATTTTAAGAAAGTTAAAGTGGCATATGCTGCCGAATTCTACTTCCTCTTTTACTTAAACACCTTCGTAGTGGCCACACGTACCGAAAGTTAAGTCGGTGAATTTTTATTTTACTTTAAATAGTTTTGTAAATTAAGTGGAGTTTGTGAGCATGCTGATTCACATAGAAGCATAAAGTATTTTAACTGGCAATCTATTTCGGACTATGGTGGAGTCTGAGAACTAACCGAAATAACTATCTAAGTGAGACAAGCAGTTTTTGCCAAGTTGAGTGCATGCTCTCGAGCGGTAACTCGGATTTTGCACAAATAGCACCCAATTTTCCATGCGCTTGCCACCCAAATTTCCGGATCGCGGACAATTCCGTTAGAGGCCTATACTTTTGGTCCATAGACAAGACTACCTGAGCTTCATAGACCACAAAAGGCAATTCCACCTCACCTGACTAGGACTTCTCGGCTATACAAACAGTTGTTACTCTTTCATGTTTATGGAGTGCCAGAGTCAATCATAAGTGATAATGGGTCACAATTTAAAGCGAATGATCTGAATGCCTATTTCACTTCTCTCGGAATCCAACATATATACACGGCAATATATTCACCTCAATCAAACGCTTCTGAACGTGTCAACCGTTCAATCATAGCGGCAATAAGAGGTTTTCTTAAAAAAGATCATACCAAATGGGATGAAAATCTTAGTTTAATTAACTGTGCTTTAAGAAACGGACACCATCAATCGATAAACATGTCACCATACCATGCCTTATTTGGCTTTAACATTATATTACATGGCTCTTCATACACTCTTCTTAAGAATTTAAAACTGCTAGATGAACCTACATCACCATTATCAAGAGATGATAATTTACAATTAATTAGACAAGATATTCAAAAATATCTTAACAAGGCTTACAAACAGAATCAGAAAACTTATAACCTTCGTACCAGACATCAAAAATTTGAAATTGGTCAAGAAGTATACCGTAGAAATTTTGTACAAAGCAGCATGGAAAAGAAATTTAACGCTAAATTTGCACCATTGTTTTTAAAAGCGATGGTAAAAGAAAGATTGGGAAACCATTACTATGTGTTATCCGATACTGATGGAAAATTATTAGGAACATATCATGCAAAAGATATTCGATCGTAAAGGACAGATAATTACAATCAATAGTTAATTGAACATAGTACTCAGAAATTGAATTCTTCCTAACATTTCTACTCATAGAGTAAATGTTATGCAGTTTGTGATGAACATTTTACTGATTCATAAATATTTATTATATTTTCTTATTAGTTTCAATAGAAATTACTTTTTCCCCATACCTACATTGTTAGTTCAAGAATGTTGTAAATTTGGAACATATGTTTGTTCTCATTGGAAAGTACAAGTATAAGTATACATGTATATACATGTTTATTACCATGTGGGTTGCTGTGTGGAACTTAACTTCTATATAGGCATATAATGTATACGAACATGTTGGCTGATATGCAGCATATATTAAGATGTTGCTGAGTATTGTATGTTGGTAAACACAGAATGTTTATGATCATACTGTTCGATTTTAATAATAATAAACATGTTGCAACTCCAGTGTACATTCTGATTTGAAGAATGTTGATGAAAACCTTTTGCTTATACCACAGTGTGGCGATTACTGGACATATGGGAAAAGAATAGGAGGATGTATTCATTTAAATTTTATTTCGAATATGGTGTTAGAATAGAAAGTAAACTTGATTTTTATTAATTAGGAATAAAATATTCGGTCGGTCAGTGATGCCATATGATTAGGCTAATCTATTACTTTGTGTAACGTTAAAAGGCGTCAATGGAAGAAATGTCATTTTTAAGAAGTTTCTAGGCCACGAAAGATTTTAAGAAAGTTAAAGTGGCATATGCTGCCGAATTCTACTTCCTCTTTTACTTAAACACCTTCGTAGTGGCCACACGTACCGAAAGTTAAGTCGGTGAATTTTTATTTTACTTTAAATAGTTTTGTAAATTAAGTGGAGTTTGTGAGCATGCTGATTCACATAGAAGCATAAAGTATTTTAACTGGCAATCTATTTCGGACTATGGTGGAGTCTGAGAACTAACCGAAATAACTATCTAAGTGAGACAAGCAGTTTTTGCCAAGTTGAGTGCATGCTCTCGAGCGGTAACTCGGATTTTGCACAAATAGCACCCAATTTTCCATGCGCTTGCCACCCAAATTTCCGGATCGCGGACAATTCCGTTAGAGGCCTATACTTTTGGTCCATAGACAAGACTACCTGAGCTTCATAGACCACAAAAGGCAATTCCACCTCACCTGACTAGGACTTCTCGGCTATACAAACAGTTGTTACTCTACTGAAGTTTCATCTTAGGCAAATTTCCTGTCACCTTTTGCGCCTACAAATCCATTGGAAGGAAGAGCAACTCATAATTACCTGGAGGAACGTATTTGTATTTAATATTAGAGATTTTATGTATTTAGAAAATTTGAACTAAATTTAAATTTAATTTTAATTTGTTAATAGGGTAATACTTCTCAATAATAGTAAAGAGAAAGGATTTATATCAAGCATTAAGTGATTTTATAAAGTTTCGATTTAAATATTGAAATAAGTGGCACCAAAATCTTTAATACAATTGAACACAATTATCGCAAGGCGTATGTAAGAATATTATAATTAAATTATCTTGAACTAGCAACCCTTAAACCCAATAACCCTGTACGAGGAGGCCTCATCGTCCAGCAGTATAATTGGTGAGTAAAATTCACATTTATTTACGTGTAGTAGTGAGATATTCTTATATATTGAGCCTAAGCTATCGCATCAATGAATAGAATCCAAGAGTATTTTTTCTTACAGAAAAGTAAATTAAGTTACCATATGACCAAATTGAGCATATTTTGGATTATATTCATTGGTTGTACCTGTAAATTGAGCGAATAAGTCAAAACAACCTAATTTTCAACTTGATTATTGAATGAAACAAAATAGATCGGAAAATTATTATTAACATTTTATTCAAATATCGTAAACTTTTGATAATCGCAATTATAAAAATTATGCGAAATCTTGCCACGGTCACAATCACGGTTATTTATTATTTTGTTAAGAAAATCACTTTTTTGGCTTTTGCATTGTTTTTTCTTCTCTTTAAGTAAAATATTTTTAATTATGTTTATGAAATTTATTTAATATTAAAGAAGAAGAAGAAGAAACATGTTTAAGTTGTTTTTTTTTTGTATCCTTTTCTTCTTTTTTTTTTTTCTTTCTTACAACACTACAATTAATATCTAAGTAAACTTTAAAATAATAATTTTTAGTACATTTCACGGGGAAAACCGTTAATTTTGAATTTATATATTGTACCTAAATTAGATCAACACGTTTGAATTCATTATAGTTGATAAAGTAGAAAATAGCGTGAAAAAATAGCAGTTTTTTTTGTAAATTTACTTTAACAGTTATTCATTTAAATGCTTAAATTATCGAAATCTCATATTCTTTGTGACGGATGTTAATAATATTAGAATGTCTTTTAATTTTAAGAACATGTCTTATTGAAATAAATGAATTAGATTATTAAAATGAAGTGGTAAAGAAATTTCTTTAGTTTTCTGTATGGAATAATGCGATAGGGTGATAGAATGTGGGATTCTTCGGGAATATTAGTGTCAGTAGAATCATGGTTAGGGCGGGTATAGAGACACGGTTTTCCAATACATCTGGAAAACTATTTTTAAATGATCCAGGTGATCAGTATCTTTGCTTTTCGATATACATATTATAGCTTAGTAGGGGTTTTTTTTTTTTTTTTTTTTTTTTCATGTTTTGAAACTAAGCTATTTTGGTCCACTTAACACTTACGTAGAGAATATATTAGTTGACTTTCGGGAGTCTTTATAATAAATTATGTAATGAAACAGAGGCAGGAATAGGTGAGTCACGAACCCCCCACCCGGCTGTTTGCTAGTATATCATAGGCTCCCATCGACTCTATCTAATCTTGACCTTCAGCTGCTGACAATCTAGTTTTGTTGTATACAATGGCAGAGAGATCAATCATACCACAATTTCAGTATCGTTCGTTGTCCATTTGTCTACTGAACGCTTCTTGCTCTTTTACTATACAGTGTCGGCACAGTGCAAACATTTACTTTTTTTAACCTTTACGTTACATATTACAGATGACCGAAATACTTCCAATATTCTTTGAAAACAATAATTGATTATTATATATGTGTAGCGATTTTGGAATAGCAGTCGTAAAAAAAATCATTAACCTCTTTTAATTTGACATTACGTATCATAAATTTTGTGTTGTTGGAAGTTACATCTGTCAATGTTGAACACTTACCCAGCATTTGTAGCTTAATCTCCTGAGATTTAAATTTAGCAGACATTTGATGATAGCTGTCTGATAAGAGACAAATATGAACGACGTATTCTAAACTCTTCCATTATTAGTTTAGTTCCTACACTATGCTCCTGCTATTGTTGGAGCATTGTGAGTTTGTATGCAATAAAATTCTGTGAAACCCCGATTTTATCTAAGAGAAAATTACACGATATATAATCTTGCCTGATATAATGTAGTGTCATGCTGTAAGTAATTACTATTTTTAAAGATGTCTTTCGGTTAAAATTTATTATTCATTAATTTTTATCATTTTTGTGAAAATCAAACAAATTTTAAACTGAAATAATAAGTTTTTCGGTTATAAAATTAATTCAAAATTAGTGGGGCTCAAATGCAGTGTTGTGATTTTTTATAATCAAAACGCGCGGATTTTGTACTCAAAAGGCGCTATTATAATATATATATTTTTAATCTAAACGCGCTGTAAAAAACCGTTAATAATATTTAAAGCCAAAAATATACTAAAATTAGACAACTTCTCCTATTAAAATGTTCATTTTTACAAAGATTTTTTAATAATTTGAAGGATTAAAAAATGAAATTAAAAACGATTTAGAACAAAATAACTTAAAAGCTTTCTCTTAATTTTTTGCTGCTGGTGTCAGGCAAGGTTGCGTTCTTTCTCCACTGCTGTTTAGCGTTGTACTCGATTGTGTGTTGCAATGTGGTATAACCTTGGGACTTAACACAAATTTGTAAGACTTATATTGCTCAGATGACATCTTTCTCTTTGCTAACAGACATTGCGAAATGCAATGAAAACTTGACTCTATACAGTCAGCAGCATACAGAGTGAGTTTGCAGATAGAAATCTTCAAAATCAAAATTATATGAATCAACCAACGCTTATAACATAACGATCTTCCGAATTATGAATGAAAAATTTGGCATATGTCCCGTCTTTTTGACGTCATCACGATGGCCGGAGGTTCCAGCACTGATATTCAGAACAGATTGAACTTATTCAGGCTGACTGATTGCTATAGGACGTTCTCTTCCATTCAGGAATTTGGTGGATTTTTAAAATTTTCTGGCCACAAACCAGATCACACCAAGTTCTTGTAATGAAGGAAATGAACTGGGCACACTCTGAGGTAACCAAAATACGACTTAGTAAAACTAACCGTTGCATGGAACTCGCAGATAAACAGAAGAATCGGAAGCCAAGCCCATTACTAGAGAAGACAGATTGAAAGAAAAGCCCATAGCATGACTTGATATCAGATTAGATCATCTACTTTAGATAGGCGTAAATGTAAAGAATTCGTTATAGCTCTGTGATCCCATTTTGATCTCTAAAGGTGTAATAACAAATAACAAGTTTAGTATTTTAATCAAATAATTAAAATTTTGGCTTTCTTCTAAAACGCCTTTAAGGCTTAAAAATTGGCACTTAGATTTGAGATACGTTTCAAGAACACTATTTTTATTCATTTTTTCACAAATATTATCTGGAATTACGTAATTCTTACAGCATGAAACATTTTAAGTCAATAGTTTATATGAATTAATGAGTTTATTTAATTTATTAAATTTATATTTCTTACAAAAAATTGCAAGTAGAAAAGAGCTAACCTAGCGCGTTTTTTGAAAAAAGCACTAAAGAGAAAAAGCGCGACTTTTCGGTAGTTAAAACGCGATAAATATAGCGCTAAAGGCGCTAAATTGGTAACACTGCTCAAATGCCCCCTTTCTGTCTTTTTAGGTAAGTAAATTTTCCTGTCTTTCTAGTATTAAAACATTGACGCAGACTTTTTTTAATTTAAAAATGTATGGTTCTCTAAATGAAGTTGGTAAAATAAGGTTCAAAGCCGGCTTATGAAAAGATTACTTCCATGAAGGTTGTAAAGATTTTATGCAAAATACTCTGTATATGTAAGTAATATTCTCTTTATGTAAGCCTTTGTGATATCTTTATTTATAAGGCAGCTCTTTTTGAGGTTTAATTGCAGTATTAACTCCTGAATTAAATAAACGTTTTCTTTTGTCAATTTTCTGTAAAAAGTTTTTTGTTTTACTTAAACTTTTATATAAAAACTATTTTTTCCACAAAATATCTCTCATACGTAAAAAAAGAGATTCAATATCACATTTTTTTATATTAAGCATGCATATTACTGCGTATTTCGTTTTCAAATCTAAATATTTTTTTAAACCAATGTTGTCATGTTAAATTTAAATATTTTAAATTTCTAGATTACGTTATATATGACAGTAAAGTAAAACTTTAAAAGATTAATAGTGACCTCATATTGACTTATAACAGTATAGACAAAATTGTTGGCCATTCTTATTCTTCAACATTCTGAGTATTTACTTAAAATTTAAGTTTTTTCTCATATTTATTGGAAAAGTATTGCTTTTATAAACTGGACTAAGTCTCTCGTTTTGTGCTTCAATACTTACTTACTTGTGTCTAAAATGGTATTTAAAATGGTTTGGCAATCTTTTAATGAAAACGAAGATTACTTTTCAAAAAAAAACTCAGGAAATGAAAATATACTTTGCTGACAGATAAAAAATAACCAGTACTTGAAGGAATAGTAAATGAAATTCGAAAAAAAGAATAGAAAACTACCATTTTAACTTTTTAATTTTCAATGACAGTATTTTTTTTTTTTCTTATTGTATTTTTCTTGTTGTATTTTTCTAGAAAATAATTTGATCACTTCAACGCAATTAATCAAGAACGCAATTGTATATTGCGTTTAAAAACAAAATTTGTTTGCTATTGGGTATACATGTTAACAATGTAGATTTTTTTGCCTGAAAAATGCATTTATTATAATAACACTTTTTCCCATCTTTCTAATAGAAGATGGATTTCGCGCCAAGAGAACTGCTCTGGTTTTGAGGTATAGAATGAATCAAGTCAATTTCTGGTATCCTGTTATGAAGTGAAGCGTTCTGCATCAAATGGTAGTCAGAAAGGGCAAAGTCTGGGCTGTAAGGCTGGTGAGCCACAACTTCCCATCCACTGATTTCCAAATAGTTTTTGCCCGGTCTTGCAAGATGTGGTCGAGCGTTGTTTGGTCGGTAGGCTTGGAATTATCGTAACAATAAAATGTAAAAATGACATTTTTTGGTAGCGTTTCTGACATGCAAAATCGTCTTTTGACATCTCTCGACTTTAATTCATATTGGACCCAATTTCCTTGCTTTTGAATGAATCCCAATGCTTTTAAACATAAGAAAATGGCATGTTGTGTAACAATGATAATGTAAGTTTTTCTGACGTTTGACAACAATCCTGGTCGAGTAATTCTTCTAACTTCTCCAGTTCAAATTTTTTGGCTCACCAGTCCTCTTCTTGTCTTCTGTGTCGAAATCACCACTTTTGAATCGCCCAAACCATCGTTTTTTGAGTTGGTGCATATTGACCGTAAGCTTCTACCAACAATCGATAACTTTCAGCAGCCGTTTTCTTCAAATGAAAGAAGGTTATCGGACTTCCCTGCAAACAACATTTTTATTAGAGTACAAAATTCGACATTATTGTAGCGATTGAAAAAAATATGTATTTACACTTTGGCGTCTATCGAATACTGAATTATAATGACAGATGCTTACCCTCCAAAATACCATATTTGTAATTGTTCACACAAACCATATGTGATAGTTGTGCCATATGTTGTCAAAATCGGCATTATTAACTTGTATACCCAATACTTATTTTGTCGCCTTCTCCGTTTTTTAGCATATATTGATAGTGAGATGTTAAAAGGATTATTAAACTGTTGCAGAATCTATTTGCTATTTCTCAGTTTCATTGCTTTATGGAAACTCTACATAAAATAATTTTTTCCATATGCTTTTCAATATAATTCACACCAAAGTATGCACTAAATCTTAAATTCAGCATCAAGTCTAGCTACGTTCGTCTGGGTACAATAAATGGCTAAAATACATAAAACTATTGTTTTTCCTTCAAACCAAATTTCTAAAACTTGTTATGAACAACAACGACAACTGAGGACAAAGGTATGAAAATCAAAGCAAGTGTTTAAATTTATATGCTTATATCTGTTAAATAACAACAGCAAAAGGAAGAACTACAATAGCCATAAAATATTCATAAGAATAGAGAGTTAAAGTGTAATAAATTAAGTCGACTAGTAAATTGAGGCGAAATAAAATACACTTCAGTGGTAACAAATTTAAATGCTACGGTGTCTAACCTTTAAAATAAAGGATTATATTTTGTAACTCATTTAAAGGTTTGCTGCAAGTCCCTCTGAGAGAAACAGTTGCAAATTTCACTTGCGTTATAACATATTTTAAAGTATATTTCTTCTTTTAAATTTTGGCTTAGTATGCAACATTGTGGAAAGCCGATTTAAAAGTTCAAAGGCAAACAAAAACTTATATTGTACAACGAAAAAATGAATTCACTGTAAAGACTTTAATAACAGACATACTCAATGTTGAATTACTTTAAAAGATTTAACAACAGACTAAAGTCTCACAAATGCGCCTTACAGTTGTTAAAAGCTTTTAAAAGAAATAAGAATAATTTTATTATTTTTTTAAATTTATTTGATGTCTATACAACATGATTACAATATAGAACTATATATACGTACCTAAGAGTAAATTTATCTCTATGTGTGTTGGCGATTTTTTACAATTTTAGAAATGGATTTAAATTTTCAAGACGAACTTGTAGTAAATTTTGCGTCAAAAACGGATTTAATGGTGAGCGAACGTTGGAAATGTTGGAAAGTGTTTCGGCAAGGATTCTCTAAATAAAATGGTAGTTCACCAATTGCACGAGCGGTTCAAAGGTCGTCGTGAGCTAATCGAAGATGATGAACGCAGTGACAGACCATCGTCATCGAAAACTGATGAAAACATTGATAAAGTAAAAGATATGTTGGTCAATAACTGCAAATTAACCATCAGAGAGATAGCGGAAGGCTTGAACATTGCCAAGACATTTTAGTTAATGATTTGGGTTTCTGTTGTGTATCAGCAAGGTTGGTTCCAAAAGACCTAAATTTCATGCAAAAGAGACATTGTTGAGGTAGCAAAAGACATGATTTGTGAGGCTGAATCCGATCGAAAGGGTCATTACTGGAGACGAGACATGGGTTTATGAGTACGACACGCAATCCAGACATCAGACAAGTGAATGGCGTTCACCAAATGAGCCGAGACCAAAAAAGCCATGTCGCTTTCAGACAAACAAGAAGGAAATGCTCACGGTTTTCATAAATTACAGCGATGTAGTGCATCATGAATTGTTGCCATTAGGCCAGACGGTAAACAGAGAGTATTATTTAGCCGTTATGAGACGTTTGCGTGAAGCAATTCACCGAAACAGACCAGAGTTTTAGGCAGAAAACTCGTGAATTTTGCACCATGATAACGCACCGTCGCACAGGGCTATTATTATTCGAAATTTTTTGACGAAAAATGCAACAAACACCATCCAACAGCCACCGAATTCACCTGACTGGACTCCATGTGTCTTCTTTTAAGCTAAAAAACGAGCTAAAAAACCATTACGGGGAACGCTTTTCATCATCCAAGGGGAAATTATGGAAAAATCGCTGGGAGCACTGATGGACATACCGAAAACCGAATATAAAAAATGCTTCGAGGATTGGATTAAGCGCAGGCATAAGTGTGTTGCAGTCGATGGGGACTACTTTGAAGGGGACAGTATAGATTCAGATGAATAAACATTTTCATCAAGTTGGTATGTTAACAAATCACACATACAAAGCAGTAATTATTACAGTAATCTTATTACATAATCATATATACAGTTGTGTTCAAAATAATAGAAGTGCTGAAGAAAAAAATCGAGGAACATATAGTAGTCGAATGTATGGTAGAACTGGCTTTAAGGAGTATGTCCGACACCCCCCTACTACAAAATATAAAGCACAATTAACCCTGCTGTTATATTTGCCCCATTTGGTCCAAATTTATTTTTTATTTCTTCATAGCTTCTAAACAGTTTTATATATTACCTTCTGTTTTAGGCTCACGTGTTATTATTTTAAAACACAATTGTATTCAAAATTTCAAGTGTCTGACATTAAACTGCACTGACGAAAATCATCAATCTTAAATGTGTGACTATTTGATCCTTTACACATATATTTTCATTTGATTAAAGTCAAATACTGTTTATTTATTTATTCATTTTTTTTTTTTTTTTGCTTTATGAACACTAGTTGTAAGTTAATTGAAAATTTTTGATTTTACTGTATTCTAAACAAAGTATTTCTCGATTGCTTTTCCAAATAAATCTCTCAAATTTAGACTTGCAGCAACTCTAAACTCTCAGTTGTGTAACGGTTGACGTATGTAGAAGCAGCTTTATTTGAAAAACTTGTCGATGATTACTAATTATATCAACACCCAAATTATTTCGCGTACCTCTAAGGGCGGTCCACTAAGGGCACCATTTTATCTCTTCTGTACAAAAAGCATTGTATGATGGAGAAGTTGCTCTTTCTCTTTCTTGAAACTCGGGGATTCCTTTAACAATACTGACTATCTTCTTAAAGAGCAGCGAATGTATGGATGAGTTTATTCTTAGAGACAGGATCACCGGAAAGATTCTACTGTGATGGCGTCAAAAGTGTGCTCTCAAGATGGTGTAATATCTCCCTTGTTATGGACGGTAGCAGTCGATTGCTCGCTACAATGTTGCTTCATATGCAGAAAAACTTGATATGACGACCCTTCTGACATATGAAAGTATTTTGTTCGATCTTTTGAGAATTACTCTAAACGACGTATCAGATTGTTGCACTCAAGAATGTCAGTTGGTGAAACAGTCATAGGTGATACCTTTGGGAAGAACCGCATCTTGTTATTTTGAGAGAACCGAGTTCTCAATTGATTGGTTACGTAAAACGGCTGAATACAAAACAACCAAATTAAATTATTTTTTTAAATGATAAATATATATCACTAAATGCATTAATTGGTATACACACTAATTGTGAGCCAAGAAACACTTGGCCGCACGGTAGAATTTTACGACGATTTAAATTGCTGCTAAAAAGACCATTGCATTGGTTCATTTGCCTTCTACACTTCAACGAACTTCCGTTTTGGCATTTGTTTCAAGCTTCGGTTAAATCAACCAGCACTAGACCAAGATCGGCAATCGGAAAACTGAGCAATCAAATCGAAACTTTTGAAATTCTTCCGGTAAGTAACTGCTATCACTCATTTATTAATTACTTTATTTTACTATTTTCAGGTGGTGGGCGGCTTTGAGAAAATTGTGTTGAAAAATATGCCCCCTGCTCCAGAAAAAATTTACTTTCCACCGATTCAAAACACTTATATGACATTGTCCATGCAATTTCTAGCGGCGCGATTTCGGTGAATCAGGGTAAATTTAACATTCTCTCACCAAGGCCGCCAGATTATTACGACTGTATGTGACAACGGAAAATCCATCCGAAAATTTACGGATTTTGGTTGAATTTATAATTAATTGTTATGTGACAATGTACTTCAATATCAAGTATTACAACTCTGTCGTGCACGGAAGTGTAATATTTTCCAAGTTAATTAGTTGGTCACGGTTTCCACAACCTCCTTTACGCAGTAATGTCAATCAGGTTATTAAAGATAATTGATATTATGCCCATTCGGAAAATATCTTGCTGTCAATGTTGCTTGATGATAGCAAAGAAAAACAAGACTTTGCTTTAAACAAAATTCTACGCTATCGAACCGATGTTGAAGATCCAACGGAACTTAGAGTTTATAAAAAACCAGATATAAACTTTCATTGCACAAACTACACGGAAATGAACAATTTGAATGATATAAATAACGTATTTGAGCCACCGTTCACGCGAAGCATTCGGTACGATACACTGAAAGAATATTAAAATTAAGATGATCCACGGTTTATTGATTTAAACATTCCGTAGATAGCCATTCGCTGATTGTTTCATGTAAAGTGAAAAATATGGTTTTTTTTTAAGTTTTTGTATAGTAACCCCCCCGGGAGGTTCCAGGGGTTGTGCCACTAGCATGGGTGGGTCGGCCATGCAAAATTAGGGTTTGGGGTCCGTCATACATTTAGACCCGATTGAGGCACTTTAAATAGGCCAATGTGGGATTTTTCAAAATTTGACCTTTGGGTTAAAATAAGGAACATCAGAATTAATTTAGAAGTATGGTTCCTTAGCCAAAGCTTCTTATTTCGATTCTTAGAATAAGATTTTCCTTGTCACTTTGGCGATTTTTAAATCGACCCGCCGTAGTATATATAAATATAAACATTTCATTAAAGTAGATAAATTATTAAATTGGTTAGTCTTTGTTTAGGTCATTTGATTGCATTGCTTTATTTATTTTGCGAAATTTTAATAAATTGTATCAACATACATACATATTAAATGAAATGACAGTATTAGATTGACCTATATTCAGTTGTTATTCTCTCAAAACTAAAAAAGATTGTAAAGCCTCTTTACTACCGCATTGGTTTTATATAACACTCTTACCTGTGCTCTTACCTTGACCATATCGTACAAATAATGTTGGTAAAATGCAATAAAACCTTTTCGCATACTTGAATGTTCTGAAAGCAAAAAAAAAACTACTTTGTCAATCATTGGGTCGAAAACCTCTAATAAATTCTTCTTAATTTTTGTGATTTTCACTTTTTAAAATCTTTGTACGTTACCATGGTGGCTGTAGAAAATTAGCTTATAAGTATTTGAAACAAAGTTGATATGTTGCTGCAAGCCATTCAATTTGTATTCTGTCGTGTCTGATTTCTGGTTTTGAACATATAGACATTAAAACACTTGCATTTAACCCTAAATAAGAAGTCAATACACCAGCCATAGCAATTTTACAGTAATTTCAGGCAGCAGTAATTTTTAGCAGCAAAACAGTAGAACAATATTTAAATATTCCCTTTTTAGTCTTAAGGCATTTGCTTTTATCTTTTAATTATTTCCTTTTTTGGAGTTTCATTCTCTTTCATTACTCTGCTGTTGTCAAAAACAAATGGGTTTCACTTTTGAGTTTAAAATACAGCTGCAAATACAAACTAGAAAAAATAAATATATACATAAGCGTTTGATGACTATTGTTGTGCACTGTTTTAGATTGCGGTGTCAAACTGTTTGTTTGCCCTTAAATGTGTTCATACCATTTCCGGTTAAGGACGACAGCACACGTTATATGGAGCGGCAAGCACACAACGAAAAATAGTTGCAATCAAAAAGTTCTTAAGAGAATTCGTAAAAAAACAGATAAAATCTTTTAAAGAAAAGTTTTGTTTAACTTTTCTTTACGCTTGAGTCATAATGTATTCGAGTTGTAATGGTAACACAGTTGGTACAAGCAAAAAGAAACGAATCTTCTAAAAAGACGAAATTTTGGGCTATTTATTTGCTTTTTGTTCATTCAATGTGAATTTTTCTAATCTAAAAAGATTCGTGACATGTGACAATGCCAATAATGCCCATTGATGTTTGTCATTTAGCTATGAATAGACTAACGAACAAACAACATTTACAATAAACAATGTGTGAGAAATGTGCTTGGATCGAGAAATTATCTTCAGCGATGAAGTTTTTTTTGGTTCAATGGCAACGTCAACAAACAGAATTTTCGAATTTGGTGTGAATTGTACATCGTTGTCATGTGATTTCAGCAAGACAGTGCCAAAAAATTTCACTTAACAGTCGATTGGACACCAAGAGCATGTGACTTGACTCCACTATATTATTTTTTGTAGAAATATGTGAAGTCTTTCGTGTACTGGTCACTGTATAACAACATTACAGGACGACAATCTTACAGGTGCCATTGGTTACACGCGGGTCGAACTTATGGTTGGATCAATTACGCCATACGCGTGGCTAACATTGATATAAAACAATTTTTAAAATTTAAAGCGCAAGCATTCATATATCGCTCTAAATAAATATTTTATTCACTTTTCCCGAGTTTTTTCCATAATCAAAACCCAAACGATTAAAAACTCATACGTTAAAATAATGAACTGCTAATTGTTTTAATCCACTTTTTTAAATAATCCTCGCCCATCGCTCACATCAAATAAATAAGTTGTATTCAGTACAGTTCGCCTGTTGTTCTTTGTTTCAATTTTAGAAGTTTTCAATTACAGAACAATTACTTGGTCTAGCCAAATTCAGATTTGACCTTTATTTGGCAGCTTGGCCAGAACTCATACATTTCGGGTGTTCATAATATCTCCATCTGTTATTGCTAAAAATTAAAATTGTTTCGAAACAAAGATGTATCACAACATATCAGAACACTTCATATACTTAAATCTTATTATTTAATATTTTATTTATTTATTTAATTACGTCTATTAGCAATGAGACCTTACAGACTAAAGTAATAATATAGAATAAAATAATGATTAAGAGCTTGGCCCACGATGTTGAAAGAAAATTTATTCGAACCAAAGGCAGTCACTATCTTACGCTTTATCGTTTGCTTGACTTTACGTTTCAAACGTAATCCAAATAAATAACTGGATTTCCATATTTAATTCCACAAATAAATCGCCAATATACAAAATGTAGAAATTTTACAATGAAATATGTAACTGTGATACCGCTGGAACTTGGCAGTAAAAATTGTAAACAAACTAAAATACAGTGTAAAAAATCATTATTCGTACAATCTTAAAAATATATTGTCCTGAGTTTTGTTATTACTTCAAACAATTGGAATTAAAACGTTCTCTTTTATAAGTTTTAATTAATAACGCCTATAATTTGTACTTGTTTTATGCTATAGTGGCTACAATTTCAAGCCTTTACAGGTACCAAATACCTAGCAACGAAAAAAGAATTCCAGAGTACTCCAGTGCACATTTCATAATTCAGACGACAATAAAAAACAAGTGAGTAAATTTGACATTTTTGTTCGTATGAACATACAAAAATCGATATAGTGAGCCATTGTGAGCAATTTTGTATTGAAGTGCTTCATTTTCTTTCGACTAGAAAGCATTAGTGTACCGCAAATCAGCGGTTTGTCGTTCGAGACGATAACGTAATATAATTTTTCTCTTTGTATAACGCGGTGCGAAAAAAAGTGATACTATTTTTCTGATAGGCACTATCGAGTAGAACAAGGATCTGTTTTTTGAATTTTCAAAATCACGAGTTACTGGTAAAATCACGGTTTTGCGAACCTTCACGCACTTATAAGCTAATAACTTAGCTGAATATTACCCGATACTAAATTTGTTTTTAGATTTTGAAAATTGAGAAATAGACCTTTTAAATGGTATATACCTCGTTTCAATAGCCTTGAACGATCTGGGTGTATTTCTCAAGCAAACACTTTATAGATATTATATATATATATATATATATATATATATATATATATATATATATATATATATATATATATATATATATATATATATATTCAAAGTTTAAATGCGTTCTTGCGCACTATTTTACATAGAAACTGTACTATTATTATTTAGTTAAGGAATTACATTAACTAATTTATGAATAAAGTAAATAAGGTTTAGTAACCTATTGTAAATTAACGGAGTTATTAAGATTTTTAATAAAGCAGCTCATAAAAAGATAACTTTGTAAAGCAGGAACTCACAATCGGCATCATCGCGAATAATTGCCAAAAGAAAAGTGACACTTAGCATTACCCAACGACTTGCCAAAGTAGATAACTTAATGAGACCAAGCCTGTCAGTGAACGATGGTAGCACATACGAATTCCATCGAAGATTGCGTAAACAGAACAATAAAATCTGCTTCTGAACAGATTAGATTTTGTTTATATGGATGGTAAATAAATATCCAAGTATAGGGCTAACTAATGAAGCATAAAATTGTTTAGTGATATAGGGATCGGAAAATTATTTGTACCAGCGTTTTATAAAACTAAGAATGCTATTAGAATTATTAACTCTAAATATAATGTGATCACGAAAATCATGCTTTAAGCACATAGACGACGGCAGGCGACACGACTACACGACTATTGGAAACGACATCATAACAACAACAACAAAAAATTTACGTTCTGATAAATAAAATTTTAAATTACAATTGCAGTTTCTTCTCTTGCTAGCTAAAACTCCGAGTGCTTCGCGATCCCTATTTTTAATATTTTCTTTAACTTATTTTTCTCATTTTTGCTTCTTTCGATTCAAGTTCAAGCATTTAAGATAGCCTGTAGTTACTTATACTTACTGTAAAAATTTTAAGATAATCGGTTCTGCTTTTACAAACTTTTACTATCACCGTTCTCAAGATATACAAAAATTAATATTTACTTTGTATGGGAGGTCCACGCCCACGTGTTCAATTCCGCTCACTTTTTGACTGATAATATGTATTGACTATGAGTCTATTTGTGTCAAATTTTGAGACTTGTATGGGCGTGCCACTGCGCAGTTAGAATTTTTGAATTTTATAAAGTTTTATTCGTTCCAGACATACAAAGAGATACTGTAAGAAATTCAAGAAATCGGTTAAGCCTTTCAGCTGCCTATAAGGCACAAACAAACAAATAAACATACATACATTAATTTTTATATATAAGGTTATTACTTGTATAACGCATAAACCAATACATTCGTGTTTTCGACACTTGTTGATTACACTATGCAACAAAAGAAAAAACATTTTGTGGCCTTGGATAACCACTATATTTTTTTGATGCGATATGGTCGCCTATATTCAAAAATCATCAACATATCAGCGCATTAAAAAATATAGCGGTTATCCAAGGTATTTTTTCTTGTTGCATAGTGTTATCAATACTTTTTAATATTTTAAATTTATATATTTAAAAATTTTTTTAATTTTGTAGCCAAGCAAAATAGAAGTAAGCATAAGTTCGCTACAGCTGCAAAATATAAATATATATAAATATATGTGTACTTTATTTTCTGTAGTTTTCAGTCGGTAGCCTGCCGTCGCCTATGTGTTTAAAGCAATAAGCTTACAACCCAACGTAATACCAAGATCAGAATTATTGTCGGCTTTAACAGGCATTGTTTCTTTAATATAATAGCAGGAATCCCATTTGTTACTTCTAAAGAATGATATGTGCTTAAATTTTTTTAACTCAATTCCATTAAATTTATTTAACAATACAAAAGTTTGGCAATATCAGTCTGCAGTAAAATATGACCATTAAGATTCTGACATCACCAACATTCATTAGCACTTTGAAACGTATAGTAAGTAGGCAAAGGTAACTCATTGATAAATAAAGAGAACGGAAAGAAACTCAGATGACTTCCTTGAAGGATCCACATTTGCTTTCGATAAAATATTTCACTTGTTGCATTCCGTAAGATAAATAACGTTGTGGTACTAAATCTCATATGGCATAATTTGTACATTAGGATAATATGATGTACTTTATCAAAAACTTTGTTAAAGTCAGTAAAAACTATGTCTGTGAGTTTACAATTTAAGAAGTCATCTTTCACTATAGTTGTTAATTTAGAATATTAGCGAGAACGAGATTTTGCAAGAAGTGAAGATATTTAAAATAAGAGTCTATCAGTTAAAAATATTTTCAAGCAGCTTAGGCGTAGCATTTAGCTAAGAAACTTCCTTCTAATCGTTGATTTTTTAGCAGCTTTTTTTTTGGCTGCTCAGTTGTTTTCGTGTAAAATTTTACTATTAAGCATGTTCAGTTTGGTATGTAATTTAACCAAGAATCGACTTACAAACGAACAACGGTTGCAGATTATTGAATTTTGTTATCCAAATTCATGCGTGACTTAGAAAATTTGTATGGGAAAATTGTGTTCAGCCACGAAAATCATTTCTGGTTGAATGGATATGTGAATAAGCAAAATTGCCATATTTGATGTGAAGAACAGCCATAAGCATTGCAAGAACTGCCAAAGCATCCCGAAAAATGCACTGTTTGGTGTGGATTATGGGCCGGTCACGTCCATACTGGATCATACTTTTTCAAAGACGACGAAGGCATGAAAGTAACTTTGAATGGCAAGCTGTAACGTGAAATGTTTGAAAATTGTTTTTGCTCATAATAGAAGAGCTGGATTTGGCTGACATGTGGTTTCAACAAGACGGTGCCACATGCCACACAACACGTTAAACAGTGGCTCAATTGAGAGGCAGGTTTATTATTTCACGTTTGGAGCCGATCAATTGACCGCCAAATAGATCGTGCGACTTAACGCCTTTAGACTATTTTTTGCAGAGCCATGTTAAGGCTCACGTCTATAGGCATAAGCCCGCGAAGTTTAACGCACTGGAAGCCAATATTAAAGAATGTATTCTTGAGATACCGGCCGATATGTTGGAGAAAGTATGCCAAATTGCATCCAGCTTATAAATATTTTGAGGCGTAGCAGCAGTCATTTACATGAAATCATCTTTAAACGTTGAATTATATAGATCGTTCTATCGATTCAAATAAAGATTTCATACATTTCTCTAAGCTTTATGTGTGTTTTTTAATTAAATTCGAAAGCTCTTAAAAAATCACCCGATATTTTACTTCCACTTTTAAGAAATAATATGTAAAATAACGTAATTCTAAAGAATTATTTATTGCAGTATGTGGATGGCAGAGAGGTTCTGCTTAATTCTTTAAGATGCAATGAGGATTAAAGGAAGTAGTTTTATTGCTTATGAAGGAAAACAGCACATCCGATGATGGCAATTGCATACGACGAATTATTATCGTATTGCTACGTTTTAACCTTTTTAAAATGTTTGAGTTACTTTTTATTGCGTTAAATAAAATAAATAACAAGTAGTTTTTGTTTTAATTTACTGTCCCGACTTATTTAATATCTGCTTAATACAGCAATTTATTCAATACACGACTCTTAGAACGACTTTATACAATGACTGCCAAACTATAACTAACCGACTAAGCGCAACGCGCCAACTTTTATATCAAATTATCAATAATTTCGAATGTTCTTGCAGTTACTACAAATTTTTATTTATCTATATTTATTGAAAAGAAATCGAACTGGGAACACCGTTAAACATGCAAGTGGTAACACTGTTAATAGCAAAGATAGAATAAATTCCTTAATAAAATTTATAGCTAATACTAGTACTGTACTAATTTGTTTTTTAGGCATTGTTTATTTTTGTAACGGTCTGTATTATTTGAATAAGTAGTAGCAAAGAAATCGGCAATTCAATTACTAACTCATAGGTCGTCATCAGAAATACAGGAACCCAATTTCAAGCACTTAGGGAAATAGCAATACGAAGTTTGGTGAGATTGTAAAATAATTTAGGATTCGTTTTGCACTCTGATCTCACACGAGAAATATAGTTATTGTAGGCCAATTTCTTTATGTTGTTATATACGGAACAAATATAGAATAGAATCTTTGGTAAAATCAACTGATGAGCCAGATTTTTTATTAATCTTTTAACATATACTTCTATTATTTCTATTAAACATATATATATTTTCTATTTTTAGCATTATTACTCCATAGTTGACCTTGACTATCGCATACAGTTATTTCTAGAGCAGATTTGATATAATACAAAACTGTATAGTATAGTATATAGTATGGTATAGTATATCATATATTACAATGCTCATTTACCGATATACATATGTATGTATGTAGCCAACAAAATCACTTTCCATGTCTTCTAAGAGCCTTAAAAACAACAAAAATACATTTGTAGTTAATCAAAAAAAATAATAAATCCATGTAAATGCTGTTGTTGTTTTTGTGTATAACAAAAGCACATTTTTTTGTCAATATCTAAGTCGGTATGTCAGCAACTGCTTATAGATTTTGGTATTGTAAGGATGGTTTAGGCGTTGTTTGAATATAAAACAGTTTTTTGCTGTGAAAGTATTTCATTGTCAAAAAAACGAATTATTATTTTTGAAATGTGGCTCCTGTTTCTCTCGACAGAAGCTAATACAAACAAAACGAAACAAAAAAATATTCGCGAAATAACCATTAACCTAAACAACCATTTTTTTGGCATCTAAGCGTCTTTTAACAATGAAAATCTAGAAAAGTGCTTAAAAGCAAAAGAGAGGAGAAAAAGCACTTTATAATTCTTCTAAAAATAATTTCACCTCAATGTCAAATATGGCTATTTTAACAGATAAATGTCTATAAGAGGTTCATAGTCAGATAAAAGTCTCCAAAAAAAATTAAAATAAAAAATGCACATAAACAAGAGAAAAGATGGATGGAAACACACAGTATTTTTAATTTAATAATATCAAGACACCTAAGTATATGTATAATACAAGTTTACAAATTCCATAGTTAGTAGTCGATGGCTTAGAGCAATGTTGCCCCTTAGAATTGTCGACGTAATTGGCTAGCTGAAGAACTTAGTGTGACCACCCGTCTAAAATATGAGAATACTTTGCGCGACCTCACGAAGATTACTCTAAAGGTATCATTCTGATGCACTCAAGCACGACTGTCGCTGAATTCTTCATATACGGTTGTTGTACCTTTTACAAAGAGACTATATTTATTTTCTGGATACCCAGGTAAGCTTAAAATATCGAAGTAACCTTCTGAACAGGAGGCTGAGTTGGAACTTGCACATCGGTACTGTCCAGACAAGCCACTTTGAACAAGTCTCTCCTCATATAGTAAGACAAGACTAATTGCTCTTTCGCCGAGAATAACAATATAGATATATACCGTCATATTCTGGCCCGTTATCAGTTCTGCAGTGATAGTCGGAATGAGTCGGAAAGCTTTTCCATTTTACTTGGAATTTTAACTTGGAAGAAGATTTAAGGTTGTAGTGCCGGACCGGTAATAGTGGTATAATAGTAGCTTTGTTTGGGTTAAGTTCGATTTGAATCGATGGGTAGATCCCATAAAGAAGATTTAAGGTTGTAGTGCCGGACCGGTAATAGTGATATAATAGTAGCTTTGTTTGGGTTAAGTTCGATTTGAATCAATGGGTAGATCCCAACTGTGCTTGTTCTGAATGATGATAACAATAATTTTATTATAATTTTTACAAAATATACTTATGGACTTTAATTTTTAATGAAATGTTAGGGAGATCGGTTTTAACCGGATTTTTTGGTTTTGTAAAATACGGTTTTTTTCAAAATCTTTATTTTTCGAATACCGAATAAACGTTTGTATATTTTTTATTGAAAATATGCTCATCGTTTAACTATTTGTAAAAATTTAATTATTTTTGTATATATGATAACATTGAAGGTCTCACAAAGAACGTGATAACGAAGGTAGATCGAAAAATAAATCCACACTTGAGCAAAAATAACCTTTTCTCATCGTCTGTAAATAAATATTGATTTTTATATATGGAGAATGTTCAACTAGACTCATTGAAAGGCCACAAACTCACAAACGCCGAACGGTTCCGAACGGCAGATATATTAGTTAGTAAAGTTTTCAACAACGTAAATACACATAACCAGTCGCTAGTAATGTCGTGAGTTGATATCGTTGTTAAAATTGTCAGATTTTGTCCCCAGGGATTGAACCGACGACTTTTTGGTTGGAAGGTGTGTTCTTACTAACATACCACAGTGACACACATACTACTAAATACGTTGTGTATAAATTTACATACAGTGCTGCTCGAAATCTAAGCAAATTTTCATATCAAAGCAATTAAGGACTCGTATATTACTTATAGATTTATTCAAAGTAAGCCATTTAATTTTTGTTATCATAGGCACCTAACTATTATAACAAACCTTTAATTCCATTCTCTACCAAGTAATACAACAATAACGAAATTAGCTGCTTGAGTAGCTGTTCGAAACTTAAGCATTTTTCAGTACTATGTGTAATAAACTTTGTTTTTTATGGCCTTTGCACACCGTTTTGGCATAGCTTTTATGATATTTGTTAGAATTATTGTTGGTTTTGTTTGCCACTTTAATTTTAAGCTCTCCATCAGCTTCCGCTTATTTTTAAATTTACGTAGTCCATCTCTGCGCTTCAAGAATTAGGAACAATTTTATTTAAATAAAAAAGTCGAATAATCGATCTCCCTATAAAATATTTACTAAAGACCAAATGGTTCTCAAATCTAAGATTTGCATATTTCTTAAAGTCTAACAACAAGGTTAATTCTATCAAATTATTTTTTTGTTTTGTTTTTGTTGATTTGAGAAAACATAAACCACATGCATTTCTTTATTAATTTTATAATTTCTTAAATTGTATATCATCTGCCTTTTAAATTTACAAAAAGAAAAAAAGTGCATGTTTAACCCTTTGATGACGGCAACGCAACTTTTCACGACTAAAGTGTTATCAAAATTTAAAAATTGTTACTCCTTCTACGAGAGCAACGACGGGACATATGTGTCCCATTCGTCGTCAAGGGTAAACATTTGTGAACAAATTTTGTCGTTACAAAAAGTAAGCAATAAGCCAATGCCAGCGCGCATTCAGGATATAAACTAATGTAGCTGATTAGTTTGTAATAAAATGTCCAACGGTTTCAGCGCCGCAATTTGTGAATAAATTCGCGGTTTTAGTTGGGCTTTGAAAACAAATTTTCCATTTTATTATTGCAAATGACATAAGTTTTTCCGAACGCGCAGATTACGTCGGTTCCATAAAACTGATACTGAAATTGTAAAGCCTTTGAACACATCGGATGGTGAAGAAAATTTGTTGGAATTAGATGCTGAGGATGGGAGTTTTTTGATAAGTTTTACTCCAAAGCAACCTGAGGGAAAATATAAGATATTCCTCAGTCCGAAAAAACCTTAAAAAAGTGAAAATTCGAAGACTTATGCGTCACTGACAACAGATGTTCATAAACCTAAAGCTTCCAAGGATTTTCAGTTAGTTTTCAGTGTAATAAAGCCAATCAAAATTATTAGACTTACCCTGATTATATGGGCAGATATTAATCCCAAATAAAAGACATTATGAGGTGGTCCCCTCTGTTTTAGTAGCTTTCAATACAGTTTGTGAGTTCGACACACAATAAAGTGCTAAATACATCAAACGACATAATATTGTGAGTATGAAGATATAATATATTTTTAAGTAAAGAAGAGTTGAAAGCATTTATGTGTTGATTACAGCAATGATTTTCCATAAATTAAAAGAAATAAGATTGTTCTGATTAATTTTTTTAGTTTTTTAAGTTTTTTGCTGAACAGTTTGTGTTTCATTTGTTTCTCTATTATAAACAATTAAGTAAAGTAAACAATAAAATTCACCTTAATTTTTACTCTTACCGACGAATGTAACACATACATATGTCCCATATTTTCAGCTCTCTCGAGAATAGTGTAAAACCGATTCAATATACATTAGTTCACTGACTTACATAAAGCTTTGGTACATATGATACTAAAAGTTAAACTAACTATATCAAGTATAACGCGAGATATTAGGAAAAAAAAAACAAACAAAAAAACAAATAAAAATTTTTGACTTTGAGATGTTCTTACATCGAATTTAAACAACAACATCTTTTTGTTAACTCGAATACCAAAGAGTGAATTTGTTCTATATATAGAACAATACTGACTTAATCAAAATAAATTACAACATGTATGTGTGATAAGCCAAATAGGACATATTTGTCCCGTTCGTCGGCAAAGGGTTATTACGCATACACACATACACATAAGGCTCGCTCGTTGTGTCTATATAAATTAGTGTGTGATATTTTGTGGTCATGCTGAGAATACTAATAAGGTGTTAAATACGAGTACTTCGATAGATTGTTATTGGTCATTAAAATAAAATACGCACTTATTTCATTCACATCCTTTTTCCGTTAGAGTGTGTTAGTGTTGTAATTGTCTTGATTCAAACATAATTTTTTTGTACCCCAAGGATAAAAGATGCTAAAATGTAGAATACACATAGTGCCATACATATTAAAAAGCACAATTCGCTAATGTAAACGTGGTATAAGGCTTTTAGTCAGCCTGCATGGAGGACAGTTCCAGGATCGAATGCAGAAGTCCAATAATCCACTCATACTACAGCAAATGATTCCGAAAACTCTTTAAGTAAAATTAGTATAAATATTATCATATAACCATTAAATAATTATCACTTTTCATTACGCTAAAGTCACTTTATGAAATAAAATTTTATTAAAATGACATACGTCACTTTCCAAGTAAACGGCTCACATACAAATTAGTTTTACAAAAATTAAAATATCGGGTTATTTGGTTAATGATTTCAAAACCACCAAAATTTATTACAAAAGTAGCGATTTAAGCGCGACCACTGTTTTTTGATTTTTTCAGTGATGCAGCTTATTTTCCACTCGGTGGTTAACTTAACAAGCTATTGTGTCTGCAAAAAGTGTTACTTTGATGAGCATTATGGTCTGAAGCTATCATTGGATTGTTTTTCTTTTTTTCGAAAATGACGTTGGAAAACCCGTTATTATCAATTCGGAGCGCTATGATCAGAGGCGGTTATTTAAATGACATTGTATTTCGTACATAATGGAAAGGTTCGAGCATTATAATGAAAAACAGCATTTAATCGAAATCATAGCTTATGTGTGTTTTATTTAACTTTACTTTGGAAATCGAAAAATGGATAACCTTGTAAAATATATTGATACAAATTTACTTTTATTTTGAAAATTTTCCTTCCTTTCTTTCTTAGCCTTCTTTGGGTGTTAAAATATACTGACATTAACGGCATTCGGGTCAGATTTGACCCATATTAAAAACTTAATATCGGGTGAGCCATCTATCGGCTTAAATTTAAACCAACGGTTATTTCAAATCTGGCAATACTTACAACTTTGGGATTTATTGGAAATTTATTTCCAAAATAATGACAATTGGTCGGAAATTGCAAAAAATCAAAAAAAGTAAAATAAAATAAAATTAAATTAAAAAAAATTACAAAAATTATCTTTTCGAATGAAGCTCATTTTTATCTTGAAGGGTACGTTAATAAATAAAATTGCCGTATTTGGAGCTCAGAAAACCTAAACATGGTCTTATAGAAGCCATTGCACCTATTCCGAGTGACTGTTGTGAGTGACTGGAACGGAGGCATCATTGGCTCATATTACTTTGAAAATGAGGACGGCGCAAACATTACGGCAATAGAGACACCTATCACACCATGATAACCGATTTTTTTTCCCCGCTCCCAGCAGGATGGTTATACTTGACACACATCTCAGGCCACAATCAATTTATTGCGTTCAACGTTTGATGGCCGTTTAATTAGCCGAAATGGTGATGTCAGCTGGCCGTTAAGAAGTTGCGATTTGACACCGTTGTACTATTTTGTGTGGGGCGCCATTAAAAACAAGTGTTATACCGACAAGCCAGAGGCAAATGAGCATTTTAAGGCCAGCAGTCGTGATGACCACATACACTCGAAAAAATTTTCGAAAATTGGTCCGATCGAATGGGGTACTTAGAGGCCAGCCGCGGCAGCCATATTAATGAAATAATATTTCATTCCTAACAGGAACTATTGTACTTTACAAAAAAAATAAATAAATTTGGCTAAATATTAAGCCCTTTTTGTTTTATTGTAAACTTTTTAAATTTAAACTCTTAAATTTTACTGAAGTATGAAAAAGTTTGTTTATAATTTTTTGTCTAAAGTTGTATTTGTATTAATATTTATAGTAGATGTACAGTGTCTTAAAAGAGTTAACTCCAGTATTATAGGTCAATGAGCTGCACCCGATTCTATTTTTAGACTCATTGAAAGGGACCTACAGCTTAATGCCGGCTCCGAACGGCAAATGCATTAGAGAATTTTGCAATAACCAACTACTAGCTAATGTAATGAGGTGATATCGCTGTTGAAAACTTTTCTTTTTACAGATTGTCTGGCATGGTATTGAACCGAGGACCACAGCGTGCCGTTTATTTTAAAATCTAATTCCCTCTACATTAACATGTTTTTCTAAAATTTTTTATCGCAATTGATGTGCACATCACAAGAAACACATCATTGTGGCATTTCAGACTAACTGCAAGATCGAGAACTATACGCCTACTTTAGTTGCTTTCAGCAATAATTCATATATCTTTGCCTATATAGTCTATGGTAGGCATAGCTATTAGGATACTCGCAAAATACTCAAAATTTTATGCCATATAGAGCTGGTTTTGAAGTTATGTATAGTCGGAACAGGCATCTTCCTATAAATGCCACCAGCTGCTCATCGACAATTATATTTTGAAAGTATTGTAAAGTTTGGGCAATATGCCAACCTCTTTATTTCACAATTCAGACATCGGTTCAAATTTATATAAATCTCATCGATCACTGTCCTCATCTTTATTTTTAAATCCTATTACTCTCGAATCGTTCGAAATTGTGCTGTTCAGCAAATTTGATCCGAACACCTTAAGTGTAAAAAAATTTATAACAAATTTATATGCATATATATTTAAAAAAAAAAAACCCAATTTTTCTGTTCAGATTTGGAAGGCAAAGCTTATTGAGTATATAAGCCACTTATTTTTAGAAAAAAATTAATTTTTCTTGGTCAAAATTGATCCGAACACCATATGAAGATAAAATTACAATAAGGCTTATTATAAAAGCATAGGTCCCTTTTTCCAACACTAACGTATCGGTTAACAATTTATATATGTATTCGGACTTGAAATATTACCATTTTTTTATAATCTTATGATTTTTTAACATATTTTTATATGTTAACGTTTTGTAGTCATTTATTTTTTAAATCCTGAAAAAGATATACAAGGAAACTTACCACAATTTTTTATTGCACACATCCAATTTGTAATAAATTTCTCTGACCAGACCCTTATGTTTTTTCTACTAAAAATGCTATATTTTTTCACTTTTTTTTTTGTTTTAGTATTTTTTTAATTCAATTATTTAAGTTGATCTTCGATCCTCGATTGAAAATTTTCTTAGAAACCTAATGTGGCAGAGGCATTTAGAACGTCATTTGTTGCTCTGTATTGCTGTAAAGGAGCAATATGTAAGCGTTAAGGACTGTCTCCAAAGCCAACTATTTGTATTTTACAACAATAGTTAGACCAATATTTTTTAAATGTTATCGTATTTTTGTGGAGGTCACTTCATAGGAGGTACGTTTTAAATTCTTTGTTTAAGATACACAGGTCAGCATTAATTAGTGTTTGTGTGGCAAAACACACACAGCTAGGTATGGCACTTAGAGACATTTTAAACATCTTGCCTTCAGCCATGATGAATCGGTTGTTTTTTCAAAACTGACAAATAGTAGAGAAGATGTGTCAGGCTATCAGAGCATTCTGTACATGCAAAGATAACACACCTGATCAACTTAATTCTCATTAAAACGGATTACTGTATACCGTGTTTATTACTACTGACTATTCTAAAAATTTTTATTCTGAATAGTAATATCTGGAAAAATTCACTGGTCATTAACCGTATCTCAATAAAAATATCTCCGTTGAATTCTGTTTTAGGCAGAAATTACCGTTTTATCTGATGTTACTGAGCTACTGAAATATAGAGTCACAACACTGTGGAAAATCTGCATCTACACGGATTACCAGGCTGTTATTAAATCCTTGGAAGCTAAGCTTACGAAATCCCTGATGGTAAATGACATTAAGCTCATTTGTGTACCACGACACTGTTTCATTCCAATCAATTGAACAACAAATGAGTTGAGTAGACAGGATACTTCAGGCAAAAGAAAGTGTTGGTATATCGATCTCTACTTGCCGTCTGCACGTCAGTCAATGAACCACTAATATGTGCAACAATAAATGGAAGCTCATTCCAACTTGCAAATAAGCAAAAGTATTCTGTCTTCTGGTCAACATGAAGAAGACTAGGTAACAACCTTACTTGTCGAAAAGTAGGATATCGGCAGTGATAGAATACCAACTGCACATAATCTTGTTGGGAAACATGCCCTTAAATTTGGTCACAGGAACTCCACTCTCTGTAGATGTAGGAAATTACGGTAAAATTGTTCTAATTAACCTACTTTAATTTTGCGCACTTCTTCTTATATATAAAAATGAATGTGTGTTTGTATGATTGTTTTTTGGTTTGTTTGCTTGTTTAAAGTCTATAGACAGCTAAACGACTGAATCGATTTTCTTGAAATTTCTGTATGTCTAGAAAAAAACCATAGGTTATGTACATTTCAAAAACTCCAAATGGGCGGTGCCATGCCCATACAAAGAAAATATTAATTTTTCTATATCTTCTAAACAGTAATAGAAGTCTCTGAATTTGGCCCAAATAGGTTCTTAGTCAATAGGAATTAGCAGAGAAAAAGTGGGTGGATACAATATGTTTGCGGAGAACCAAACATAAAAAGTAAACACTGATTTTAGTATATCTTTAGAACGGTTAGAGATAAATTTCAGTATTTGATACAAATAGCTTCATGATCAATAGAAATCATCAGTGAAAAAATGGGCGGAATACACAAGTAGGCGTGGTATCTCCCATACGAAGTAAATATAGATTTTATATATATATATCTCGAGAAAGGTTGAAGTGAAAGTTTTAGAATAACTAATGTGGGCGGATTTGGACAAATGGACATGTTTCCTCCCATACAATCTAAATATTGATTTCTGTATATTCTGAGGACTGCTAAAGTAGAAGCTTCTGCATTTGGCCTAAACAACTTTGAAGTCAATAAAAATCATTAGTCTGAAACTGCGCGGTATTGAAAGAGAGGGGTACCACGCCCATATAAACTAAATATTGATTTCTTTATATCATGAGAATGGTTAGATATAAAGTCTCAGTATTTGGTACGAATATCTTATTAATGACGGTAGGGTAGCCAACTCTATTAATTCGTTAGAGAATCGTCGCCATGCGGAGTGTGTTTCATTGTTCTATCGGTACTATAAGGGAATGTGGTCTGACGAAATAAGGGATTTAATTCCTGATAATCAAATATTTTCTTGTAATACTCGTTTCTTCCCTTTGTACTTAATTGTCCAATGAATCGCACAATGCATTATGGGGAGAATTTCGTTCTTTCTATTTTCCTGCCACTTATGATTAAAATCAAACGTACATAAACGCTAATCCCCCTATCCTCCTCCTCATAACCTATTTTCCTAGTACCAGCGCAATGCACTGCATAAGTAGGGTTCATCATCTGTGTGCTAGTCTCAAGTAAAAAAGAAAGATAAAGAAAGCTCTAACTGTTACCGCAAAATTCATTTTTTTTTTTTAAATGATTGTTTGTATTGACTGCCAAGTTATTTAAACCAAAATTAGAAAGTCTAACCATTTTCAAAATATACAAAAATCATTATTTAATTTTTATGGGAGATGCCATATGTGTATTAACTACTAAGTTATTAAGACCAAATTTAGAACCTTCCACTACTACCATTCCAAAGATATACAGAAATAAATATTTTCTTTGTATGTGAGGTGCGAATCCCTCTTATCCAATTCGACCCAATTTTTGTCTGATGATTTGTATTGACAAAGTTATTCAAGCCAAATTTAAAGACTTTTACTTTTACCGTTTCAAAGATATAGACATATAAATGCAGATTTTATATTAAGCCCCACACCAAATGAGAGCTTTCTATAAAATTTTAAAAATAGTTACTAACACAAACTTTAATGCTGTAACAAGTTTTCGTTTTCAAGTAAAACTTATGCAATACAAAGGAGTTCACTCTAACGTCAATAACTCGTGAACCAATGGACTTACAAAAACTGTGAACATTAAATGAACATAAAATCCTTTGTGACTTCACCTTTCGTTTAAGGACTTATAAAAAATAAAATCGCATTTCAGACAACATCATTTACAACGCATATTATAGTCCTCTTATATATATATAGATACGCATTTAGTAAAATAAATAGCTTTTTTAATTAAATTTATTGAAGAGCTAGCTGCGCTACGAAGTGATATCTAAACCTTTTGTAAGACGAAGAATCAGTAACTTGTCTATTTAAGCATTGATTATACTTTTAAATAATAGTACAACAAAAAAAAATAGAAATTTTATTTGAAAAAAATTTGAATAAAAGCAATACAAAGTTAGTTAACACTATGTTATATTAAAAACTTTTGTTTAAGTTCTTGAATTGCTTGGAAAACTTTCATATATTTTTATTGTACTTGAGCATTTTAAAATCAGTGAAATAAAAATAGAGAACTCATATAAATAATAAATGTTAATTTATTCTAAGGAATATTATTTCCTTTTTCACAGGCGTTTTAGAAAGCTTCGTCAAAATACCAAACATTCATTAAGATTTCCTTTTGTTCGAGAGAAAAAAAGCAATACCTTAATGACACAATATGCCAAGAACGAATATTGAACGAAATATGATAGTAATACTCTCTTTACCATAAACATAATGCTAAGTAAAGTAAAAGGACCTTTGCCCTCAAAAGAAATCCTATTAAAAAGGAAAGAAATGTTAATGATATTTGTTTAGTACAAACAATATATATACACACATATGTCATTTACTGTGAATTTTTTTGTTTTGTCACGTAAAATCCATTGACTTGGTAATTTTGAAATTTTTATGACGACATTAAAAAAATTATAATTGTCTAATAAATGATTGTAAGCGCCTATTTTGACCATTACATCGTTAATGTAAATTACTTGTAAATATTTGTCCAGAGTTTACATGCTATTTGGTTGGTTCTTGTGGTAGTTTACTGAGAGTTAATAATCTAGTAGAGGCAAAAAGTATTTGTTTTGACAAGACCACTTCGTCAGATGTATATATGTATGTATGTAGTTTCCAAGGAATCTGTTTCTCTTAACAGTAAGGGTTGGAATTCTCAAATAAAGTGGTAAACCGTTTTTTCCTTCTTTGCAACATGCGAAAAATATTTTTTCCACAAGCATATACGAGCACTTATTTAATTTTATATTCTATAATCAAATTGTATGTCATCACTCAAGTTAAGTTCAATCTACTTTTTTTAATGTATATCTCACTAATATGATAAAATTAATGAGAAAATGTTTCGTCTTAATAGAAATGAGTGAAGCAAACAAAAATACTTCGACATTTTAACTTGAACTCAAGTACTATTAAAGTATAATAATTATAATTAAATGAGTTTTAGCACTTACTTTCCTACATATGTGGATCCGAGTAAGAGTAAGGAAAGCAAATAAAACACATAATTGTTTTTATTACTCTACAGCCTACTATTCAAAGAGGAGGTACCTATGCGAGTTGGGAGCCACTGTTGCAGTATTATTAAATAATCTGAATATTTGTATTTTAGCCTGTTCACATGATTTAAATATTTTTAACTAAGACCTCCTCTTCTTGTTTTTTTATTTTAGCTTATATGTCGATAAAAAAAAAAACATTAAAATCTAATTACAAGTATAAAGATTTGTTGCATTTGTTTAATATGTTATATATCTATAAAACAAAAAAAAAAAAACCATTTTATTAATTACGAGCTAAAACCCGGCGTGCTTCGTTACCCACATATTGATTATTAGCTTAACTCCTATCTTAGTTATAATTGTTTACCTTTTTTCATTATTCCTTTCCGGTTCAAATTAAACATTTAAGATAACCTATAGCTCCTTTCAGAAAGATACTGTAGAATTTGCTTTTTAGCTGTAAATATAGTATATCGTATACTAAATCATGAAGAGTCACAGCTTAGAATTTATCAAATCGTTTTTCTTTGCATAGTTCACAGACCAAATTTCTAACGGCCACAAAAATTTCGTTTACATATCTTTACCATTAATAGTAAAATATTGCTACATTACTTGTGTCGCTTGAACATAATCAAGCAAGTGTTCAGTTAGATGTGACTCATTGTAAAGCCATGGTTACAACGTAACAAACCAACCTTAAAGGCCCCTTTAGCCGACCGTAAAAATTGTAAATATATCGCAAATGTAAATGTAACGTAATTGTACACGTTTTGCCACTTATGGAACACTTAAAAACGTGTCATATGCTTTTGTCAATGTATGTATATAAATTAAGAAAAATGGAAAAGAAACAGCTGCCGTCAAATTCTATTTTCAACAGTGATGGTCTGTTTATATGTCAAATTATATAGGGGAATTTTTACCCTTTTCTGACACTTTAAGCACACAAATAAAAAAAGCAATTAAACAAAGTAATTTATAATAAATTGAACAAATTTAAGATATATTTTAGAAAATTTGAATACGATTTTAAAAACTTACTATTTTTTAGTACAAATAGCTCCTACGCATATTGTAATAATTAAAAGGAATAAACTAAATATACACTCTTAAGTGAGAAACAAACATTTTCACGCTAATGATAGATAAGCAATCATGTAATACTTAGATCAAATTAAAAAGAACATTGGATCAGCAACGACTAGTTTCTAAGGTGTAGGACACTTAATTTCAAAATTTAACTGAGTAGTGTCTTGAAATTTGGATAAGCAAAAAAAGGAGGATGTCAGGTAAAATATAATTCCAACGACTTTAATTTGGTGCGCAAGAAATTTGGTTAAATTTGCCTATAGTGAACCAGGGAGAAAGAAAAACTTTTGTATGTTGACTTTTTATAAAATAGCATTTATTTGATAAATAACTTTATACCCCATATAAGCTTTTTTTGAAAATAATTTGGTATACCATTTATTGTATTTTATATTTGTACATATATAATTGTATTATTTTTATATACTTACATAAAATATACTATTTAAAGCTATTTAGTACTTTTTTCAAAGCGTACACAAATCGAACATCTATAATACCCATCACTGTGATTTAAACAGCTGTTTCTTTTCCATTTATAATTATTTATATACACACGTTGACAAAAATATATGACACGTTCTTAAGTGTTCTATAATCGCATAGACGTTCTTACGCTACGTTACATTACGTCTGCGACAATGTTCGTCTAACCGGGCCTTTACGGGCAACACAACGATCGATTAGTGGTAATATACCATACTTCATAACTGATCAATTTTATTTTGCAACAATACACTGTGGGGCACAATTTTTTGAATCAGTTAAGCCACTGAGTTTATTTATAAGGTATTGATATCGTTGGAAAGGTGGCGGTCTTGGTATTACGAATCAATCAAAAAAAACTTCGTTTTTATTGAAAAATATAAAGAAAAAGATAAAATAAAAGAAATTATTTTGTTTTACTGAAATCGTTAAGCTAATGTAAAAAATCATAAATATTTCGAAGGTTACAACACACACTTATCAATTAAGGAATACATTATTACGTATTTATTCGCTATCACTTTGTGCTTCATCAGTATCGTCGCCACTGCTTACGTTGAACTTCATCTTAACAGATTATGGAAAAAACAGACATTTTGCTTCCTTAGGCACAACTATTTGTTTTACCTTGGGAGTCTTTCTTAATTTATTAACAGTAATTAAATTTTAAAAATGTTCGTTATAAAATAAATATAAATAAATAAAAACAAAATAGTGTTGGGCAAAGAAAACTAAAAAAAAAGAATCTGGAATCTTAATTGTCTTTACATTCAGTAAAAAAATAGTTACAAAAGCTAATTTTTTAATTTTTTTAAATTATTCTTTATCAATGCTTAATATTATTTCCTTTACATATATTTTTTAAATAATTTTATTATTATTTCACTACTTTTATGAATTTTGAAAATAGTACTTCAAGTTTTTTGTATCATCACTAAACCGAAAGTGACAAACATGGTAAAACAGCATGGTGTAGCCAACAGAACAATAAAATCGTTTAATAGTTAATTTACTTTTATGAGACGTTTATGAAGAAGATTTTTTGTTTTGGGCTTATAACACAAAAAGTGTTTAATAACTATTGTATGTTTAAAACCTAAAATAAGGATATTTTATCAATACAGCCGTAAATTTTAATTTTTATATAATTTAGGATATTTTCAATGCTGTATATGGAATGCTGAAGCTGGCATGAATATGACATAAGGTGCACTAGATCTCTTATTGATCATGAAGGGAGAGATATATGCAGATTGATAGCTACTGTGATAAGCTGGATGAAGTTACAATATAACGACCACTCTGTAGGATGGAGTTACAATATAATGACCACTCTCATAGCTGTGGCAACATGGGAGAGCAAGGTACGGTTAAGCGCTTACATGTTACACAACGGTTGAGCTGAACAATTATATTTTTGCTTACATTTTCCTCTCTTCAAATTGAATTCTTTAGCATCTTTTTGTGTCAATTATCTTATGTCACTTAGTAAAATATTTAAGCATACTGTTATTGTTGAATTGTAGGAGTAAATGTTACATGTCGTGTTAACACTTTTTAACATCTGTGGGATAACGTTCAAAGCAAAAGTAAATATTATTTTACTGTGAATAAAAACAAATAATTAAGAATTAATTAAACTTAAGGACAAGTTTATGCAAAACTTTATGTTTTTTTTTTAAAGAATGGTATACTGATATATATAGGCTCCGCCAAATAATTTTTTTTTTAAATGCTATAAAAAAAACTACTAAATATTTTCTCGAATTTCTTTTTTTATTTCAAAGTACAATCCTTCCGGTTAATAATGGAAAATAATTTCATTCAAATGGCTGCCTCGGCTGGCCACGCAGTAGCCTACACGATCGGTCCAATTTTTAAGCACATTATCAATTGTGTGCAGCTGTATTTCACCAATGGCTTCACGAATATTGTCTTTTAAAGCGTCAATCTTCTCTGGCTTGTTGGCGTAACACTTATCTTTGACGGCACCCCACAAATAATAGTACAATAGTGTCAAATCGTAGCTCCGAGGTGGCCAAACGACATCAGCTCTACGGCTGATAATGAGATCTTCAAAAACAGGGCGCAAAACATCGAGTGTAGCTTCAGCTGTGTGGCGCGTAGCGCCATTCTGTTGAAACCAAATGTTGCTTATATCCTCCTCTTCAATTTTTGTAAACAAAAATTCATTCAACATAGCCCGATAACGATCGCCATTGACTGTAACGGCCACTCCTTGCTCATTTTCGAAGAAAAATGGCCCAATTATGCCTCTGGACCAAAATCCGCACCAAACAGTGACTCGTCTTGGGTGTATTGGCTTTTCAATGTATGTTTTCTATGCCCCAAATGCGAAAATTTTGCTTGTTCATATACCCGCCAAGATCAAAATGAGCTTAATCTGAAAAGACGATTTTTTATTTGGCAAAATCGGCTTCTTCTGTAAGTCGATCGCAGGCCCACTTAGCGAAGCGTATACACAACCATATTCGTTCAGTGGAAGGATAAAACTAATTATCTGTCAAATCAGACATGAGCTAAGTGTTACCATTAACGAAATAAGCACTAGTTGAAAAAAAAAATGTTAGATGGCGAGAACTATGCGTTATGTTGCCAGTAGCATTTCTTAAGTTTGTACATATATTATATATGAATACATATATGCATATAAATAAAATCATGAGGAAAAGTGTTTTAAAACCATGACGACTACAATTATTTTTCGAATAAGAAAACTCATTGCAAAGTAGCAGTTGTGTGTAACTACATAAATCACGTACTTAAATGTATAAGTGTGCGTTTGATGAATAATAAAATTATAATTTAAATGTAAATGAGAAACATCTTAGATTAAATAGTAAAGGAAAAGAAAACATATTATTAACCACTATAAATAAAAGTTATTACAAAATATTCGAGAATACAAAACTACCGAGTAAAAGTTTTGCCAAGTGCAACAGAATCAAAGTATTTTTCAAATTCACCATGCTAAGCCAACAAAAGTAATTACAGAATTTTCTGAACACAAGTAAAACACAATGAAACGTTAACATCATAGATATAACCCGCCTTAGAACAATTAAAAATGGTTTCATACAATAGCTGGCGTCACTTTAGAAATTTATTTATTTTATTAAATTTTATTTTTCTTGTTATTAATAAAGATAGAATATTTTGTTATTGAAGAGGGAAAGGTAAGTGTACTAAACTTTGTTTAGATTAACTTAATATTTATAGATCCGTAAGTAGACTCTGGATTTGATAAAATGAGCTCAGATGAAAAAATCACATTTCAGAGATGGTAAGACGGTTGGTCGGTTGGTTGGTCGGTTGGTCGGTAAGAAAGGTCCTTCTAGATATTAGCAAAATCTGTTTAAGTTTGTCAAAAAATATAGAAATTCGATAGCAGATGACTAGTCTGATTACGTGAATTTAAATTTAACTGCTATCAGTCAGACGATAAACAATATTGCTGGAGCCGCCCCGAGGAGGCTATCCAAAGGTACCATATTAAACAAACGGTAAAGCTAGGTAGATAAAGCGTCATGTTATGTGGTTGCTTTAAGCTAACTTAAACTTACTTGTTCCATTTAGTACGTCTCCGTCATTGTAACGTACGAAAGTTGGGCAACTCTTAGCTTTTGAGGTACGTTGTGTACTATGACAGTTGTCAGCTTTTTTGTTTTGATTTTTCTTTTTTTATTTCGCGGCGACAAGACTTATATATAAAAATGAATGTGTGTTTGTATGTATGTGTGTTTGTATGTATGTTGGCTTGTGCTTTATAGACAGCTATAGGTCTGAATCGATTTTCTTGAAATTTTTACAGTTCTCTCTGTATTTCTGTAGGCAACTATAGGCTATATAAATTTGAAAAATTTTAGTGTCACGCCCATATAAAGTAAATATTTAGTTGTCTACACCTTCAAAATGGTAACAGTAAGAGTCTTAAAACTTAGTCCAAATAGCTTCGTAGTTAATAAAAATTATAAGACAAAAAGTGGGCGGAATCGGACAAGTGAGGATGGTACCTCACATACAAACTTAATATTGATTTCTGTATATCTAGAGAACGATTAAAGTGTAAGTTACTGAATTTGATCTAAATGTTTTCGTAGTCAATGCAAATCGTCAGTCAAAAAAGGGCGGAATTGGATACGAGTAAGTAGGCATGGCATCATCCATACATAGCAAGTAATAATTTTTGTATATCTTGAGAATGGTAAAAGTAGAAGTTTATAAATTTATTTCAAACAACGTCGTTGACAACAGCCAATAACTGGGTGAAATTAATAAGGTGGCGTGGTGCCTTCCATTCATACTGAATATGGAATTTTTTATATGTGTGGAGAACAACAATTAAAGTTCGTTATCCATCCACATTTTATTATATAAGAGATGAATGTGTGTATGTTTTAAATTTTTACAATAACTCTTTGTATGGCAGGAATATAATACGTATTCCATCGAAAATAAGTGCTTTGATTAAATATTCTTGCAAAACATGAAAAGATAACAGCAGATTTAATATCCATCACCAAAGTGATCATTGTGTCAACACTCTCCGTTCATACATTTACTTCAGTTGAAAAAGGCGACCTGTAACGTATGATGAATTATAGTGCGTTGATCTTAATATACACCATTTACATCTAAAAATGAATTCTATTAAATGTTTAATTTCTTCTACATTTTTATCAATCAAACATGACCTACAAATATTTTGCAAAATCACTAAATGTTAAATATCAGTAGTTTATTACAGTCATCGTTTAGTCCAAGGATGTTGGAAACGCATAAATTTGTGTTAAGGTAAAAAAGGTATATTCCCCCATGCAAACGCTCTCTATTTTCGAAATAATGCCTCTTAATATTTATTCAAATGTCAAAAATATTATTCATACAGTGCGTGCTATTTTTTGACAAATCATTAAATTTAGACTGTTAATCGCAGTTTTTCAAAAAATTTCAAGCAGTTCATTTCACTTGTGGTATGACTTGTATGGGTCAGATAAAACTGCAGCACGAGCCAAATGGAACACTATTATTAAGATATTTTTTCATTTATTTCTATTCTCACAAATATCGTGGACTTAATTTATTCTCCACAAACAGCACATATATAAAGGGTGTTTTTTATAGATGTATAGAACTTTGAAATAGAATAAAACAAAGATTGATTTTTTAAATTGACATGATATTTATTTAATTCGAAAGAAATCTTCTGGCATTATAATTTAAATATGACTTCTGGAATATGGGACCAATTATCTATGATCTTTTATAACATTTGTGGCCGTATATCGGCAATAAAACGGCGTATGTTGTCCTCCAAGTGATCAATCGTTTCGGGATTATCGGCATAGACGTACGTAAATTCGCACGATCCTACAGGCCAATTCACCGGTCTGAAACGTAAAACAATGAGATTAGCAAACGTTTTCTTCAACAAATCTATTGTGACACGAGCGGTATGACATGTTGCGCCGTCTTGTTGAAACCACAGCTCCTGCATGATTGTTCAATTGATGAACGAAGAAGTCAGTAATCATGGCTCTATAGCGGTCACCATTGACTGTAACGTTCTGACCAGCATCGTTTTTAAAGAAGTACGGGCCAATGATTCCACCAGCCCATAAAGCACACCAAATGGTCAGTTTTTCTGCTTATGAAAATCTGGATCACTTTTCGCTTATGAAAATCTGGATCACCGGCAATCTTGTTTTGGGCCCATTTTAAATGCCAAACAAAACTGAATAATAATCGCTTGACATCTGACATAATGGCCCCCAGTTAAAAAAATTTTGCCAACTTGAAGTTTTATACCTCTATAAAAAAACACCCGGTACGTTGTAATCTGTGTCATATATATTCTGTGTTATTGCCAAAAACACAACAAATACTGAAACTGAGTCGAAAGGAAAAAAAAAAAACATTTTAAAACAATTTATGCTGCACTACAATAGCCTTTAAACTTTGTATGAATAAATGAGTGTTAGTTTGTGCGCCCATGATAAAACAGAATTTTGCCACAATTAGAGCGAAAGTCAAAAGCAAGTCATACAACATCAAACATTTTCAACACAAATATTTCAATTTTAAAGTGCACTGAGAAATAATTCATGTTATTTTGTATAATAACGAAATAATTGATCATTAAAATTAACTGGTTATGCAAAGCATTAAATTTCAAAAAGTTTTTATTTTTTATTTCCATATTACAGTCTCAATCTAAAGCGAACATTTGTGGAGAAATGTTCTACAATAATTTATAACTCTCATTTTAGATTGTCATAAATTGTCTCATTAAAAATTGCACTCGCATGCACTTGTTATTACTATTGCCACTCAACACATAGACGATGGCATACAGCATGACTTCATGGCAATGAATGCAATTGCATTTGCAGTTTTGTTGCCGGCTACATAAATATTTTTGAAGAAAGCAGAAGTTTGTTAGAGAAATATATTATACTACAGTGTTGACATTTTGAAATTTTTTAAATTAACTAAAATAAAATCGCTTGTTTAAGATATATTTATGTTACTTTATTGCCTTATTATTTAAACGGTGTTAAACGAATGTTTTCACAATCATTTTAATGTCAAAATTTTTATTTTTTCAAAAAAAAAGAAAACAAAATTTATAAATTAAGGCGACTGCAACTGAAGAAATTTTCATCCAATTCTGGTCTGGTTGAGAAGTTTATATTCGAAAGATATAACAAATTTTCTTTAAGATAACATTTTATTTACGGCAGTTTTATCTAAATTTATATAATTATCTCTAAGATTTTATTTATTTAACATTTTTTATTGTACTGACATCACTAATTTGCGTTTTCTGCCTAAAAATGGAAACTTGTCGTAGATGTCTAGGCTTTTGCTGCAATAACATTAAAATAATCATCTTTATATAAACTTGTATTTTCATATTTACAGCTTACTGCCTGCTGCTTGCTGTCGTTTATTTGTTTAATGCTTAATAGTTAAATGTCATATTTAAAATTAACAGTTAAATAATAGTTAATAGTTAAATCTTATTTTTTATAATTTATTTGTTTAACATACAAATTAATATTTTTAAGTCATGATATTGAATAAATAAATTATGGTATGAAACATCATATTTACATAACGATAGCTGTAGTAATTTCTAATTTCACACTGTTTCCTACATTTAGACAAAGAATAGATTCATTTCAATGCACTTTTGGTCAGTTTTCTGTAACTCTCTATTGCTTCAATCTAGTTACTTGATGGACGCTTCAAATGGCTGTATCGTTGGCCAATGTTGAGGTATGGGTACGATCCAGTAAGTTGTCATATCAGAGGTGTATACCAAATATAACATAGGTGCCAAGATAATTCTTAATAGGTTGAAGACATATGGTAGAAAATTTTGTCTCAGTTTATCAAGCCTTCACTTTACCGAACGCCTCTGAAGCGTTGATAAATAGTGCGTGGTTCGATTGTGCTGTGTTTGCTTCTAAGTCCAAATGGAAAATTATAACACACACTTTCACTCAGTAATGGAAGTTTTTTAATTAAATAATTCTCAAATAACTGTGATATACTAGACAACAGGCTTATTGGCTTGTATGATGTATGGTCCTTTTCAAGTTTCGGGATCATACAGATAAGCGAAATCTTGCATTCTCGTGGATAATACTTTAGGCGCAAAATAAGCTTAATAACAACTTCGGGTGCTTTATCGAGGCTTAGATCGCTGATAACGCTTTCAATGGCATGCAACTCAAATCTTAACCTTAGTAGGATGTTCGAATTTACTGACGTTAACGGTGTTCGGATCAGATTTGACCCAAATAAAAATTGTTATATATTTAGACAATAATAAACTTTAGTGAAATATGAAATAGTTTGTTTATGATTTTTTTGTCTATAAATAAAGAAATATAAAGTTGTATTTGTAATAAAATATATTATAAAAGTAGGAGACTTAAAAAAGTTAATTCCAGAAGAATAGGTATGTATCTGATATATAAATAGTTGATGATAGATCAATACTATTTTTAATTATTGCATTGCTTACATTAAACAATTATATAAGAGTTCTAATTGCATAAAAATTGTTTTTAATACTTTATATAAGCCGTGGTAAGTTTCAAACCTAAACTATGTTCTTTCCAGCCGTGGTTAGCCAATGTAAATAATATAAAACAATTGCAAGCGGATATATCTTTCATATTACTAAGTATCATATATGGCAGTCAATTAGTCTTTTCTTGCAACTATAACATGACACAACTTTGTTTTGCGTATCAACCACTCCTTTACTTTATTGTAGTCTAATACTATCTGAAATTTTATGTTCTAGCGATTACTAATTTCTGGATTATAATAAATAGTGCTGAGAAGAATCACGTATTATTTTTCATTTTTATTTTTTTTTTTTTTTTTTCAAATATATGAAAGGAGTTTAGCGTCCTTGGTCAAAAAAAAATAATAATTTACAAATTTACAGATCTGGCTATTATTGCCAATATCTGAGGTAGAAATTCAGTCTTATTTTTAAATGTAATTCCCACTATATTAAATTGATATTCTAAGAATTTTTTTCCCAATTGATGTGATGTACAAAGAAACATCTCATTGTGATATTTCAGACCAAATGCAAGATCGAGTACTACATGCCTACTTTGGTTTCTTTCTGCCATAGTTCATATATATGAGTAGTATATGGTAAACGTAACTATTAGGAAATTCGCAAAGCGCTCAAAATTTTTTGCAATATATACTCTATGCTACAAAAATGAGGCAATGTAAGTAAAATTTGTGTAAATGTTCTTATATTTTTCTGCTTGTTTTACAAAAAGAACTCTTTTTGAATTTTTTTAATTCAACATCACTATTCAACGTTACTTATTTCGGTTCTCTTATTCAGAATCTACTGGCCCCTTTAATTCAATTTCATTGTCTCACTTTGCACCAGCCAAAAAATGCCGTATTAACTATACATTAGAATAAAAATTTTTGCATTTAACATTATTAATTTGGAAAACTTAAAGATTATGTGCATGCTAAAGTGAAAAATAAAAATAAAAAGTTAAAGGATGTCCAGTTCCAGAAAAGGCTTAAAATGGCAATTCAACTCGACAAATCGGGCAGCGGTCATTGCAAATCACAAAAATTATATTCCAGATAAAAGTTTTCAAACAAAAAATTTATGTCCAAATTATTTAGGAAAATTTCCTATAAATCAACTGAATAACACTTTTGTATATCGACAGTTTCGGAGTTATTCGTAACTAAGTGCGAAAAACAAAAAAATTTCACGCAAAATTAGAGCAATTTTTTTGTTTTCAAAAAATCCTAAAAAATTTTTCAGAACGAAAATTTTACATGTTAAGCATGTGAGAATAAAATAAGTCATAAGACATGAAAGTCGGTTGGCTAATGCTGATTTATTAAATTTAAATTATATGCAGGTACCTAACTTTGACCAAAATTAACAAACAAATTTTTTCTTGCAAAATTAATGGTAATTTTTTTCTAAAGTTATAAAAAAATTCCTAGAATATTAATATTAAATTTTAAGCATTAAAATGAAAATCAGATATGTCGAAAGTAAAATAACCCACAAAGGCAGAAGCCTATCTTTGACAAAAGTAAAGTGCTTATTTTTAATGGCTTTGGTAGGTAAGAAATATTTTAAGAATACTTTTTTTTATTATTGTGATAAAAAATATAGTACAAAATGCACTTTTGAGAAAGATAAGCCAATTTTTTTATCATTCAACACTTGTTTGCGAAACCCAAAACACTAATCATATCCGATATTTCATTTTATCAAAACCAAAAGTTAATATTGAAAAGTACTCCATGGACTATTTCCGTTTTATATTTCTTTATTTTGATAAGTCTTTTACAAAACTTGTACACAGAGTTAGCTTATTTATAACGGATTTTTGTTTTAAATTACAGTATGACAAGAACTTTGAATTTGACTTTAACAAAAATTCTTCAGATTTGTTCTGCCACATCTGTGGGGAATTAAAAATCACAACGCTATTGAATGCTTATAAACATATTTGAAAGAAACAAATATATGCCCCCGAAAATATGTTATAATACTTGTGCAAGAGTTTTAAGAGATTGGTTTGACGGTAGTAGTAAGATCATGCCATTTATGAAACCAATGATATGGAGTGAACCACAAATCATTAATATAATTGTTATTTATGCATGACCGCTACGCATGAACGCTATCCGAAAATATCATCGAAAGACGAAATGTTCTTCGAAACAATAATGTTTTTATATATACTTATGTGTATATATTTTTCCCTACCTGATATTTCCTTTCATTATTTTTGTGTGTTGCCTAATAATGTATTACACATTTTTTGTCAAAATTAGGTAGCTGCCTTCCTGGGTTATTTTACCTTCAACATATCTGGCTTTCAATTTTAGTCAAAGTTAGGTACCAGCATTTAGTTTTGAATAAAGTTAACAATAGTTAACCGATTTTCATGATTTGTAACTTATTTTATTCTGAACATTTAAAAACTTTTTTAACATGTAAAATTCGCATTCTTAAAAACTTGTTGAAGAAAAAATATGATCTAATTTTGCAAGAAAAAAGAATGTTTCACTACTAATTTACGAATAACTCCGAAACTGTTGCAAATACAAAAAAGTCTTATTCATTTGATTTACAGAAATTTGGTTCTTAAACATTTAGTGGTAATTGCTTTAAAATCGAACAAGACGTTTTTAAGTTATGAGGAAATATATTGACATAACAACCATATTTTTGGCGTGGCAATCCAAAAAAAAAAAAAAATTGAACCCAATGAAAAAAACTGACAACGGATTTGAATTCAGCGTACCAAAATCATTATATGCCATATAGTTTTATTTAAAGGCTTTTTTGCTGCAGACCAGTGTTATCATTCAAAAATTTCTGACTTTGCCTGATTTAGAAAGCAAATCCTTATTTCCGCTTCTTTGTTATTTTGTACTTGTAAAGTTTTCTTTTTTACGCTCATTAAATGCTATAAAAAGGGTTCGCTATTTTACATATTTTTAATGTATTCTTTTGTATACTTGTTTTTTATATATTAACCCTTCTTATTTGTTATTACTCGAATGTTGTACTGTGTTAGTACTTGTAATGAATGACTTCTTTCCAAGGATTTTATTGCCCTACAATAACAATTTTAGTGGTTGCTTAAAATGTGCTTTTGTGGTATTTTTTTTTCTCTGTGGAAAACTCTGAACAGATTTGTACTTACACTTGCCAGAAAAAGTCTGCATACAAAACTTTTTGTTTAATTCACGACTCTGCATTTCTAAAAATTCGCTACAAAGCTCAAATTTTTTGGTCTTTTAATATGTTTTAGATTTCTATAATATATTATAACCAAAATTTGCATTAGGAGAGAAAATAGTTTCATTGCTAGGCATCAAAATTTAAAAAAAAGTACATTATTTACTCAGAAAAAGTCTGCTTACACATAAAACATTTATTAGTCGTTGTTCTTTTAATTAATAGTTGTTAATTTCGTTGCATTTTTAGTCAAACTAGTGTATTTGCTGTAAGAAAATTAATTTCAATTTGTGAAAATTTTTTTTTTTGCAATGGTTTCAAAAACCAAAGCATTTATCCTGCCGAAAGAAAACTTACAGTTTTTCCAGAAAACAAGGAGAAACTATCAGAGAAGTTGCAGTAAATGTAGAGAAAATGCATTCCTCTATCTAGAAAACCTTAACTATTTCAAAGAAACTGGAGGCTTTGTATCAAAACTTCGTTCTGGCCGTCCTTCAACATGAATTTCAAGAGAAAAGATATATGTCATTAATTTTACCAAAATAATAGCCTGAAAAGTGGCTGAAAGCATTAATTTAAAATTGAAAATTAGTATTTGTGATAATAATGTTTGAAAAATCTTAAATCAAAGCGGGTATAGCATGTAAGAAGCCGTTTTCTTAATAAAAAAAAAGTAAAAAATAATATCGTTAGCTAAAGGTCACTTAAATTATCCGTCAAAACTCTGTGAAAGGGTTATAATTTCGGATGAGAACAAGTATTACAATTTCCGAATAAAAGAAAGTCAATTCGTGTGGAGGAAACCCGGTAGAGCACTACATAAAGGCAGTTTGTACAGCTTGGTCAAACAAGTAGGTGTAATGGTTGGGGGTATGTGCTAACGGAGTACAAAATCTGCAAATTATTGAATCCACTGTGAACAAGAGAGCTTACCTAGACAATTTAAAAGTCAACTGGAAGCAAAATTTAATAAAACTGGATTTTGCTGGATTTTTATTTCAATAAGGTAACGATTTTACATAAGTACGCAGCCGATAATTGTAAAGCTTTAGATGCCTTATAATGTTCCAAAACACTTGATTGGTCATTGATGGGATCTTTCCTTATATCAAAAACTATATTAAGAAAAGTTTTACCAATTGAATGGTAGGAAATATTACTGGAAGTCACCTCAAAACTGGTGGTATTCCATGCAAAATAGATTGGCTGAAGTTCTCAGAAGAACAGATCGTCCAATTAAACATTAATTTATTTTTAATTCTGTTTTATATATCCAATAATAAGATTTTAAGAAAGTTCATATACTTTTGTACGCAGACTTTTTTTGCTTATATTTTATTAAAGCTTTGAAATAAGATTTAATATAAAAAATTATTTTCTTATTCTTAAGAGCTATTGATGTGTCATTTTTTTTATCTCGAATATAATGGTTTTGTATGCAGACTTTTTCTGGCACGTGTAGGTGGTAAAATTATATTAAAGGAAATCATACTATTTAAACTTTTTTGTGCGTGACTCAATCTTTGAAAGAGATTTAAGCTTTTTTCTTATTTAATTGTATTATTGTGAGCGATTTTTTACAAACGGGTACTTTTGTATTTATTCTTTATTTCCTTTGAAACAAGTGTAGGAGTTAAAAAAGCAAACTTCTTTAAATAAATCTATTGACCAAAAGTGTTTGTTTTAATTAATTTATTGTGAACAGAAATATGTACTTCGTGCACTCTACTTTTATGAACAAGAAAGTATTTTATTTTTTTTTATGAATATACACAACACAAAGAACACTGATGTAGACTTTCGTAGCTGGGGTCGAAATTATATTCAGTTATGTTTGTGTTGTTGTTGCATATTTCTTTAATAAAATCAAAATGATAAATTTAACAAATCAATTAAGACTCGAACTAAAATTAAAATTTTAAAATGCATTTACGGTAATTAATTGATAGTCAACCACAATGCGATATGGGTTGCAATGACTTGCAAAGGATTTCCCCAAAAGCTTATCTAATTTAAAAGAATTTTTAAATTTTAAATATACGCGAATGCATAACATTAACCTTAACCCTCTAACGTTTTTGGTTGCCTCAAGGCAGCTATCAATTATTCGTTCACATTTAAGCAGTCATAGATTATTTTAATTGAAGTTTTGTTCCATTTTGTTGCCAACAATTCCGTTTATCGTTATAAATTTGTCTGAATCTAATCAGATGATTTTTGTTCTTTCTGTAAACACTTTTGTTCAAGAAAGCAGTCTAAGCGAAAAAAAAATATTTAGAAAAAAGTTTGCTTTTAATATCGAAAACAAAGTTTTAAAATACCGAAAAATCATTACCAAATATTTTTGATGAGTATTTTATTTACAATAGATTGATCCAAACGGATATTTGGCCAGGCAACCATAATTTTGCACGATCTGCCACAAAAAACTTAATTGAGGCCTGAGGGTAAGCTTTTCCGCTTATTTTAAAAATATGCATATTTTTCATTTTACAGTACCACATAAGTAAAATGTAGTGAAAAGTCCCAGTTTTAGACAATAGAGGGAAGGATTTGGTCAATTTTTCAGAAGGACAAATAATTGACTCCTAAGATGCGATGAATTCTATTAAAGAAATATCTGATTATAGAAGCGATACTGGATTTGAAAACCATGTTATGTAGTTGTTGTATGTTCGTGGTGGCGAAATGTAGCATTGGTCTTAAATGATAATGCTACGAAAAAATAAAAGTTCTAGAATTTCACCTATGAACTACAACGTCTATTCCTTCTGTAATTAACGATTCATATTTGCCAAATTTTTAATGGTTCAGGTAGTTTTTGTGCTTTTATTTTAATTTTACTGTGAAATTTACATTATACTTTTTTAAATGACATCTTTAAATAAAAATAAGTTGATTGTTTTTGTAACCGTAAACGACCAAGTATGCCCTGAGGTTTCCTTTTGTTTCATGTTGAAATAATATAAAATCCTTATTGAATTACATTGTGAAAAGTTAAAATAACACCAGTTTCACGTTTAGTCAATATGAAATTAATATTTAATTAACTATGAACTCGTTTAAAGTTAATATGACGGTCACATTAAAACAACATGAAAATATGTTAATATAACCTGAAATTTCATGTTAATTTTTTATTTATTTATTTATTTATTCATTTGTGTGCCGCCGTGGTATGGTAGGTAAGACACCCGCCTACCAATCAGAAAGTCGTCGGTTTAATACCAGGCCAGACAATTTTGAAAAAGAAAAAAGATTTTCTACAGCGGTATCACCTCATAACATGAGCTAGTAACTGGTTATGCGTATAAATACTATTGAAAACTTCTCTAAATGCATTTGCGGTTCGGAGCCAGCGTTAAACTGTAGGTCTACTTTCACCCCTTTTATTTGAATTATTGTTAAGCTAATTATTGTTATTGCTAATGGCTAATGTGAGCTTTTAATGAAAATTTTTGAAAACAATTGCCTTGTTTGCACTGTATTGTATTTGTGGAATTAAGACGTAAACTTGTAATGGATTTTTTTAAGGCTGTCTCTTAAAATAAGTTTGAGTCTGTAAAAACAGAAGCTTACCTTAGACAGCTAAATGATGTTAATAAGAATGAAGTCGGTGTTTTTGTGCTAACATTTCATTGATTTTGTAACCGAGAGACAACTTTATCGGTAATCGTTTCAGGCAAAGTATTATTACCAACAGCGTACTATTACAAAAATAAAGAAACAAGTTGTGAAAAAATCAAATAAATACATACATATTGCTACGTTTGAACCTTTTTATAGCGTTTGAGTTCGTTTAAATTACTTTAAAATAAAATAAGCACCGCTTTATTTTATTGTTTTACAGTTTTCATTTATTCTACTACAACTTTTATACTGTTTATCTTACGACAACACTTACTATTCGTTTACACAACACTTCTATTTCCGTTTTTACACAACTTTATTTATTGACAACCAAACAATAACTATACTACGTAGGCAAAGCTGTCTCCTTATATACCTAGTTCCCTAAAGCTTGAAAAGTTCCGGAAATGCTTCAAAGGATCTCATATTCTCTATCCGTTAATTTTAAACATGTAAAATTGTGCTACACAGAAATGATTTAATTGGCAGTGCTGCCAGATACACAAATCAGTATGGCATTGACAGGGTGATACAAAATATACAAAATCCTACTAAAATCCCATAGCTCGCCAGTCGCTCTAGATATAGCTCATCCCTATCCGTATTTAAATTCCAATTTAAGACAGTTGCCAGCAGAAACGGATGGGACGATGAAGAAAAGGCTCTGGAACTAATTTTGGGAAAATATCACTGTTGTGAACAATATGTCATATTGTCATGTAATAAAATTTCATAAAATTTAAATGTCAAAAAAGAAGTACAAAAACGTATTTTTTTTTTTAATACGAAAACTTTTTTTATTAATAAATATGTAAATACAAAAAAGTATATTTAAAAATGTCTAGAATCACGAAGTGAGAAATATGCTACATAGTTCCATACTGTCAGCCCCTGTTGATACTCGATTCTTAACAAGCTTAAGACTTACTATACAATATGCACATTCATACACACATGTATACATATATATTGAATGTTGAAAACGACCAAAAATGAAACATACCTTTTTCTCATAATTGAAACGGGATTTATTAAACCGAATGTGTGCTGTTTTGATCGATAACTTTTTGCCACTTTTGTGATGAAGCCACTATTTCATCAGTTTTCTGAGCGAAAAACTGACCCAATTAAATTTTGTAGGCCTCTACGGAATTAATATTTCCGCCATTAAGAGAGTTTTTCAAAAATCGAAGGTGCCAAGTCCAGGCTATATGGTAGATGCCTCAAATCTTCCAAGTCAAGCTTTTTCGGTTTCTCGCCATTAAAGAGGTGCATGGTCTAGCATTGATATGATCGAACATAACAACTTTTCTGTTGATTTATTCTAGCAGTTTAATTGAATTGTTTGCTTCAATCTTGTTAATTGTTGATAGTAGAGATCAGAATCAATAATTTCACAAGGTTGTATAAGCTTTTTTATTTTAAAGCATTACCTTTCTTGGTGTTATTTTAGCTTTGCTACCGCCTGCTTCACCTTACCTCGTTCGACATATTTTTCACACAAACAGAAATTCGGATCGTTAATTTTTAAGTTATGTGGCAAACATCGAGTTCCTTTGCATATTCAGCTTTTTTCAAAAGGTTGATAACTGTTATGAATGCCTGGTTTCCTTATAATGTTCACGCTGATTATATGCCGATCTTTTTAAATTTTTTTATGCTTTATTAACTTTTTTAAAGATTGGTCGAACAAAGCGAGGTACATTTGTAACGTTAACATTATTAAATGGAAAACTAACAAACCATGTCGCAGCTGTTTTCTAGTTATAGCAAAGTCTCTGTAAACTTCACCAATTTTTGTCAGCAGTCTATGATATATTTCCTTTTCTCTACATAATATTAAAGCAAATTCTACCGACAATTTGTAATAAAACCTTTTCGAACACCAAATTTAATTTTAAATTTTACACATTTAAATTATAAGCAAAAATATAAACCAAGTGGTTTATACAAGCTTTGACTTTATTACTCCATCATTGAAACAAAAGAGAGCAAGAAAGACAATTATGATCACCATATCGTTCCTCGATGCAAATGAATCTGTGATGGCGTCAAAAGGGTGCCATCAGAACGGATTACTATCACTATGTTATAGACGGTAGTAGTTGATAGGTTGCCATCGTGTTAGCTCATAGAAGTGTCGGCGTAATTGTATATGTTGAAGACCTTGTTATGACAGCCCTTATAAAATATGGAAGTACTTTGTACGTCATGAATATTTTCAACGAGGTGTACTCAAGAACAACAGTTGGTGAATCCTTCATAGACAGTTGTTGTACCTTCTACGAGGAGCCTATATTTTTTTTCTGGGCACCACTATCTACTTTTATATTGATGTTAAATATCTAGGATAAATTCCGGACAGCAGAGTAAGACAGACCTAAGGGGTCTTTCGCCGAAAACGACGCTATGGATATATACTGTCATTATCCGGCGCATTATCACTTATGCGCTGATAGCCGGAATGAGTAGTGAAGTCTATCCATTCTACGCAAGGTGGTCTGAAAACTATTTTCTGTCCTGATTGTCATGCCTATGGAACTTTGCTTTGGGAGGAGATTCAAGGCTTAAGTGCCGAACCGGAAATAATGTCATAATAGGGGCTTAGTTTGGGGTGAGATCGATCTAAACTGGTAAGCCGGTGGATAGATCCCATGAGTCGCAGTGTCCTGAAGCTGTGTCCTGTTTCAGTGATGATAATAATTGTATTACTTAAAATGCTGTTTAATTAATTTTTAATAAAATACGTACTCCGGACCAAATGGTCTTTTAAAGTCTAACAGCAGGGGTAAAGGATAAAAGATCTGATAAAAATAATAATATAATAAATAAAAAAAGTTATAAAAAAAAATCTTTTTTTTTGCTTATAAAACCCTCCATTATTTACAAGAGTAGAGTAAAAGAGAAGCTGTGTTCTGACATTTAATTCTCTGCTATAATCAAAACTGTTTATAATATACATATATATTCGTTTCATCTGTTAATGCCACCAGCTATGAATTTGGTTGCATTTGAGTTTACATTTGCGTTTTATCTTTTATTTAAAACTAAATACATTAGCAAAAGTTTTATTTATTGTTGCAATAAATTGCATCCTGTGTTTCATCTTTTTATACTTTTGCTTGCTATAATATGAAAAAGAAAAAGTATGCGTTTATTGCTTATTTTGTATTTTTATGCTGAACTGTATCAATAAATAAAAACAATATTAGCACATATGCGCAAACTAATCCATACAATACCAATTTACATGTATTGATACTTATGGTTTCTCCATATGTGGATATATGTTACAGTGTGTGTTTTTATAATATACGATGACAGTTCGATTGGTTAATGCATATTTTAATAAAACTTGTAGGATTCTCCTTCAAGATTGCTGTTTAATGTAGAGGGCCTCAAACGGAGAAGTTAACACGGCAACGCTTTATACTGCACCAATTTCAAAGTTTTCTATCCACATAGTAGTTTGTAACGCATAATCAGTGGTTTCCTGACAGTATCGGCAAAACTAGTCCACCAATATATTGGCCAATGAACTGAAGTGAAGTACAAAATATTAATAGAATTAAAATAAGATGCACATACAGGCTCATTCCAAATATTCAGAAAAACCTTCAATTACTTATATGATAGAATTCTTGTCCAATCACTACTACTTCAGAGAAATTTCAACACGACGACACTTCTATTTGTATAGAAATCGAGGAGGATGGATATCATGCGTTATGTTAGTTAGTTAATAACTGCTTAGCGAGGAGAACTTTCAACAGGTTACTGTCGGAATGAAGAGGGTAATGATGAAATTACGACGAATAAACATAATGTTACGTTTCAACTTTTTAAAACGTTTGAGTTTGTTTTTATTGCGTTAAAATAAAATAAAATACTATTTTTATTTTGGTTGTTTCACTATCTGTCTTTTTTATTATTTCCACTGTACTTTAATAGACTATGTCTTAGTCTAGTACGGTCACGAATCTTCGATTTTTTAACGTTAATTCAAACGTTCGAAAATAACACAAAAAGTAACCGATCCAAGCACTTGGCAGCACTCTTAATTAGTGCAGATAACCTAAGAAGCCTTGTGTCAAGGTATATTTTTTAGCTAAAAACACATAATAAGATCTGACGTGGTGGATTTCGTCTTAAGCATTTTCATTTTCGTTACAATATTATAACGCAAAATTAACGGAATTGTTTGTATGGAAACGTCCTATGTTTTGTAATGAGCTTGCACTATTATTTATTATAACGGTTGGATTTTTAAATTGTATTAAAGTGAAAATTATTAATACAGGGTGTCCGCTGGGAAGGTATATTACTTTGTTTGCTTATAATTTTTGATTATATGAAAGAGAATCGATCTTATATTGATAAATGTTTTATTTAATGTCGGCAATTATGTATGAAATACAATATCAGATAAATGCCCGCCTTTGTTAGCTTCACAAACGCGAACCCTTTTGAGCACATTTTTCATTACATTCTCACACATTTCACGCGGTATTTCATTAATTTCATCAGGAATATTTTATTTTTTGTTTGGTTGCATAAACCTTGCTTCTCAGATATCCCCACAAAAAGAAGCTTGGAGCAGTCAAATCGTGGAGGCCAATCAACATCACCATTTCTTGAAATAATTTGTTGCGGAAAGAGGTCTCGCAGTAATTTTATTGTAATCCTGGCTGTATACGATGTGGCACCGTCTTGTTGAAAACACATGTTAGTCAAGCCCAAAGCATGCAGTTGTGGCTTTAAAAAGTTTTCAATCATATCACGATATCGCTCCCCATTGACAGATACTGTTACGCCGTTTTAGTTTCAAAGAAATAAGGTCCAATATTTAATTTTAACCAAATTGCACACCAGACTATCACTTTTAATGGATGCCTGATGAATAATTTGAGGGTTTTCCATTACCCAGAATCGACTATTCTGTTTATTCACATAACAATTCAAATGAAGATGTGCCCTGTCACTCATTATGATTTTTTCATGAAAATCGATGACTGATTTTGATAAAATGTTTTAACGATTAAGACACGTTGGTTTAGGGTGTTTTTTTCCAGTTACACAAATTTAAATCATAAAACAAAGAAAAATATTTTTAATATCGGCGAAACGGGGCTTGTTTGATAGACAATTTTATGACATATATGTAAACTATGACTTCAGCCATAAACCATGGCTGGCGCGTGCTAGGTGCAATTTGGAACACCAATTTTCAGAGGCTTTTCGCAGCATAATCGGCCATATTTCGGTGTTCAATTGTCGCTGGTTTATCGACGTAGACAAGTCGCTTCACATAACCCAAAAAAAAAACATTCTAATGGGGTTAAATCACATGATCTTGGTATACAATTAATTGTATCATTATGCGAAATTACTTTTACTTTGTGCAAATCAATCGTAGAGTTCGTTGTGTGGCATGTAGCTCTCTCCTGTGGAAACCACAAGATTAATGTCAGCTAATGTGGATACGAAAAAAATTCTAATCATGTACCTATACCGTTCACCACTGACAGTAACATTTTGGATATCATTGACTTCTCCAGCCCATAAAGTACTCCAAACAGTAATTTTAATGTGTTTCGAAAAAAGCTTGTGGATTATTCTCACTCAAAATGAGACAGTTCTGTTTATTTACGTATCCATTCAACAAAAAAATGGTTTTAATCAGTAAACAAAGTTTTAAATTTTAATAAACAGAATAATTTTTTTTTTACAAAAATATTTCAACAATTTGCAAGCGTCTATCCATAATGAAATGTCAAACCAAACTAAACAAAAAGCAACTACCAACTTTTAAATCGGTTGTCAATCAAAGCAGTGTCACCAACTTATAGTTATGAACCTCTTAATAAAATACCGGATGTGCCCATGCTAAAATATAACTAGCGAATAAGTTCAATAGAAGGAGTAAACTATATTGTGTTAATTTGTTCACTGTTTGAATTATTTATACGGATTACCCTGTTTTAATGGAATCTATGATAGGTCTTGATCTTTGTCGTGTTATTTTTATTAATTGTTTTGTTATTTCCCGGAAATGTTGTGCAATAAACATCCAAGTAATACTTATAATCAGTAATTTTCTAGTTATACACTCAATAAAATATAGTAAATATGTTGCCTATGTTTAAATGTGTACAGTAAGTTTTTATAGTTGCAACATTATCTGAGATAAACTAAGATGTATACAACTGATATTTGTAAAACTGCACAGAATAAATCTATAAAATTGCTCAGAATTTATATCAAATTTAGAAATAAAATATGTTTACAGCTGCTCGCTTATGAATATGTGTGCTTTAGGTACTCTATTGCATTAGAAAATGCCTTTATTTTAAAATATTTGTAAGCAGAAGATAGCACAAAGGTATTATTCATGTAAAGTCGTTTTAGTTATGTGTATATACATACATACATATACCCAATAAGCTTATCAGAAATAGGGTCATAAATTCATATATATGTACGTACACACGAGGGCAGTACGAAATGTTCTTAAGATGACATATTAATGGCGGTATAAACATAGAAACTTCCATTCATCATATGAACACATGTTAAATTTCATTAAAATCTGTCAGCTCATTCATTTAGTAACAGGTATTCAAAAAAGGAGATTCAGAAATTTTTTTTAATGGAAAAATTAGAAATTCGTGGTGTGATTATATATTTATATAAGAAAGGCTTTTCGGGACAAGTAATTCATAATGATAAGTTGAATGTGTTAGGCGAAAGTACACCTTAATATGCAACAGTAAAAAATTGGGATACTGAATCAAAACGTGGTCGTACAAACATTGAAGATGAACCACGAAGTGGACGTCCAAAAATTGCAACAACGCTAGAAATCATAGCTAAAGTGGATGATATGCTATTAGACGATCGACGAGTGAATGTGTGTGAAATAGATAATGCCATAGACATCTCAAATGACCGTGTGCATTTTATTTTGCATTAAAAATTACAGACGAAAAAGTTTTCCAAAAACGCATTCGAATGAATATTTCTCAAGGTTGTTTAGATCGATTTAAGCGAAATAAAATTGATTTTAAGCGTCGTTTCATAAATATTGATGAAACATGGATCCATCACTATACACCAGAGCCAAACAAACGATCCAAACATTTGACTGAGCTGATGGAAGTGCACCAAAGAAGGCAAAAACAGCTCAATCGTGTGGTAAGATCATAGCAACGGTTTTCTGAGATTATGAAGGTATTTTATTGATCAACTATTTTCATAAAGATAAAATAATCAATTCGGAATATTATTGTAACTTTTTGGATCAATGAGTGAACAAATTCAAGAAAAACGACCTGGTTTACAGTACAAAAAAATAAGTTTTCATCAAGACAAGCACCATCTCATAAATGTGTTTTAAGAATGGCAAAATTCAACGAATTGAACACCCAACTTATTCCCACGTTTTATGCCTCTCTGCCTTCTAGGTGTTCACAAATCTAAAGAAAAAAAATTCCTTGCTGGCAAACGTTTTACCTTGAATTAAGATGAAGTGGTAGCTGTGAACGATTATTTTGTGGAGCTTCAAAAAAATTATTTTAATCAAGGGATAGAATTGCTAAAAAAAAAATAACGTTGAACTAAGTGCATTGAAGTTTCAGGAGATTATATTAAAAAATAAAGAATTTTAATAATCTAGCTCTTGCTTTTTCATTGTTAGGCTAAGAACATTTCGAACTGGCCTAATATACGTTTTTAAATGTTTCGCAATAAAATTATAACAAAAATATTATGAACAAAGCAAGTATTTTTTTATAAATTTTCTAATTGCATTTACAAAATATTTTTATTTTACTATAAATAAAACAAAATTCTAATAAATGCAATTCTTATGAAATATATTTTGCATTTACGATATACGTACATACATACAAATATAAATGGTTGAAAAACTAAAATCGATTTTATAAATTTATACATTTATAGTTTTTCTAGAAAACACCAAAAATGTTATTTTATCTAAAATGTATTTAGATAAATAGATTAGTCCTTTTTACTAAATTTTTAATAAAAACAAAAATATTTGGATAAAATTAATAATATTTTGTTTAATTTATTTTTATTATTTTTTATATACAGTATGCAAAACCCATATTCGCACACCCGATAAAAATAATAAAGCAAATTTTTGAAAATTTCGTGTGTATTTATTGTTTTTATAACAAAATACAAGTAATATGTAGGTATCATATAAATCGACCGCTAGATAGCGGACTATACACATATTGGATAACAAAAACTTTATTCGTACAGAGTAACAATTTCAATAAAATTAAGAATAATATGCATAATGATTAAAATTAATATTTTGTTGGATATCCTTTTTGCTTTAATACAGCATTGAGACGTCTTGGCATCGATTCCACTAGTTTGGAAGTTAATTGTACTTTCAGGTAGTTTATGTTTCTAATGTCGTAATGTTTTATATTTTTCTTGAAAATTGACCACAAATTCTCAATAAGATTGAGATCTGGACTTTGAGGTAGCGGTTTGAGGTATTTGTGACAGTTGTACAGAATCGAAAGTCGGGAATCTAGCGCTGTATGTTTGGGATTATTGTCCAGCTAAAAGATAAAATCCCTGGAAGTGCCAATTTTTTCTGCACTTTGCTTCACAATTTTCTTTAGAATATTTATTTAGTCCCTGTCATAATTGTCATAACTCCATCAACGAATTGTAGATTCCTAACTCCTGATGCTGAAAAGCAACACCAAGCCATTACCTCCACTAGCTTGAATATGTGAATTAGGTTGTGGCGAAATATGCTCGTGTTCTTCTCTCGCCAAATTTTAACGCGTCTATCCGATAATTTTTTATTAAATTTGGACTCATTCATAAAAATAACTCTTTTCCAGAAGTTGAAATCCTTATTTTGGCACTTTTTAGCAAACACAACCCGTTTTTGCTTATTAATCATACTAGCAAATGGTTTTCTGACAGCATACCGACTTTTGAATCCAATTTTTTTAATGTAATTTCGAACTATTTGAGGTGTAACGTGAATTCCAAAGTTCTGTTTCAAACTTACAGCCAGTGTAACGCCATTTAGAGAGGCATCGATGCGAATTTGGCGACGTAGGAATGAGCACGGTCTCTTTGTTAATATACGCCAGTTTACATTTCGCTACGATTTTTTAAATTGTCCGATTTTTTTTTTTTTTTTTATTTCGACACCACGTATTGGATAGTAGAAGCCACAGTTTCATTTTATGATGTGTTTCTTGATGCCTGAATAACATTACATTTTAATATATATTATATATTTTTAAATTGCTTTTCTGTTACACACCAAAAGTTTACCTAAAAAAGAAAACATTTTTTTTAATAATTTAAAAGTATAAATATGATCATTATTTTACCCACTTGAATCCGTAAGCCACCTGCAAGAAATACCTGCAAAGAAAATTGAAAATTTTTGATAAAATACTTTAAGTTTTTGCAAAATTCACAAACACAAATTTTTTTACCTCTGAAAAATTTTACTTATTGCGCCAGAATGCAATAATAAAGCAAAATATAAAATTTTACAACTCAGCTCGAAAGAAAGAGACAGCTATATTATGTTAATATTTACTGTCTCGTGTATCCCTACTGAGTTGTAAAATTTGTTGTACGGTTGTTGTTATTTTTGTTGGTGTGTCCTCACTGTATACATTGTGGTAGAAGCACCGCGCTTGATTATTTTGGCAATTTACCGTAGAGATTTTCAACCAATGTGTAGATCTGCATCTATTACTATTTTTCATCTGAAAACTCACTTGATGTTGAATTTTCTCAACTTTTTATAATAATTCAACAGACTATAATATTTTATGAAAATAGAGACTGCAACAATAAAAACGGGGAACCACACAAATAAAATTGAGTTTAAAACTCACGTTAACAACAAGAAAAAGATGGCATTGCCATCTGTACAAATACGGTTTTTGTAATCCATTATGTGAATATTCCGCCATCTAGCGGTTTATTTATAAGATAACTACCTACTTGTATTTTGTCATAGAAACAATAAATAGACACGAAATTTTCAAAAATTTGCTTTGCGTTAAATATTTTATAAATATTCTTATTTTTATCGGGTGTACAAATATGGGTTTTGCATACTGTATATAGTTTTTTATGATATACAAATAAAAATTTATACATTTTATATACATATTTATTACTCTTAAAAAAATAAATAAATAAATAAAAAATAATAATTATACAAAGTTACAGATTATAGTCGCATAAAAAAATAAGTTTTTATTTTAATAAATTAGTATTTTACATTTTTAAAATGTTGAATAGCTATCAAACTTTGATAATCAATTGTGTTGAACCAAAGACATTATAATATAAGGATGTTTACTCAGTACATTTTAGAAAAATTAAAATTTTGTGCATTTTCGGATGCGGGTGACATGCAGTGTTGCCAAAACTGTAACCAAATTTCAATTAAAAAGTACCCAAAAAAATAACCCAAATTTTTAATCATAATTTTAATACAAAAAAAAACATTAAAATATTATTTTATATATGGATTTTATAGCAGTATTGACTGAATATAGACTGGTGAAAAAAATTTGATACATCAATTGATGAGGCATATTCTCTTATTTGTTCTAAATATTTTAACTACATATTAACAAACTTCGCACAATAAAAAATATCGTTCTCTTATATGTTAAGTTTATAGGTGTTTTAAAATTTATTTGTAGATAATTTCAGCTCAATAGCCTTTACTAACAGATATGTTAATGAGCCGCTAAATACCCGAACCGAACAATAGCGTTAAATTGAAATATGTCTGATATTTATTCTCACTTAGCCACTGAACGAACAACGAACTTTTGTTGCTTTGATCGCTTGCTAAAGCTTATCTGATTACCGATCGTGTGAGAGAGGCGAAAAAGTTCGGAGATGATGAATTGAAGGCATTACTCTATTAAGATTATTTTCAAACTCAAAAAGCTATTCAAGCTGGACAAAATTGTAGCGGTATCCAATAATTACCGGCGATGCAAAATAGATCTATTAGGACAACACTCGATCAAATGCTCCGAGATTAGTTGAAATTATTAAGAAAATAGTTTCAGCCGCCTTATAGTCCTAGCATTACCCGTTAGACTACCATTTATTTCCTCTCACTTTAGGGCAGAGCATAAGAAATTGGTTCGATTCGTTCTTGGCCTTAAAAAATTTGCAATCTTTTGGCATGAAATTCATATATTACCAGAAGGTTTGCCATAGCATACTCACAACAAAAAGCCTCAATAAGAACCTGGCTAACACACGTTAAAAGAAATCATTATCTTTACATTTTAACTTGGAGAAAAGAGTAGCCAAAATGAGAAATGTACACATCTACACATCAAAGAAAAAATAACCGATTTTGGTCAAAAATAACCAAAACGGTAACATAGGGGACAAGTAACAAGCCGGATTGTAAGATCATTTTTAGGTTTTTTTCGCCAAATTAAATGCAAAAATCGCTAAAAAAAAAACCGCCATCTCATCTCTTTTTTCTACATTCTGACAATAAAATTTATATTTTTTTAAATAATGAAAAAAAAAATTTTTTAATAGATCAAAAATAATTTGTTTCAAATTCCTATATTTCGCCAAAAGTGGAAAAAATTTCGCCATAATTTTAATATTTTGTTAATTTTATTAACTAATAATATTCGCAAATACAAAAAGTATACAATGTTTACTATAATATGTATATATATAATAATATAATGTAAAATATAATTTTTATGGTGGAACTAAAATACAGTTTTCATATAAGTATATGCCTGGATATGTACTCTCATTATTGTTATATATCTAAAACGTTATACACTTCATCTTCGATACATTCCTCATTGTCTTGTATGGGAATTAAATTACACTATGGGATAAAAAAATAACGAAATTAAAATACCTGAAAAGTTATACCATTTTCCTAACAAACCCTATCGAGTATAACAAAAGACAGTTTTTGATATTTTCGAAACACCTTCAAAATCATTAATTACGGATAAAAAAAAAACGTTTTTTTGTACCTTTGTAAACTTATAAGCTAATTTTTAGCTTTTCAGTGGATTGGTAAGGAAGAGAAGTAGACCTTTTGAATGATGCTACTAATGATATCGCAGTATACATACATTGTATGTGTGAATTTCTCAAACAAACTGATGAATTTTTTCCTATTTTTTCAAGTTTAGAGCTTTTTTCGTACCATTTATAAGCTTTTTTTGTTGCCAGTTGCCGAAAGTTGCATTACATAAGTAAACTCGAACGTACATACATAACCTGAAACCTACAACCGTAGAGACATACATATGTATGTATGTTTCAGCTTATTCTCTTTCTGTCCAAGGCGATTTCAAACCAGATAACCTTGGCTTGCTATGTAAGCAACAGCTGATAAGTGAGTGACTATATGTCAAAACGATTCGCCATTACAATTTTTTTTCACAACAAATATATGTGACACAAAGTTAATTTGTTTACTATTTGCTTACTACAGTGTTGCATTATTTTGACGCAACGTTAAAGCCTGTTTACAATCTTGTTTCTTACAATACTGTTCTCCACTGGAACATACATATGCATGTATGTATGTGCCATAGATCCACATTGTTTTTTGTTTCTTCTTTGTGTTTTTCCATTAACAAAATAATAGAAGTATGTAAATATGTACATACATACGTATGCCTCAGAGTTGCAAAATGATAATGTTAAAATTGTGCTGAGAAACTTGTAAAATTATACTTTCCGATCTCAATAGTACCAGAAATATTTTTAATTTTGTTCATAAAAATTCATTTTTATAATAATATTAACATTTGTACTTAAAAGTTGACTTATACTTTAAAAGTATAGTATATCTTTAACCCTCTGTTACTGACGTATAGTCTGACAGACAGCACAAACTTGCATAACTTCGTACAATTTAAATTAATAAAATCAATCATATTTTCAAGACTAATCTCTTTCATTTCAAATTTAAAACTCATGTTAGCTTGAAAATTATTTACTGTTATGAATAAATAAGGCAAATAAGATGGTGGGAAACGTCAACAAAAATATATAAGTTTAAAAGTGGTGTCTATTAGACTCCACGTCAATACAATTGTTACAATTCGTGCATGACGGTTGCAGAGAGTTAAAAAATACTCTAAGGTAGAAGTACATGTTTAAACGTAAAATAATTTACAAAAAAGTCTATCGATATACATATGTACATAGACATGAGAGCAAATTGTTTTTAATAACAAATTATTTGGTATTTTAAAACTAAAGCAACAAATATCTTATAACCCTAACAAAGCCTTTGTCTGAAAAAAACCGAAAACTGTAGGCACATTAAGCCTGTTTCGTTCTGTCTTTTAATAAATCACTTAAATGTTAAACTAGAGAAAATACATTAAAATAAAGAAAGTTCGTATATTATACCAAATGAGTAATTGGTGTACCATTGTAGTTTTGAGTCTGAAATTGTATCAAAAAAAGTACAATTCCACCAATTTTTTCAACCCTGGTATGTATAATACAGCTTTTTTTCTTTCTGAAAGATTTAAAATAAATACCCTGCTGATTTTTGTGCTGGAGAGTAAATATATGACAGTGCAACATCTTTATAAATATATAGCCTTTGATTGAACCCATATGTGTATGACAAAAAACACTTTTAACAGGGTGACAGAACACTTTTTACAAAAGCCCGTTAAGTATGACATTAGAAGTTAAATTCGCCATTGGACTTATTATCATTATCAGCTAATAGGATTCATGTCTCGGATTGGCCACTCCAATCTACAAACTTTAATCCTATGAAGAAACTTCTCGGAGTTTTGAAGCTCAGTGTTGGACTACGTCGATTTAAAAATAGGCAGAAGCTGACGGAGAGCTTAAAATTAGAATGGCAATTAATACTAAAAATAATTCTTATAAAAACTATGCCAAAACGGTGTGCGGAGGCCATAAAAAACAAAGTTAATTTCACAAAGAACTGAAAGGTGCCTAAGTTTCGAATAGCTACTCAAGGGGCAAATTAAGTTTTTGTATTACTTGGTAGAGAACGGAAATAAAGTTTTGTTATTACAGGTACATACCTAAGATATTGTAATAAGAACTGAACGTTTTACTTTGACTGAATCTATTAGTTAATAATATACGAGTCCTTAATTGCCTCGACAAGAGAAGTTGCTTAGGTTTCGAACAATACTGTATATACTAGTGTTGCCAGAAGTAGGGAAAATCCCTACATGTAAGTTTATTTGCCATTAAAATGGAAGTGGACGGATTTTTCATATTCGCCAAAATGGTGGATTTTTTCCTATTTTGCATTATTTATTTATTGTTGAAAACGCTTAACAATTATATTTTCCCAAAAAATGCTTCAGTATAAATATATTACAAAAACAAAACATGGACGTTGGGGCTTATAGAGTTGACTACACCAATATAAATGATCATCATTTTAGAAAATTCAGTTCAATCAATGTATCACTTGCAAATCTTGGTGGAATAGCTCACCCTGTTCATCACTGACTGCAACAAGATTTTGTGGAAAGTTGGCAACATGACTATGCAAAAAATTAAACTTGATGCTCATTTTGCAACTAAACTTTGAAAATTCTCCAAGAGCTGTTAGACAACTCGGTGTAATTCTGATTTATCTTCATGACCAATTTACACTCTAAAATAGGCAAAATAAGCTTGCCTATCAAATGCACTGATTTTTGTCCTTTGACCGGGAATAGTAAAACAGGCACATACATATTTATGTAACAAAACGAATCGGGGCTGTTTAAGCATTTACGATGTGAACTAGAAAGGCAAATGTAAGTAAAAGTCTTAGTTAGTATAAATGAAAAGTAACCACTGTGAACCTTTTATATAAAAAATTTGGACTCCACGTCTGAACAGTATTTCAGGCGTAACTAAACTAGTGTCAAAAACAATAAACATGTTCTCTTCTAGGATGATAAAAATTTTTTCAATTTTCATCTGGCAGCGCTGCTGGTATGTATGGTTTACATATCTTTCATTCAGTAAGGCAACACTTTTAATACCATCTTAAGAATTAAATAAAGGGGCTTCCCCCGATATTTTGAGAAAATATTTTCAGTGTTGTCAATAACAATTTAAATAATTTGGAGTCGAATATCTGATAAATAGCAACGATTTTTGAAATATTTGGTAATTATCCCCAGAACTGCTCGTAAATGTTCATTTGTTTTCATTTTGCCTTAATACTCTTTGTGATACCTACATATGTATATATTAATATAAATTTGGGTTAAATCTCATTCTAAAGCTATTGCATTTATTTATAGATCAGCAGCGACTTATAACGTTTTTCAAAAAAATTATTCGTATGTGTGTGTATTGTGTTTATAGTAGTGAGTTAAAACATCCTCATAACGATAAATTTAGGGCAGTACTAAATCAATATTAAAATTGGTGGGTCTCACAATAATATCTCAATTTTATTCAAAGTTATCACAAAAAGTTAATTTTTTGTTAGATGCAAAATTCTAGCCGCATTTTAACAAATGAGCTCAAAAATTTAAATAAATTACTTTATGATTAAATTCCATGTGCTTTAAATATAAGCAGAAAAACTCCTTGCGGAAAATTCATATTTTGCACCGACTTCTTCAATAGAATGAGTTTTGACAAGTCGTTCTTTTTCGTACTCGAATCAGCCAGCTTTTGCGTCCCTTGTGTAGAAAAATAGCCGGAATATTTTTGTAAATCTATCCAGTAGTAGTTATACTCAATCAATCCATCTATATTATGTATCTATTCATTAAAAAAAAAACAATAGTGGTTAGAGCGCAGACAAACAACGCGGTTACAAATCCCAGCAGAGAACATGGCAAGAAAAAAATATAATTGCGGTTCCGAGAGTTGAATAAAACGACTTCAACCTCCCTCTACACAAATTCATTTAAAGAAGCACTCCTGACGATCCATCTAACCTCTGACGAAGATAACAAACATCAAACAAATGATCAGGAGGAAATGCTGCCTACAGGGAAAAAATTATATTGCTTAGTAAGAATCACCACTACACAAATATTATGATTTTAAGCTACAGCAGATTAATCCTACCTTGCTTGAAAATCAACTTGATTACTGCAACTGAAACAAAGTAAAGGATGTTTTGTGGAAAGCCAATATGCTTCCTGGAGGAGTGATTAAGAATAATAATATATAAATGAGGTATTTAACATAGGTCGAAATATGCTGCGTGGATTTGATGTTTGAGTATAATGTTTTCATCTTTGTTTGTCATAACATTTATGACGAATTCCACTGACGTCCACATATATATTTATATAAAAATATCGTTAGCCTTAAATAAAATATATAAAATATGTATATAAATTAGGGGCTTACAAATTATTAATAGATTTATGTATATATACATGTATACATATTAGCTTCTACACAAAAGCGCTTGACTATTTTTAAAAAAAAAGCAAACTTTGTCAACACTGCTTTATTTTAAAAGCAAGCAAAAGCAAATCCGGAACAAATTTATTTCGCTTCTTTAAAGCTGTGGTTGAAGTGTTGTTTTTAAGCAAAATATAAATTTATAAACTAATTATGAATCAACAATCGACGAAAAAATGTTTCCAATGTGACCACGAATATAAGATTACATCACGACCAAAAGAAAGTAATTTTGGAAGGTCAGTAACAAAGTGCCCTAACTGCGGATATAAAAATGGCAAATTTGAAGAAGATGTTATTCTTACTGGAATATCGCCCATGGAGCTTTGTAAACAGTTAGAAAAAAGAGGCAAAATGTAAAAGATTTCTCTATACCTTATTTTAAACATACAGATGTATGTATATCTCTTACATGCATACGTGTAACCATTTTTCAATAAATTTTTTGAAATAAAATGTGTTAAATAAAGAAAAGTATGAAAATGTAAATTTTTTATATCAAGTACTCTGTTTTTGAAGTGAAAAGAACGAAAGCAAACGAAAAATTTAGCATTATCCAGCTGTGGCAGATATAAAAAGCCTCAGAAACATTGAAAATGTTTATAAGGAAGATACCAATAAGTTCTATTATCATACATCAGAGTGTTCTCTTAAAATAATAAGTCATTTCTGATGGTACTAATAAAAGATTACACATGAAAACGTTATTGTGATTTTAGTTTTAATAGCTCAGACTATGGTTAAGGGTTTCCTAATTCAGGTTAGGTAAGGCCTAAAGGTTTCTGATTAGGATTGTTTATCGGGAATTTCAATTGTTAAAATTTCCCACTCTTACACAAAAATTGAGTACATTTTTCAATGCTTAGAAAATATCTGTTTATATGTATGTATGTGTATGTACATCTTACAATAATCTGTTGTCCTTTTCAAAAATACATATGGATTTGTACGTTTTTATAGCCTAGTTTTTCTTAAAAAAATATACCATATACATGTCATACCATACCATATACATATGTTTTAATTTTATATATAATAAATTTATATTGTCTGTTGTTTTTCAAGTTGGACGGTAATTGTTCAAAAACAATTTAGTTTTTCCTTTGCTTTAAATGTTAATGAAAGAAAAAAATATTTTAGATGGATTATGAACGATAGCTGAACGTAAAAATCTGTAAGAGCCCCCGTCAAATATAATAAAAACTCGGCCCATATGACTTTCATTTTTAGTTAAAAAACCCTATTTAGTACTGTAGCAAAATTAGAAGCTGTCGATCGATATTCTTCCATTAGATCGATTACAAGAAGTATATCGTATGTCAATGGCGTGTAATAGATTGGACATACCAAAAGCTGCATACTGTTTTATCTTGTTTTATTAAGATGCATAGCTCGATTTCAATTTTTCGTCTCTGTCGAGTATATAGACATATGTCTATATGTAACATACATACATATATATGTATATAAAAACTCAATACATTGATGTTTCCTAAGTTAAGCTTTTATTGCTTTCTGGTTATAGTTGCAGACTTAACATATACAACGAGTTCCATATATGCTTCTTAAAATATTTATGTATATAAATCAAGTCCACACAACAACGCTTAATTATTTTCGAAAACAGTCAGGTTTATCAGCAATACTTTATTTCAGTTTAAGCTAAAACCAGGCTTCCAAACTAAAGCCATAAAAATTCATTTCACTTTTTTAAAGTTGAGATTCAGGTTGACTTTGTAAGAAGAATATACAACTAATCAAAACAATGGATCAAAAATCAACAATAAAGTGTCCCTTGGGTGAACGAGATTATGTTATCATATTGTTAAAGCGCCCCACGTGTGAACACGATAGAAATACGAAAGTTAAAATTACTATTACTGGAATGTTGCCTGTAGACTAATTGAAAAGTTAAAGAAATAATTCTATTGAAAAATAGGAAAGTTTAGTCCTCTTAAACCAGTAATGGTATTAAAATAACATCCTTATGTTAGTAGACATGGTTACATACATATCGTCACCTAAAATGCAAACGGCCCTAACTAACAAAATATTCAAAATCGACTTTTTCATTAATTCTGAGGTATTTCATCAGAACAAAGGCCCACAAATAAATTTGGACTCTTCCGGCTAAAATTAGCGATTTTACTACCAAAAAACAAACGGCCCTATCTAAAAGCGATTATATGACAAACGCAAAGACCTAACTAAACGTTTGTATAATACATAATATTGTCAATTGTCAAAACGCGATATTGGTTTATAAGTTAATGAAACAAAATATAAAAACTGTATCTCAAATATTGGTAAAAATCTCGCTGATTAAAACTATACTTTTTATTTTAAATAATTTTTTGCTTCTCCTGTAAAATTTTTAAAATGTTAGATAGGGCCGTTTGCGTTTTAGGTAACGATATGTATGTATGTATGTACATATGTAAGTACTTTTTATTTAATCATTTTTATTATTTATCATTAAATGTTTTAAATCAAATACGAAAATAAGACAACTAACCAAACAAGATTATTTAATATAATGTACAATAGAAATGGTGTTGCAACTTTACTCTCACAGGGGGTAAAAAGTAGCAATATTCGAAAAAATACCTCGGGGTGAATTACAGCATTCGATATGGAATGAAATTTCATAAAATTTTAAAACAATTTACATAAATTTTTTATTTTTTTTTTATATCGAACGCCTAAAACGGCACTCTGGTACGTCTTCCGAAAAATTACAACGTTTTCAAGCTTTAGGAGACACAAAAGAACACAGCGAAAAAAAAATTGAAACAAATCAAAATTATAAGAAAATCAAAAAGAAAGTGTGTCCTTTTAAAATACTAAAAATGAATGGGTGAAGGTTAGGTGCATTAATGCTCTGTATGCATTCACAGTAATTATAAAGGATTATAAGGATATATGTAAATATGTACATACATATATACGTACATAAGTACGTTATCGTTGAAATAAATAAATAAAAATAAATTATAGAGTAAAATAGTCAAGTCCTGAATCGTTCTTAATAATTACCTTCGTAGACTTCTACGTGCTGTTTATTTAACGGACCATGATTTTCTGTTTTTAAAGAGGAGGTTTTTTATATCTGCAGTTTGCTCAAACGATTTTATGCATAGATAGACAAACAAGTGACAATAAATACATATCAGCTTTTTTCATTTCACAGTTAAAAGGCACAATAACAGCGATGCAGTTCTTATTATCTGACCACTCCATGCAATTTCCGTTACAGACTAACGCTATACACGTTAGCTTTTAATAACCTTACAATAATAAAATGCAATGTTGAATTCTACTATGAAAATTGATGTATTATATTTATAGTATATAATGGTATATTGTTACGTTTTAGCCGTTTTAACCTTTTTATATGAGTCCTGGAATCAAAAACGAAAACATTTTCCATATCCACTTGGCATGCATCAATATATAACCCTTAATTACAATTCCAGTTAATATTTGTTGTAAGAAAATGTATAGCATTTACAGTAGTAGCATTTTTATTCCTAAAGTCACATTGTCTTTCATTAACTAGTTTTACTTCCAAAAGTTATTATTTTGTTGTTTACGCACATTTCAAACATCTTGCTAATATTTGGAAGCAAGCTGATTACCCTTAAATTTTCTGGATAAGTAACATATTTTTTTCCCTTCTGCAATATAACAACTTTAGACTTTTTCCAATTTTTTCGAAAAATAAGACTTATTCAACATAATATTAAATAAACAACAAAACATTTAATATTATATGTACTAGGTTCCTAGATATTTTCTTCAATACCATAAGAAATTTTGTCTTTAAAGTTTGCAAAAGTAAAGATTATAATATCCCTTGTAATATACTAGTTATTAGCCTGCAATTCACACAGATTATTCGATTTCTTTTCTAAACTAAAGCATGTAATTGACGCCTCTTGCGCCTCGAATGTATGTATTATTTGTAGAATAAGCTCAACAACACTATCGACCCTTGTATGTAAGGTATTATTTCTATGAAATGGCTTAAAAGAATGAATTATTTCTAAAAAAGAACAATAGTGCTAAGTATTTGTTCCTGGTCACATATTATGAACTAGAGTTGTAATGTAATAAAAAAAGCAATTACTTGCAAAGTACACAACAACAATGTTGATGTGTTAAACCAATCTGTAAACATATTTAAATGTTTTGATCGATGTTTCGAACAACAATGATTTCTAACTTCGATTAGTTTTATTAATCGAATTAATTGTCGATGTTACAATGGTTAGGTGTTAATAAAGTAGGGATAATAAGGACGAATAAGGAGCCATTGAAAAAACTAGCTATCAGTCGGGTGCGGGGTCTCAAGTCTCAAGTTTATTACATACTCTTATTATACAAAAAAAAACTAATTAAAAAAAAACTACAATTTGAAATACATTTGAATATACTCATTTATATGAATTTAAGGACTAGAACTGAAAAAAAAAACACAAACTAACACCCCTTGCTTTGTCCTGTTGTGATCTCTAATTGTAGTATTCAATGTTAAAGTACACCTACATATTAATGCCATCCAGTTGTTGTTGGATGCAAAGCCTCAGTATCCGCACCATCCTTCGTTCTGTCGACATAAATTTCCAGAACCCCAAACCTAAAGATAACCATATCCTTATAACAGGGCAATAATGAAGACCGTAACGTTTAAATTTAGCAGATCATTCGCACACAATTTATTTCATCAAAAATATCAGAAATTTTAATCATAATTGCTAATATTAAACTAAACATTCCTCAAATAATTCTAAAATGATTAACTATTTTCATTATAATAATTTTTAAATGGCAAAACTAATCTCATTGCGAAGAACAAATACACAAAAAAAAAAATAATAATAATTTCGTAATATATAAAATTTAAATTAATAATAAAGAAAATGTAAACATAATAATAAATCAAACATAAAATTTAAAAGAATTTAATTAAAGAAAAACGATATTAGAAAAAAAGAATATAAATTAAAAATTTTTAAACATATATCAATGGGTTATTGCCCATAGTGCAGTTTAAATAAAGCATATAAGAAAAGAGCAAAAGCAATTTTATATATAAAGTTCATTGATCTTTCTAAACAGCTGTTCTGTTACAACATGTTCGATTCTCTTTTTGATAAACTGGATATAAATTTGGAAACAAATAAGCAAAACATCAGGGTCTCCCAAACTAAAATTATTTCTTTTATAAAAAAAGAGTTATTAAAATTTACTTATATATAGGGTCCGCCAAATAAAATTTTTTTTTGAAAACAGGGCGCAAAACATAGAGAGTAGCTTCGGCTGTGTGGCACGTAGCGCCGTCCTCTTCAATTTTTATGAACAAAAATTCGTTCAACATGGCCCAATAACGATCGCCATTGACTGTAACGGCCACTCCTTGCTCATTTTCGAATTATGCCTCTGGACCAAAATCCGCAACAAACAGTGACTCGTCTTGGGTGTATCGTCTTTTCAATGTACGCGTGCGGGTTTTCTGTGCCCCAAATGCGACAATTTTGCTTGTTTACATACCCGCCAAGATTAAAATGAGCTTTATCTGAAAAGATGATTTTTTTGGCAACATCGGCATCTTCTGTAAGTCGATCGCAGGCCCAAATAGCGAAGCGTATACACAACCATATTCGTTGAGCGGAAGGATAAAACTAATTATCTGTCAAATCAGACATGAGCTTAGTGTTACCATTCACGAATTAAGCACTAGTTGGAAAAAAAATGTTAGATGGCGGACCCGTTAAGTGCGAACATGTTATAACTTAAAATATTGATTGTGCTCTCTTGCTTATGTGCTATTAAATGATAATAGTGCAAGAACAAAAAAATTATTAATTATTGAAATATTAAAACTTATTGACTCACCATTCGAAAATCTACAGAAGGTCTCCTTTAGAGTTCGTGGGTGGCTAAAATTTCTTGGAAAGAAGGGGTTATTAAATATTCTCTTGCATTAATTCATTTGCTATACTTAACTTCAATTGCAGTTTAAATGATATTTAGCATCTTTAAAGGGTTGAGTTTAAGTCATTCTTTTACGTATATATACCAGTTAAGTAACCGTTACGATAACGGTTAGCCCAACCGTTTAGGCTAAGTACCGTAGCTTTCTTGCTAACAGTATTTAGCGCTTTAGCGGATTTTTTTTACCGTAAATCGATAATTTTACGTGCAACGAGGAAATGTTGGGAATACCTGTTTGTTGTTTTATCTATTCACTGCAAGTTGCTTTTGTTAATTCCCTTTATTTGATATTTCATTCCAATGTGTTCTGATATCAAGGGGATGACAAATTAATATTTAAATATTGTTGTTGTCAATTACACAGTATTAATTGCAAATGTTATACAAATTTTAGAACTCAAAGTTACGGCTGGAGAAGTCTGCGAACATATATTAAAGAAAGTTTCCCTGCAAACAGTAGACAGGGTGCACTATAAAGATATAAAACGAATGTTCTTCTCTTTTATTTCCCCTATCAAATAAGTCACTGAACAAAACAAGCAATATCAGGCTATATTAGATGTACTTTAAATTTTAATTAGGCTATAGTTACCTAAATATTCTGGTAGTTCTCTAAATATCACCAATACGATTTTTTTTCTCTTCCATTTTTTTTTCCTTTTATTCCGAGGTTATTAGAAAAAATTCCTAACAAAAGAACAAAATCTGTTATGTTTTGCCCTTAACTTTAATAACGTTTAACTTAATCTCGCCTTAAAATTTTCTTTATCAATCACTAAAGAAACGTTTAATCTTCTCCCGCACTAATTACTTATACATCTTTCAGTTCGATAGACAATATATAAATGATTAAGGTTGAATACAAGATTTACATGGTAAAGGTGACCTAAGCTCAAATTTGAAAGGAAAAATTCAATTTGCCATAAGACTAAACTTTGCCATTTTTTTCCATTTCTAAAAAACAAAAGAATAATAATAACAAAAAAGAATTTTTTTTAACAGAACTTAATGTAATATATTATGTACATTGTACACGATCGATAAAAATACCATAAAAACATAAAACGTAAGACCAATCAAAACATTGAACTGCGAGAGCATATATTTAGCGCAGACAATACTCTTATATTCGTAAACGGCACTAATCAAAAGGGGTAATGTTGTAAATTAAGAAAGAAATAAATCAAAATAAAAGGTACCAAAGTGCCAAATTATCAAAACAATTAAGATAAACTAAATTGACATTTATTAAGCTGACATGAGATGTAAAGTTGGTATTAAAGATAAATAATATAAATTAAATTAAAATTTAGATTAATTAAAATTTAGAAAAATTAATTTAATTTTAATTTTCTAAATTATAAAACATGTATATATATATATATATAATATAAAAAATAATAATATATATATATATATATATATATATATATATATATATATATATATATATATATATATATATATATATATATATATATATATATCCAAGAAACTGAATTGATGAAACAAACCAATTGAAAACGGTATGGAAAACATATTTGGTTGAATGTGAAGGTAATTTTTCCTCTTCTTGTTTTAATAAGACTGATAGTCTACCTGCCCATAATCTTTGAAACCGATTCTTGACCAGAAACCAACATTACAGAGTATCCAATTATTCGACTTTCACTTTTGTTTGAGTAAGAAATTAATTGATTTTAAACTTCTAAAATTGCTCGATTAATCGAGTAAGGTTTTCAAATTGTTGGAATAACTCGAACAAAATTATCTCAAAAATTAATTCTAATGGAAAAAAAACTATATGTGTATTATGTTTGTAGATTTTTATTTAAAAACGAGGTCGATGTTTTTTTTTTTTGAGTCCAGCACTCAGTGGATGGCTCATACTCATATCGTAGTGCGTTTTGCTGGTAATAGGAAAATAGGTTACGTGAAGGAGGAAAGAACCCAGTATTGACGTTTGAATTGAATTTACTTATCTTGTAAATGCGTAAACTGTCTATGGAAGATCATTCCACAGACGAACGGTGCGGCAAAAAAACGAAATCTCTATAATGCGTTGTGCGATTCATTGGACTACAAAAGGGATACGCTCTACGAGAAAAACTAGTACCACGTGAAAGTATGTGATTATTAGAAATTAATTTCCTTATTTCGTCAATCTGTTATAGTAGCGATGGAACAATGAGACGCACACTACATGGCGACGATGCTCTAACGAATCGATAGAGTTGACTACTCTGCCGTCATTAATAAGTACATTCGCGCTCTTGTGTACGCGGTAGAGAAGCTTCAAAATGGATTTTGAAGCACCGGCCCATACATGAGAGTTGTATACCATTTTGGGTCGGTTATACGTCTTGCAAATATTAAGGAGATTGCTTGCATTGTCTTAATGCTTGTATGCTTCTGTTAGTTGTTTCAACGAACGCCACGGTGAATTCTCATGCCCAGAACATTAAGAGCATCTGATTTCCCTATATCTACATTACCCATGGACGCAGATGACAACAGACCACCACGTCTGAGTATTAAAAAACAACATTGAGTCTTGCTTGCATTAAAAACGAGACTTTTCGCACTATCCTTTTTGTCCCAATCTTCAAGAGGCTCGGTTTACGATCAAAAGAATATTAATGACAAATGTTGCTGTTATGTGCGATAGAGTAGATAGGATTAGAAGTAAACAAAAGAAAGTTGTTAAGATATATTCGAAAAAGATTGGGAAAAAGAACGGAAGCTTGAGGTGCGATATTGGCCATAGCGATAAAATTGCATTTAAAAGTTTTTATGATCTTCCCTTTGTTTTTTCTTTCATCTATTATACTGATACTTTTTTATTACATTTTTTTAAATTTGCATTCCTTTGTATTTTTTTGTTTACCTAGCCCAGAGAATTGTTTTCATTTAAAACCACATCTTCCTCTTCTTAAAGATCATCGTCTGATACATTTTGGTCAGGTTCAATATAATGGTTTTTGAAATATCTTTAAAAAAATTATCACTACTGGGGAATTTTGCGAAATTTAGGTTGATTTTAAAATTTTTAACTAAAATGTCTAACAACCTAGTAATGACTGATCTGAAAGCAAGCCAAGTTATGTTCGAAAAATATAATGAAAACAAAAAGAAGTGATATTTATACATGTCTCATTTTTTAGTACAATTTTAACAGACAATATAAGTGTAAAACAAAATAATTATAAACATTTGCTAGTTTACACCCCAAATTTCACATACAAAAGTTGCTCGATTAATTGTCACATACTGTTGGAGTTCTTTGTTACTAAATAATGACTAAAACATTATTGGATTAATCAAACAACGATTTATCGGGTGGATACTCTATTATGAACTGATTAGAATAATCTTTCTGCAAGTTACTTGGATCTACACCTGCATTATGATTTATAAGTGCAGATTTTTTTTCATGAATCTTAATATTTGAATGAATGATCTACAGATTTATGTAAATTTTTAAGGCGGTTCTTTAGCATCTATTTTCGTTAATTTGCGCCTTATATAGTTATTAAGAGCTATTGAAATATTATAATCAATTACTTTCCTTACTAATTTAAGTTTAACTTTTATAGTGTTCACAACTCATTTTCTGTTAATACTTGTTGTAACCGATTGCGTCTTTTTTAACTATTGTAAGGATTCTACTTTTTTCTTAGTAAAATTCTTTTTAATGTAGGATTTTCAATTTTGGAAAAATAGTCATGTACATTAAATTTTTTTATTGCATCAGTAATAATCTCTTTTAATATATTTATGTACAAATCAATTTCAACATTTCATAAATTGCGATCACTAGGTATTTCCGTTGAAAAATCTAGATTAGCTAGAACTCCTCTTTAAAATTTTTTCCAATCTGTCAATTTTATAATTGTATTTGCATTTTTTTGAATCAACGAGAAATGAAAACAGTTGATCTTCATTCACAGATGCATCTATTTGCACCGCATTTATAGAATTATTTTCGTTATGAATATATAGTCTACAATCAGCTATACATATATCTAGATATGATCCTGTGTGAGGACAAGAGAACATCTTAAGTTCAATTCATTCTCGTTATCATGATTTTAATTACTTATTGTTGATTTATTGAAGTTTCTAAATATTTGTTTGTTATTTCTATTACTTTCAATTGCGTTGATATATTTCAGAAGCAATTCACCAAATTTACTTACATCAATTTTTTTTTACAATTTTAGTGTTTGTAAATATTTACACTACGTATTTCAATGTCACCTAATTTTGTTGCTGCTGCCTTTAAATCAAGGCAACAAATGTTGAAAGGCATTTTCGGTTTGCTGCCGTGATGCTCGCTGTCGTCTATGTGTTTATAGAATTACTTTAATAAATTTTAGATCATTTGTTGAGATCAAATAATAATTCGTCTGCAGATTGTAATTACATTTGTTTTTAGAGTTGATATGTTATTAATTGCATTATTCATTTCATTCGTAACTTCAATAGATTCCTCTAGATTTTTAGTTTTTTCTTTGCCCTCTTTCGCATGTTTTTCGAATTTTTGTAATTGATCTTTGTCGTATTGCGATCCTATATTAAGCACTGCAAAATAGTCTTATTCTTATTGTTTCGATGAAAACAATTCGATATTGTTGTTATTTTATTTTCAACATAAATATTGCCAATATTGTCATTACATTCTAAACTTTTAATGTTTTTTAACTTTCGAACATTCAGCTCGTTCATTATATTCAACTTTTATGCACTAAGTTTACGATATATTTCCGATACACTTAAGACCTCATTAGCCGACCGTAGAAATCGTAATTGTATCGTATATGTAAATGTAACGTAAATGTGAAAGTTTTTGCGATTTATAGAACACTTAAGAACGTGTCATATATTTTTGTCAACGTATGTATATAAATAATTATAAATGAAAAAGAAACAGCTCTTTAAATCACAGTGATGGGTATTATATATACTTGAATTGTGTACGCTTTAAAAAAAGTACCAAATAGGTTTAAAAAGTATTTTTTTATCCAAGTATATTAAAATAATATAATTATATACGTACATATATATGTATATGTAGAAATATAAAATATAACAAATTTTATACCAAATTATTGCCAAAAAAAGATACTATTCAGTTAAATGTTGAGATTAAGTGGCCTACACCTCGGAAACTAGTCGTTGCTGATGCAAAGTTCATTTCAATTTTATCTAAGAATTACATACATACATAATTGCTTATCTATCTATTAGTGTGAAAATGTTTGCTTGTCACCTAAGAATGTTTATTAAAGCTAATTTTTAGTTTATTCCTCTTCCACTTTACAATATACGTAAAAAGCTAGTTGGTATTAAAAAATAGTAATATTTTTTAAAATTGGATTCACGTTTTCTAAAATATTTTAAATATGTTCAAATTATTATAAATTACTTTGTTCAATTGTTTGAAACTGCTCTTTTTAATTGAGTACAAAAAGTGCCAAAAAAAGGGAAAAATTTCCCCATATAATTTAACATTCAAACAGACCATCACTGCTTGATCAATGTCACGCAACGTTACTATCAAATTCTATTTTCAGTAGATTGGGACGTTACAATTTCATTACATTACGGTCAACTAAGTAGTTTTTCATATAACAAAGGCGACTACATCTACGGCTTCTACATTTACGTTCAGTTAATTCTACCTTAAAGCCGTAATAATCTTATCGTGCAATTTTACAATAAAATGAATGTTTTTGACTTTAGAAATTGTTCTTTTTCACGTTTAGATCGTTAAACCGTCGTAATAAATAATCAAAAGTATTTTTTTAAATTATGTTCCCAAAAGTGATTTTTGGGCATTACTTATCTTTTAAACTGCGTATAGAAATTTATCGTAAGAAGTGAATGAAGTAATAAAATATGTATAGAAAAGTATAAAGTAACATTTTAACATTTAACATTTTCTATACTACGAAACTTTATAGGCACGCTTGCTTATTTAATCTTAACAATATACTCGCGCTACTAAACGAAATATAAACGAAATATGCCATATGGCAAAATAACCGAAAACATTAACAAGCAGTTGAATAACGAAAGGAAGAACATGTAGCTATTCGTTAGCAGCGTAAATTATATGAAATAACAGAAATCTACAGCTAATGTCAACCAATCAAAATAGATATATAACAACACTCCTAAAGTCCGAAAGTATTTGAGAAGCTTTCTTCCGTTGTTTTGGGAAGAGCCAATCCTGTGCAGAACAAGTTGTTCTAACATTCCAAACAAAGGTGAAACAACTCTAATACGGCCAGAGTTGTGATTAAATGTGGTATTTGCAAAATACAGAAAGAAAACTAAAAAACCAGAATAGCTATCGTAGGTTGTTCAAAAAATGTTAACGGTTTTAAATCTGAAGTGAACATCTCAAGTAAAACTCACAAATTCATATATTTTCATATACTTTTTAAAGTGGTACACAGGTGTAAAATATAAATTTATTTAAAACTTACTTCCAAACTGAAACACTAAAGTCATTTTTTAAAGAATATAAGCAAAAGTCGAGTTCTCTGAAAGTTACGAGCATACAAAAATTCTGTGTACAAAGAAAACTACATTTAAAATAAAAAAAGTTACCTCACAGAGTAAAACACGTGAGGATAAAAGTTACAAAGAGTTCCAGAAAAGTTGAAATCAGTAAAAATTGAGTGTACTTGAAAGTTAACAAATTACAAACCTTACTTTTTACCACTAAAAAGCTGGGAAGATGTCATTAGACCCATTTTCATGTTTGAATACTAATATATATTGTTACGAAAATGAAAATGCTGAAGACAAAATTCACCACATCAGGGTGATTTATAGCTTTTAGCTATAAAGTTTTTTTGGCTTGTGTCAAGGCTTAATAACTGCCAATATTACCTGTACTAATTAAGAGTGCTAAACTCATCATAAAACGTAGTAAAAAAGTAATATTTTTATAAATTAATTATTTTTCACGTGAAAGAACAGCTGATTTTATTTGTTAGTACGCGTCTGATTGTTTTGAGAGTCAACCAAATACTGATTAAGAAATAGCGTATAAATAAAATTGTAACAACAACAAAGTGGTTTAATTATTTTAACGCAATTCAAACACACTCACGCGTTTTAAAAAGGTTAAAACGTAACAATATATTTTTTGTTAATGATTTCCTTGATTTTCTATTTCAAAACTTTTATTAAATTTCGATCAAATTTAAATTAAGATCATTCCTATTTATTTAAGTGCTCCAAACGCAAATCAATAGCACAACTACAAAAAAAAAAAGGAAAAATAAAATAAACAGGGGCCATTTGGCACATTTCTTTTTACTTATCTTTCTGCATTTTTTTACAAGGAATCGTCAGCGGTTAATAATCTTATTCTGCAGCTGTGTTCTAGCAACTATAGGTGGAACAAAGAGCCACAAAAAACTCTTTTTATTCGGTTCTGTGTTTCAACTTTTATCAATTTAGTTGATTTCGAATTTAATTTACGCCTCCGACCGCTTTAAGTGTTTTTGTCTGTGAATTCCGGTCTGTGGCAGTTTTTACATTATCTTCATCCAGTGCCCGAAGACTCTCCATATGAATGAGACATTGGTGTTTGGTTGAAATATGTCCAATATTCTTCGAAGTCAACGATTGTTGATTAACTAGATAGTGTTGGTATTGTGTGACACTATATATTCAATAACTCACATCTATAGAGGGTTGCTGATTTTGCGCAGGAGTTGAATGTATTGATATTAGTACATTTCTAGCTCACTTTCACACAGGTCGTAAAATACCAAACGATTAATTGGCTTTGGAAATCTGAAAGACAAAACATAATCTCTACAGCTACCAGCCTTCGTTAGAAATATCACCAGCCTCTTCCAACTACATATAATGTATCCTGAGTTTTATGTTGTTACTGTTATTGCTCGCCTTTGAAGCTATAGCTATCAAAGAATGACAAAAGTATGGTTTCGTGTACTTTTAAACTATTGGTGGCCAAACATGTATGAGAGAGTAGAGTTAAAAATAAAGCGATACCTATACACAACATATTCAAAATCAGCGTAACTTAAATAACTACAAGTAGGAGTTGAGTGATGTGGCTGTCATACCCGCACTTATAAGTGTAAAGCGCGTATGTGCATGAGTATATTTAAAGTTGGGTATGTGTATATTTCTACTCGAGTATACACAAAAAAACCTTTTGAAATCGTTGTGATGCAGTTAATAAAAGTGTTTTATGTCGACATTTTAGGAAGCTAATATGACTACATATATATGTGGGTTATTTTAAAAACATTTTCAACGTGTTTTAGCTAAAAAACTAAAAATAAAAACTGTAGAAAATTTTTGATAAAATTAACATCATGAAAAATTCATATGATAAAAAAATTCTCTAATAAATATTTGTATGTTTAAGCTTTTATTTAGGATAATTATTTAAATACTTCATCAGTGTCCGGCCAAAGGCAAATTTTTTAAGTCTTATGCTGATTTTCGATCAAAGTTACAAAATTAGTGTAAACTGAATTTTTTAATAAATTCATTAAAAACATTACATGTTTGATTTTTAGATAATTTAGTTTATTGAAATATATACTTACATATAATAATGCTTAGCTATAAATACAAAAAAATGTATATCTTATTACTATAGAAATTGCTGGTATACTATATTTTATCAAAAATTTTATTATACAAAGATTTTAAAAACATAATACTGTCTGTTGTTTTGTGTTCCAAACAATTTCTTTTTTCCAGCTAAGGAAAAAAGGAAAAATACGTTCGGATGCCGCGCTACTAGCAAGAATAGACAATATTTTCATAGCTAGTTTTGATAATTTGAGATATTTGATAGAATTGTTATTGTTATAAGGCTCGACTTCATCTCTTTGGCACCATCCTGCTGGAACCACATATCGTCCAGGTCTATATCCTACATTTCTGGCCATAATTGTTGGGCACGACAACGAGTTGAAGATGACGGCTCTTCTGGCACACTATTCCGAACAACAGCAATGTTTTCCGCAGAACGAACAGGACGAGCAGGCACAGATATTTCCACATTTCCTACAGATCTAGTTTACTGAAATTTGCTCACGATTATCCCGGTTGTAAACACATTTAGTCGATTATGCTGACCAAAAAAAAAAAATCACGAAGTGCACGAAATGCATTTGGATTTGAACGTCCATTTTCGTAAAAAGCTTCATCTTAATTGAGTATTCTTCATGGTTGAATTTGTCAAATACTGAAACAATGAAATGTCAAATTAAGTAGGGAAAATTTTGACTCACAATTAACATCATGCATTATGGCTAGACCACCGTTTAGTAGTAAAATCTTACCATACATTTTAATGTAGACGAAGAATATATTTTAGGATCTATGCGCTTTACATCCATATATTAGTTTTGTTTAAAATTTCACTTAAATTTTATTAAAATAAATAAGCCAGTGCTGGAAAATGTTGAAAAATATTTTTATTTCTTGATTTCAAAGTACTACAACTAAAATCTTAATTGTTCTTTTTCTATGCTTTAATGATAAAAATAAAATTTTAAATGTCACACAGAATTGTATCTACATTTTTAATATTCTGCAAGAGCCTAATGTTCAATTATAAGAAATATTTAATATAACAGTTGACAAAGAAAGTATCTTTACTTGAAACTAAATACACATTTGGATTAATTACAAAAATAAAAGAAAAAAACAAAATAAAATAGAAAATAAAGGAAGAAACTAAGAAAGCATTTAAAGAAAAACTCATAAAATTTTTAAATGTAGAATATTCTCCTCCTGCGCAAACACTTATCGACATACAGAATACTTGTATAAAAACAATTAAAAAATTGATTTCTTTTTTGGTAAATAAAAATCATTATATAGTATAAAGACATTCACAATAAGAAACACAGATACAAATACTTATATTTAAAATTTATTTGAAATACTCATAGTATGTGGAAAGGTTTGTATTAAAATTTCTATGTCTAACTTGACTTTAATTGTTTTTGAGCTCTTGTTGTATACAATTGTTTTTTAAAAAAAATTTAGCATTTTATAAATCACTTGCTGAAACCCGGTATGGTTAGCTACCCCTATATTAATTATTATCTCAACTACTATCTTAGTTATAATTTTGTACCCTTTATTATTAATTAAATACTACAGCACTGCATGATTGATTTGTTCAAGCATTAGTATACATGCTTTTATTTCGATTACTGTTTATGATTTACGCTTTATTTTTTGACTGAGTAGAGTGATATATTTAAACAAAAGTTCTAATTTAGTAAAAATATTGGAGTAGAAGCATATAGTAGTATGAGTAATTAGAGTGTTTATATGTTTCACATGGAGTCCAATAAAGTGAGTGAATCGAGTGTTTTTCTATATTTGTTTTAAATATATTATTTATTTAAATTTATTTTTACCATAATGATTAAAAACAAAGAATCATAAGAACTAACGTACAGTGAAGTTATTTATGGACTTATATAAAATATTAGAGCTAGGATTTGCAAATTATTTAAACTCTAAGTAGACCACTACTCGTAGTTTTATATATTCAAGAAATGAGCAATCATCTCCCTATTAACTTTCTGTTCGTTTAAACATGTTGATTTTATTGAATTGGATTTTCTTAAATCAGGTAGTAATATTAGATATACCACTATCGAGCTCTACGGCAGACAACGGAACAGTTTTAATAGGCTCAAGAATTATGTACTTATGTTTTGTACACACGAATAGTTACTGTTTGGCTGTCTGCTAAGAAAAATTTACACATGTTGAAAAAATATGCTTTGGTCTTTGTTATTTAATTTCGAATTTACCGTACCACAGAGAGGAAAAAAAGCGGCAGACCAAAAACAAAATTAGGGTGAATTTTTAAGGACGAAACCGGAAAATCATTTAACGGTTTTTGATAGAATGCATCGGACACGTACGGATGAATATTTTGGGTGGATATTAAATGTTTATATTAAACATTTCCCAATCGGATTGTATTGTATGTTTTCCATTTCAAATGTTTAGTTTTAACGATTTCAAATAATTTAAATTAATTTTTCCAACAGCTAAATGAAATTATTCAAATCATTCGAGTCACTCGATTCAAACAATTGATTTTGTATTATTTTCATATAAACAAATTGTTTACTCACTCGATTTGATTTGAATCGTTCACTTAAATGAAAATACTCGCAATGGTTGAGTGACTCAAGAACTCGATTCATTCAAAACACAAATACGTACTCATTGTTGACAATACACAAAGTAACAACGAGTTGAGTGCAATGTAGTAGATTACTCGTTGTAGGTAGCAAAGAGAGTTGCTCGTGCAGTTATCTTCAAACAAATACTTAGTTTTTCTCTCTCTAAATTTTTAAAGTTTAGGATTTAAAATAAGATAGAGAATTTTAAAAAGTAATTAAATAAAATAGTACGAGAGTGATTAAAAGTTGGTGGGTGATGTGTTTTATGGACAAATATTTTGAAAAAACTGTGTTGTAATATCCAGACCACAATTATAAAAATTTATTTAAAAAAATATTTAATACTAGCTGAAACCCGACGTACTTCACTACCCCTTAGTTAATTATTATCTTAATTATACACTTAAAACATTTAATATAGCCTATAGTTCCTTCAGTGACGCTGTGGTATGGTAGGTTAGACACCGGCTTGCCACAGGCCGTCGGTTCAATACCAGGCCAGACCGTCTTAAAAAAAAAGTTTTCCAACACTTTTTCAACAATGTTATGGGAATATATATATATAGTAGGTCAGAAAACCCGTACGCATACATTGAAAAGCCGATAAAAGTGTGGCCGTTACAGTCAATGGCGATCGTTATAGGGTCATTTTGAACGAATTTTTGTTCACAAAAATTGAAGAGGAGGATATTAGCAACATTTGGTTTCAACAGGACGGCACTACGTGTCATACAGCCAAGCTACACTCGATGTTTTGCGCTCTGTTTTTGAAGATCGCATTATTAGCCGTAGAGCTGATGTCGCTTGACCACCTCGGATCTGCGATTTGACACAGTTGGACTATTATTTGTGGGGTGCCGTCAAAGATAAGTGTTACGCCAACAAGCCAGAGACAATTGACGGTTTAAAGGACAATATTCGTGAAGCCATTGGTGAAATACAGCTGCACACAATCGATAATGTGCTTAAAAATTGGACCGATCGTGTAGGCTACTGCGTGGCTAGCAGAGGCACCCATTGGAATGAAATTATTTTCCATTATTAATCGGAAGGATTGTACTCTCAAATAAAAAAAGAAATTTGAGAAAATATTCAGTAGTTTTTTTGTAGCATTTTCATAAAAAATTTTTATTTGGCAGACCCTTATATAAATAGGTTTTACTTTGTGTGTTTTCTCATTTCTTATATAAAAAAATTAATTACTTACCAAATCTCTGTCAACTTTTGGCTGTTGTGGATAGGTAATAAAGCCTTAACTGTTACCATTTTCCACATAAAAAATACTATATTTTATATGAATGGGAGGTGTCATATCCACCTATCCATTCTCGCTTTGCAATTGACTGATGATATCTATTGTCCGCCAAATAATTTAAACCAAATATCAACTAAATCCTATAAAAAGTCATTTAAGGAAAATAAGCCTGCAACCACCGCACAGTACCTCGTTTCATTGACTAGCGTTGGGATTTTCGATGTTCTTGAGAAACAAAGGTTTGTTCGTTGACGTACCCATTAAGCCAAAAATGAGCTTCTTCACTACAGACAATTTTTCGATATGAAACACATTTCTCACGCAGTACCTAATGAAAAAATATTTGAATTAAAAAAACGATGATTTTTTTTTTTTAAATATGAAAATAGCTCCTAGCAACACTGGTAGCCGGTTCTACGATAGATTCAGTAACGTCCCAGGTATTGGCTTGAACAGACGATAGGCGAAAAGAGCATTTTAGTGATAACATACGGACGTTAAACTGCTTCTGAGAAGGATTAGAAATGTTGCACAGTGGACAAAGCATAACCTCTGGGTGAAAATATACTTTATCATAATTTATCATTTTTTGTGTGATATTCGAATGTTGACTTTGCCTTACAAGCAATAATAACGAAAATAAAAGGTTGTTATGTGTGCTTTTTAATTTACATTACCTGATAACATTTATGAAAGCCTTTTAAAATTTTTGCTCTTAGTTTTAACGCGTGGTCAGTAAGTTGTTTTGTTACAATTCTCACTACACATTCTACTTAATAAATAACAAAAGTTCTGTTATAGCACAATGAATCCGATTGTATTCAGTAAAACACTATTGCGTCTGAAACTGTTTGGTTGTATAGGTGCATGAGTGTGTACGTGTGTGTGTGATCTCTCTCATATCCAGCGAAAAAAGAGTCTGGTATTAAGGATGTGTAGGACGTTCGTAGATGTTGTGGCCCGGGTTTTTTTATGTTTTTCTATTTGTATATCGTCATATGAAATCCAAGAAGCAATTTTGTTACTGCATTTGTAACATTTTATCAATAAATATATCACCACTACGAAATTTATTGAACTTTTTTTAGACGATTTTTAAAATATATATATGTTGCTTAAATAAAATATATACTATACAAAAGATCTCTTCACTTCAATGCGTTGAAAAACATAAATCGGCTCATCACAGTCTAAGTTATTAGTTTATAAATGAATTTAATAAAACTCAATATTTTGGATCAGATTCTAATTATGATCGATAAAACCTTTTAGGAAAATTATATCATTTGTTTTATATTTTTTCTTCGTTCTTTTTTTCACATAGTGTCTTGCTTTCGCGTTTGTCCAGTGTGTTAGAAGTAATATTTGTAAACAAAAACGCATTATAAAACTTATATATAAAAACTAACTAAAACTCGGCGTACCGATGCCATTGTGCGAATGGACAACAATAGAAGGAGTCGTCGCAGATAAATGAAATTTCGTGCAGACATTTATTGAGGCTTAATATAGATATAATTGAAATTTTAGCATAATAGGACAACAAAGAAAAGCTATCTTTAAGTATTTCTTTTATTTACATTTTTTAATAAAAAGTGGTTTTCTGTAGCACACAACTGTGTTAATTACTGATATAAATAAATAAATAAATTCCAAATAATTTTGAATTTGAATAAAAAATTTAATTATTTCTGGGTTAATATATTATATATAAAGTGATAATCCAAATTATTTTTAATTTTTAATTCGCCTCCAGCTACATACTTAAAATTGGCAATACTTCGAAAATTTCAAAATATTTTAAGTTGTAGGGCAAAGTTGTTTCTAATTTTTTTTTATTTGATAGCATATATTATATAGTTTAAAAAACCGAAAAAAACATCTATTTATATATATATATTTTTCTTAATACTCCTTTAAATTAAATAAATAAATTTAAACTTTTTATTAAAATAAATGCGTTTTTCAAAGAGAGAAAAAAAAAATAAAAACAATAAAAAAAGTTAAAACTTTTATGGAATGGTAATGCTGAACTTATCACTGCAAATGGTAATACCGTTTTCTACAGTGGAAGAATAAATGGCGGCGAAAGTGGAGTTGGATTAATAACATCAAGGAGAATAAAGAACTCCCTTCAAACATGGAAAGCAGTATCGGATCGTGACTCGCTTCAAGCGTAGAGTAGGACGACATGTTACCATTGTGCAGTGCTATGTCCTAACGGAAGACACTAAAGAACATAATAAAGATGAATTCTACACACAATTAACATCCACGCTTACGGAAATTCGAAGAGGTGATATCGTCATACTCATAGGTGACTTTAACGCTAAGATAGGTAGCGACAATACCAACATCCGGTCCGCTATGGGAATAAAAAATAAGAATGGAGAGCGACTAATAGCTCCATCTTCCTGCATAAGGAAATACACAAGTATACCCGGACATCCACGAGCGGCAATAGGCGCAATCAGATAGACCATATATGCGTGAGCAGAAGATGGAGACGCTCTTTATAGGATGTCAGAAATAAGAGAGGAGCTGACATCGGCAGTAACCACGAGCTTATCACTGGTATAATCAAGATTAAATTCAAATGTCAAAGAAACACCATCAGGCACAGAAGGCGAAAACGGCTATACGTACAAAAAGTCCAGAATGATGCAACTAAGCACGCATTAACTTTTGCAATCCGTGAACGGCTACCAACAAGTCAACGTCACTCATGGGAAGATATGAAAGCAATATATATCAAGTCGTAGAGAAAACACTTGGTGTAGTGCAACCAAATAGAAGAGTTTGGATATCAGGTTCCACTTGGAAGCTGGTCTCTCAAAGAAGGGAACTAAAACTGCAGCTGAATAGCAACCATACCTTGAGGCAGCAATAACATCAGCTGGCAAAACAAATAAAGAAAGCTGCAAGAAGAGACAGAAGAAAGTTCCTGGAACGACTGGCAACGGCAGTAGAAGAAGCAGCTGGCCAGAATAATATGAGAAAACTACACCAGACGATTAAATATCTCACTAATAAAAAGTGTAATAGGAACCAACCCGTTGCTAATAAAAATGGTGTACTAATAACGAACAATGATGCACAAACACAGAGATGGAGAGAACATTTCAATGAAATTAGTAACGTCACGAACACTACTGAGGACAGCGAAACAGAACATAGATGAGGAAAATAGTTTAAGAATATCATGCAACCCTCCCAAACTGAATGAGATAAAGAGGTCCAAACCATCCAAACCACAGCTGAATTTCTACTGCCTCACATCACATTAGTATGGAAGGAGGAAAGGCTTCCTCCTACGCGGAAGAAAGGCATCATTGTAAAGTTACCAAAAAGTGGCGACTTAAAAGTCTGTAATAATTGAGGAAGAATTAATCTACTTAACACCATATATAAGATACTTGCAGTCATAATATAAAAAAGGCTTCAGAGCAGAATAGACAACATACTGCGAAACGAACAAGCTGGTTTCAGACCTAATAGAAGCTGCGTAGATCAGGCCAACACTTTACGAATAATCATTAAACAGTTCATAGAATGGCGTACCCCACTATATCTACTATTCGGTGATTTCAAGAAAGTTTTTGATACCATCAGGCGAACGGCTATATGGAAAGCACTAAGAACCACATAGTACCCCAGAAGATAATTCGATGTATTCTTTACAACGGAAACATCAGCCAATCATTCCACACCAATGCTGGAGTTAAACAAGAATGCCCACTATCACCTCAGCTATTCATCATAGTGCTGGATGACATAATGAGAGAAGTGTGTTCGAAAAGAAGAGGGATCACATGGAGTCTCTCACGCCAACTCGAAGACCTTGAATATGCGCATGACATTTGTCTACTCTCGCATAAGATTTCCAATATGCTGTCGAAACTGGAGATCCAAGAAAAATTGGCTCGTAGTGTTGGGCTTGAGATAAACATCAAGAAAACCAAGGCCATGAGAATAAACAATACGAGCACGGAAAATATCATGCTACAGGATCAGGCAGTCGAGTATGTAGATAGCTTCTGCTATCTCGGAAATACAATGACTACAAACGGTGGCGCAGAAACAGACGTAGATAACAGGCTCAATAGAGCGAGAGCGGCATTTGGACAACTGGAGTCAATATGGAGAAGCTCGCATATATCCAGAAAAACTAAGCTCAGAATATTTAACTCATGTGTTAAATCGGTACTGCTGTATGGCAGTGAAACCTGGCAATAACATCACACAGAAACTCCAGGTATTCATTTACATGTGCCTCAGAATCATATGCATAATATTCTGGCCTAACACCATAAGTTACACAGAACTGTGAAGCATGACTAATGAGGAATACATACTGAAACAGATAAGGAAAAGAAAGTGGGGATGGATCGGTCACACCATCCGAAAAAGTCCAGAAAGTACCACTAGAATGGCACTTGAATGGAATCCTCAAGGCTGAAGAAATCGTGGTCGACCAAAAAATACCTGGAGACGCACAATTATCCAAGAACTGAGACAGAACAACCTAACATGGGAAGAAGCAAAGTTAGCAGCTGTAAACCGTGTTAGATAGAGATGCTTTGTGGAAGACATATGCTCCCAAGAGGAGTAACGGAAAAAAACTTTTATTTCTATTTTGTTTATAATATTGTAACAAATAGAGTTTTTACAGCTATGTATTTATATTTAATTAAATTAATTATTTAATTAATTATTTTCTTAAATGTTATCTTAGTTACAATATTTAGCATTTTTTACATTTTTGGAGATAGTTTATAGTTCCTTCAAGAAGGACACTGAAGGTTCTGCCTCTATATAGATACATATTAATTTTTATATAGTATACGTATATAGATAGCTTTTATCCAGTGTGCTGTGTGCAATACTCGCTTTTTGTCTGACGATGTTTCTTGACTACGAAGTCATTCAGATTGAATTCGAAAACTTTAGCTTTAATCGTTTTTAAGATCTACAAAATTCAATAATTCGTTTGTTACGATGTACCATATTCACTTATCCTATTCTGACTCGATTATGAAGTGAATCAGGCCAAGTTAAAAAATTTCAGTTTTAACCGTTCTCAAGATAGACAAAAGTGACTATTTGCTTTGTGTGGGAGGTACCATGCCCATTTATCCGATTGCGCCCACTTTTTGTCTTATGATTTGTATAGACTACGGAGCTGTTTTGATCAAATTTAGAGAATCATACTGCTATCATTTTAAAGATACTCGTATTGGCAAATAAATATACACTTTGTATGGATCGCCCAGTTGGAATTTTTCAAGTTTATATAACCTCCAGTTCCATCCAGACGTGCAGAAAGAAATGTTAAAATTTTTTTAAAATCGGTTCACAAGCAAACATACATACATAAATACATACAAACACACATTCATATTTATATATAAGAAATGTAAATATATAGCTTTTAACCTGTGTGCCTCGTGCAATACTCGCTTATTGGCTGGTGTGAATTTTTGTTATCCATACATACAAAAAAATTCCATATTTATAATGAATGGAAGGTGGCACTCCCACTTATCAATATCGCCCATTTATTCAGTGACAATATGTATTGTCCACGACGTTGTTTGGACTAAATTTAGAAACTTTTAATATTACCGTTGTCAAAATATACAAAAACTATTATTCAATTTCGACACCACTTATTTAATTTTGACCCAATGATATGTAGTTTCAACACATTCAACTCTAAATGTCACATAAATCAAGCCTCTAGAAATTCAAGTACATGGTTATCTCACGTGGATATTATGTGAACTGGCTACCGAGATTGTGCGATTTGACCGCCTTTTTTTAAAGGATTGTCTTTAGTCCCAAATAAAACAATAATCACTGCGGACCTCAAAGGCAACATAACCAATGCCAGTGGTCAAAACCAGCTTGATTTTTGAGCCAGGGTCATATAAAATTGTTTATTTTGGATGTGTGCCACCTAGCAAAATCACTGCAAATACTTGCAACATTTGGGGTTTTAATTAAATAAAACATTTCTATGATATCATAAACAAATTTCATTTAATTTAAACTTAGAGATAGGAAACGTTGAATAAAAGACCCCTAACATTAAAAGAAATTTATTGTATTTTCAACAAATTAACAATTAATTTGATCTATAAAGTATAGGTATTCCTGCCTGCCAAATAAATGTAAATTCTATTTAAAGAAAACCTTATTAAGTCTAACAAAGTAAGGTATGTATTTCTATAGAAAAAACACTACTAATATATTCGGACAGATATTACAATATGCAATAGTTATTTTTTTTCTTTTTTTAAATTTGATGCGCACACATAAAAGATCTTTTGTTTTCATCAACAGGATCTTCTTTCGTAAATAATATTTTATTAGAAGATTCCTTTAAATTTAATTTATTCCCCTAGAATGTACATTTTAAATATTTCTTTTATCTTTTTTTGGCGGCCAAGCAGATTTAAACCGCACATAATGACCCCTGCAGTTTTAAATCATATAAAGCCCTTCTGTAGTGGTAAGAAAATATAAATAAATTACTGAAGGTTTTGCAATAAAACCGTATATATAATAAAGAAAAAGAACACTTGAATGTAAACGAAAAAATTCAACATGCAGATGTTTTTTTATGAAAAAAGTCAAATGTACTTTGAAAATGAAAAGAGAAGTAATGCACTTGGCTTTCAGAGTCACGAAACCAACTTATACACCTGCTTAGTCAAATAGACTTTTTTTTATAGGTCTGTAATGAAAATGGTTACGATGATAAAAAAACACTTCAGTTTTGATTATACTTTAGATGGATTAATGAGATTACACCTTTGCGAGATAGCCAAAATCGTTTACTGCATATGCATACACTCTACTATCGAACAGTTTTAAATGTATAGCTTTTCGATATAGCTTCTTTTATTTTTTACGGGCTTAGAAGATAGAAGTGCCTCACGCGCTCCTTTTCAAAAAGAATAAAGAAAAGAATAGAATTAAAGAATTTGTAACAAATTTAATGTGAAAAATAAAGCGTATTCGACAACTGCGACTTCCTAGTTTAAAAAAAAGTAAAATAAACTTGATTCAGTACAAGTTGTTCTTGGAAAAAAAGTCTCAGAACACAAATAAACTTATTAAATTTGTTAAAATTAATAGTTTAGTTTTAATTAGCCTCAAAATCTTAAAACTGAACATTGTGTAAATGAATGGGAATTTCCAATGCATACAAATATAGAATAAAAGTTGAAAAGTGATCAAAGAAGTTCGACTTATTCATCGAAAAAAATAAATTGATAATTTGAATAAATAATAATATAAAAATTAATAATTAAAAATACAAACAAGTGTAGGAGAGTAAAACTAGGTAAAGTGAAAGTGAAACGAAATAGAAACTTCCACTTTTTTCTAGTACATTTCTATACTAATTTTTACAGGTGCTTATCGTGCAAAAGAGTTTTTTCAATATTGTACGAAGTCAGTTACAAAGCAATAAAAACTTCGCTCCTTTTCCAGATATGTGAAATAGCAGGAAATTTCATCGTCCAATGTTTTACAAATTACAAAGACGTGACTATTGATGAACATTTGGAGACTGGTCGAGGTCGTTGTTCTCTTACGCAATACATGGTCTCAAATCATGATATGTACGTCATAAAATTTTGGCTGGCTGTCGATTCCAAATTAAGAAATATGGAGAAAGTCCAACCATACCTTGGAAAACCCAAAAATTAACAGCCTGAAAAAATCCAGTTGCTTTGGATCTTACTGTGGGCTTTAAAAGTCAAAATATCACTTCTAATGACTTTTTTCATCTTAGAATTATAAAAGAAATTGTTGAATGAAAACTGACATACATCGGTAGAGTTTGGAAAAATGAAAGATTTATTCCTTCAATATGGTTATTTTAAAAAGATTTGCTTTTCAGTATTTGCTACAATGGTTTTATTGTGCGGCACCTGCGAATGGTTTAACAAAAATATCATCTGTTAGAAAATGAGGGGTATGCAGATGCTACAAATCGAATTGTGGTAGTAAGTACATAATATGCAGCATTTTCATATGCGAAACACATCGAAAAATAATTTGGTGTTCATTTAGTGAATTTTTTAACTTTTTCTATAAACCTAATTCATAAAAATAAATCGATAAACATGAACGCACCAAATTGGTCTGTTGCCCAAGATTTGTGATTTTTTTTTTTTTTGTTATCTCCCTTCACATCATAGATCATAAAAGTAATAATATATAAAAATACCACATGAGCTAACGCTTCAAGTTGATATGTTAAACCGTTCCATAGTAAAAGCAGAAAAGAAAAACAAAATTGACCAAAATGTTTTAAACCTTAGAGCAGGATTAAGTTGGATTGATGCCCATAATACTTCTAAGAATTCCAGTACGAGTGTTACATTAAATAGTACTCATGCATACGTATGTATAACTTTTTACAGTTAATATCAACAATGTGTTGCGTATAAGCAATTTTTAATTTTTGAGTTACTTATCACTCATACGCCTATTTTACTTTCATTATTTTATAAACATTAATAAAAACGAACTAAGTTGAAACACCTAGGAAATGATACAATGATTTTTATATGCACTATTCAATACAACAAAAATTTGTTTTTGAAATTTTTGAAACACATCCTAAATCTTGAGTTACAGTTAAAACTATCTTTGGGTATCATAGGGCCATTAAATATTGTTTACATTTACGCTTGTTTAACGCAAATGCTTAATATAGCTCCTAGCCATCCTGAGAAAACAGCTTTATTCTCCACCTACACTATCAGACAAAATAAAATATAAATTTTTAATGAATGCGATCATTTTGCTAAGAATTAAAAACCAATTAAGATATTTCCAAAATTCATTTTAAATAGAAAATAGTAACGTATCTGAAAAATAAAAATCAATTTCTTTATATACAACGTAGAAAAAATTACTTTTTATGGACTTTTATAAATTAAAGAATATTTTACACGCGATAATATAAAGTATAAAAATCACTGAAATTAGATGAAATCAATTCCTACATAAAATTATAAGTACTAATGGCACCTCGAAGTCATTTCGGTATACTCTTGACCAAGTTACCTAATGTTTCTGAAGGTATTCTTGTTTATTTAACTTGTATCCTTTTTGAAAAGCTTATGTCTTTAGTTTTACTATTTAAAGATATTCTAATGTCCTGAACTGATGATATTTTATAAATAGAGTTCAAATTTGATCATCCCAGGAAACCAATATTTGGGTTTTATTATTTTAAAAAAATTACCTTACAATGCGTAATGTGTATTCAGGATTATTGTCCTGTTAGAACACTGTCGACTCTAAAACGTTAACCACAAAGCTCTAAAGCATCTACTTTAAATAAAATTTTGGTCTCAGTAGCAGTTAAAACACATACACATGTGCGTGCATGCATTTATTTTACGAATTTAATTGAGAATTTAGGGATAGCCCTTATAACTATTTATTATAGAAATGAAGTTGCATATTCATTGTCCTTTTTGTTCCGTTGATTTTTTGTTTTCGTTGCAAGCCTTTTTTATGTCTTTGGATTCATTTTTGTTTGGTTTTAATTTATATGCAATGAAAAGGCTTTAAACTACATTATCAATATGTTATTTTTATATTAAATTTGTACATTCATAAGCATCAACAATCTGATAAACGTCTATACCCGCGGTTTTAATTAGTTGACGTTATTCCGAGTGCACTGTATATTTTTTATCAAAATCGGTGCAGTAAAACAGGAGTAAAGAAATGTTTTAGCATATTAATTATATAGATTTTTAGTAAGTATGAGTTAATTGGTCGATGGATTAATCGAAAGTTGCTGATTAGAAAACAAGTTCTAGTGTTGCATATTCCTAGTGTCGCATATTCTTTTAAGGACATTATTTTTTCACTACAAACTCATTCAAAAAATCTGTAAATTTATATTCGTTAAGTTCTGATTTTAAGACTATATAAAATTCAACTCGAACTTCTTAAAAAAATAATTTTCAGTGCCAATTTCAGTTTTAAATAGTGATTGGTTACAGAAGTTATTGATCTAGAAAAAAAAACTTCTTGAAAATTCCTATAATTCTATTACTTTTATAATAAAATCTATTTTAGCTTTTTAGCCTTAGAAGTGCATCGATGTTTGTAACTTTCTTGTGTGAATTCTTAGTAAAAACGACTAACATTAACTTTAACTTACTATAAATTAAGAACTATTTCTCGAAACAAAAAAAAAAAAAAAAAAAAAAACACCAGTAGTTATTAGTACTTTTATAATAATAAAAAAGTTACAGCTTAAGCAAAAACAAAAAAAACATCAATAATTGCCCTTTCTACGATAATATAACATTTAGTTTGTCACAATTTATATATGTATGTTCACAGTGTTCCAGTTATTCATAAACTAATATCACTAAAAAATTTGAAATTGGTGTTCGCCAGAGCAATTTCTTTGAATATCCTACAAATCAACATTTAATATTTTTTATAATTGCAAAGCTTCAAATCTACCTTTTAGCGTTTATCTTCATTATTATTTAACAATTGCTTATCCTTCGCTATTTCAATATTTAGTTGATATGTCGGTAGATGTACTGAGTGGCTTACTAATATGGCACGAAACAAGGTCCATATGAACAGCCTGGCCCACGATGTAGAAAGAAATTTTATTCGAACGAAAGGCAGACAATCGCTTTCTTTCGTAACAGCGGCACACTGTCTTACGATATAAAAGATTATTTCAAATAAAATTCAATTTAACTGAGTGGCCTACTAATATGATACGAAACGAGATCCACATGAACAGCCTGGCCCACGATGTAGAAAGAAACTTTATTCGAACGAAAGGCAGTCAATCGCTTTCTGTCGTAACAGCGGCACACTGTCTAACGATATAAAAGTTTATTTCCAATAAAATTCAGTTTTGAGCTTCAACTTCTATTTCAACGTCTACTACAACTAAGTATTCTGTTCACACTCCTTGAACACCCGTTTTTCACTCTTGACAGCTTGTTCGTTATACTTTACTACACCGAGTATTCTGTTCCCAATTTTATAAACAAATGAGCAAATAAATAAAATTTTTGAAAATAAGTTTTACTTCTTTTAGGCGATTATGGCTACAAACTGAAACATTTACACCTAGCAACGAAACTAGATGCAAGAAAGGGCATATCAGAGGGCTCCAGTGAGCATTTCCTAACAAAAACGACAATAAAAAACGAGTGAATAATTTTGACATATGTGTTCATACGAACATCAGAAAAACGATATAGTGAACCGAAATTTTGTATTAAAATACTTATGTTGTCGTTTGCATTAATTTTTTTCGACTAGAAAGTATTAGTGTTCCACAAGTCAGCTGTTTTTCATTCGAAACGAAAACGCTCGACATCGTGTCCCAAATTCTTTGCAAGATTTTTACATTTTGCATTGCACGGGTTATTGACTGCTTACTGAACTACTGAGCTTAGGTCTATACAGTGGAGCAACAAACTGCATAAATTACAGCCCATTCGATAAATGTAGCTGCAACAACATGCCACTATCGGAACAAAGTTTACACAATTCCCAATCGGCAGTTCCTTTTAAGAGATTGAGATAATTCACTCCGAATTAAGGCTCGAAATAAATATTTCTTTTCCATAGCTTACGTTTCTAAATGACTTTATAAATAGGCATAAAAGTGTACATTAATTAACTTAAACAAAACTAGTTTTGCTTAAATTCGACTGAGTAGTTTGGAAAGTTTAAATTTTTTATCTTATCTACCATGACGAACAGGAATGAAGTCATTCGCATTCAAGAACTAGTTTTTTGTTAACTTTTTTGTTTAGTTTGTTTTTTCAAGTGTATAGTGCAAAAAAAAATATATATATTTTTTATATACTTTTAGTTTTCAATTTTTATTATGATTGAAAAAAAATAAGCGTTGCAGCGATGAAATATTTCGTTTATCAAATAACACTTCAAATAGTAACCAAAAAAGTAAAGACTAAACGGTTGGTGACAAACGGTGCAAAAGAGTTCTACTCAATGTAAGCCAAAAAGAAAATGAAAATAATCTACAAGTGGTCAAAATTGAAAACATAATCATAAAGGTAAGAAGATAAAATAAAATTCAACAAAAAAAAAAATAGATAATCTACGAAACGAATAAATTTGTGGTAAACGATAGAAAAAAAAAATGTTTCAAAATTGGCAAAACACAATTGGTTATTTATTTATTTTTTTTACTTATTTATACGTTCAGCATCTTATTACTTAAATTTTGAGATATTTTATCAAAATGATTTTGCTTTAATTGCCAAATATGATAATGATGATATATAATAAATATCCAATTCATTGCATTTCTAATTTTGCACATATAAAGCACATAAATAAGTGTATCTACAGGTTGATCATTATTAAATAATTATCATGATTATTAAATAATCATGAGCTTTATTTTAGTATAAAAAATAATTTATTATAGTTAATAAATAAGCAAAAATTTAATAATTGTGAGTATCAGTTCAGCTTTGTATGAAAGAAATTTCGATCAGTCTAACTTGATAGCTTAATACCATACATCAAATTGCACTAGAAGCTACAGGTATTCACCAACAAGCGCCTCAGAATCATATGAAGTATATTCTGGCCAAACAACGTCACTCACACAGATCTCTGTTAGTTGACTAACGAGAAACTCATACTCAAACAACTAAAACGTAGAAAATTGAGGCAGCCATAATATCAGGAAGAATTCGAACGGCATCACAAGGACATCACTACATACACTAACGTATTCAGGATTCGAAAAGCCGCTGTAGTCAAGAAAACAGCTGGACACAATTTTCTAAGACTTTAGACAATGTTACCTTAGTTGAATAGGCACAAAAACAACAGCGGCAAACCGAGTAAGGATGAGATGCTTCGTGGAACACGTATGCTCCCAAGAGGGGTAATAAAAAAATAATATTATTCGACGAGAAGTTATAAAAATTAAAAGGCCTTTTTTCAATCTTTATAATATAAAGTAATTTTAGAATATCTTCTTCCTTATTTGTGAATTCCATTATAATGGATGTAAACGAGTTACAATGTTCTTCTCTAAAGTTCTCTATATTTAATTATGAATTCAAATTTGACAAAATAGTTGAAAATACAGATTTTTTTCTTACAGTTTTAATGAGTTCGCCAATAGTTCTCGCAACCATCATATCTAAAACTATTCGTCTTTCCTATATTATAACTTTCCAAATTCTGCACAGCAGCTCTTTCTTGTTAAGGGCCAAATACACTATCAAGCAGATGGAAGCTGCTTTGTAGTAGGATTGGTGAAATGAAAAAATTAAAATTGATACCCTTGTCAATCAGCAGTTTAAAGTATAAGAAAAATCAAAATTTTTTTAATTTGCTTCCAACATTGTCAGTGTGTGACATACTAAAAAATTTAATTAATACTACTACAATGCAGTTTCTGTTTGCTTGATAGTGTATTTCGCCCTTTACCTCAGATATTATTAGCAAATAAGAAAGATTCGGGTTTTAAAGGGTTAAATGACCCACTTTTTAGTTTGTTTAACAATATAGTTCTGTTTAATATTGAAAATCAGACCTTCTTGGATTTATTTGTAATTGTACTTCGGTGAATGTTTGTCGGTATGTGAAAGAAAATTATATATGTTAGATAGTCAACATTACCACGGCTCAGTCGGAGGCATATGGCAACGCAAGTGTGCCGTTAATTGGACGTTCGAGTTATTGATATATAAAATAAGAGTTTGATAACGTGTCTGAATTTATTATAATTGATAAATCGTAATTCTTTATAAATTGAATATCTTAAACAGTGTTCGTAGTTACCTGTGCTTTTATTTATTATTGGAAAACATAAAATTATATATTTTTTTTATATAATTTTTTGGTTAATATTTAGATTTTTATTTATTTTTTTAAAAACCCACTCGCACATCGTCACATCGTCTTTGCGCCTGTTTGTTTTTCAAACCGAAAGCATTTAGGTACGGTTAATCAAAATTTTACTAAAATAAAATAACAGTTGTGGGAGCTTTCTGAAAAATGCCTGCAAGATATGAATATGTGCTTAAAATGCATACCTTGATGAACACTTTAACATTTCGTGTACAAACACAACTTTTGGTCCACGGAACATATAGATTGTGTTGAAAATGCAAAACGATACAATCACAATATCAAGAATTACGACAAGGACTCAACAAATATAAAAATATTCCATGAAACTACTTATCTTGGACTACATTTCTAATTTTTTTAAATACTTTATAACTTTATTTTTTAAGGTTTGCTCGTAAAATAATTTTAACACTGTTTTAACACTTATTTAAGAACACGTGTTTAAAATTTCAACTTTAAAAGCCTAGCAGACCGCTAGTTTTGCTAACTGTTTTATTAAAATATATTCTCTTGATTGCTTGAAGAGTTGCCATTAGGAAAGCAAATTCACTTTTTCAATTAAAAAAATTATTTTAATTTTTGCCAAAAAAATATGGGACTTGAACCATAGTGGAACCCAAGAAATTTTTAGTATGCGCCGATAAAATCACATCCGACTAACTCATAATAGGCATATTTAATGTATTTACAGTGAATATCTTTGTAACTCTTTTGGTAGGAATTTCCTTTGCAGCTTCTTCTTATCAGAGCAGTTTCTACCCAAAGTGACAGATGGTCTCCATTTTTGTCAAGTAGAAAGATATTGTTATTTAATTTATGTGACACTATTTGTCTTATACTATCCTTGTTCAGTTAGAACTTTTAGGTGTCTTTTTTCTATATTTCGACTGTAGTTTTATTCTTAATTTTGCCACTAAAAGATTGTGATTTTATGGAACATCGGCTCCTGAATATGCAGATAGAATAATAGAAAAACTGAAACTTTATTCACTATTATATAATCAATTTGATTTCGAACAACATGTTCTGCTGTGTGACATGTAGGTGTCAATGTGCACAGTCTTTTCTTAGACACTTGGAACCATATGTTTGAAGTGTTTAAATTTTCATCCTGACAGAATTGAACTAACCTATCTCTTCTTTCGTTTTGAATTCCTAGTCAAAAGCCACCTGAAACTTCGGCTACTTTATCAATTCCATTTTCTAACTCGTGATGTTGGCTATGCTTTATTATCATCGTAATATCATTAGGCTCCTCTTCAATTTCTTCATCAGCATATTAGTCTAATGGTGTTGGTTTTGAATAGATTTTCAGAAGCATGATATTGCTAGAATGTAATGTGAAATCTATGTTATTTGGGACTAAGGATTTGGTTATTATTATGTAGAACATCTTTACATGTTATGTTTGTAACTCTTCTGAATTTGATCAAATTAAACCTTTTAATTTCCTTAACAGTGTTTCTAAATTTTCCTGTTTCGTACAAACTTGTGACGTTCCAAGTTGCAATGCATAAATGTTTGAAATTTTAACTCCCACGTATTGCCGAAGGGCCGTTGATTTGTTGTATTATTCATAGTGAAGTCATTCTATGGTTTCCTGTAGCTTTCTGAAAAATTAAAAGTTTTCCCTATCATATTCAGCCGTCCATAACTGTCGCTCTTTGTAGACTAGTCGCCAATACTTTAAGATCAGACGCTACGTTTTGCTTCTTTCAGTAAGTCGTGCTAACTGCTGTTGCAAATCAACCACCCGATAATTTGATCTGTTATGAGGTTGAATGTCGATTTGCTGTAAGTTATATAAGTAGTTCTGACTATCAAGGTTTAGGTCCATAAACACATTACTCCCATTAATTCCGTTTATAGTACAGTGTAAAAAGTAGATGTTAATTTTCAATTACTTTCTGAAATATGTTCTGAGCTTGGCTGGCTGCGTTTTAAAATTTAATCTTTCTCATCGCATTAAACGATTACAATATTCATCATATTTTTTTTACTAACTTTTATGTTTTATAATTCTCGCGTACTTACTCCTTAAAACCATAAGAGACTTAACATTTATAAATTAACTGATGGTTGCGACGAATTTAAAAAGTAGTTAAAAAACTGTTATTCAATGCCAAGCCCTAAGGAAACCTTTTCTTTAAATTTTTTTTGACTTATTTTTTATGTTTCCCTTTTTCAAACAAATGAAATTTATATTAAAAAAATATTTAAAAAAATGTAAAACAAAAATCACCGTCAACAAATCCTAATGTTAACAGGAGAAAAATTATTACATTCCTTTGTCGTAAAATAAAAAAAAAAAAAATAAGAAAATAAGGCAAAAAGAAAGTATCCATAATAAAATGTATATAAAAACATGGTTGTAAAGTCACTGTACATTAATTAGAGAAAAACTGGAAAAAGTTTTTCATGGTCTTTATTCCTTTCTTCATTTAATGGTTGCTAAGCTTCACTTTCATCAACTCTTCTAGCATGTTGAGTTCTTCATCTCTCTATTTTACGGAGCTGCAAGGTTTTAAGGGTAAGAGGAAAAGTGTTGCGTTTAATATAATTTAAATGAGTTTTTAACACTAATGCCACGAAATATACATAAACATTATAAAATATCAACACAACAAAAAACTATGTTAACAATTGCTTCTTTAACAAAAAAGTTACGGAAAATATGAAATGTTTGTTTAACAACAGAAATGATAAAGAATGAGTCATTTTACACTAAAAGTTGTAATCATTTAAAAAAAAGTAAAAAGTGTATGCAATCCTGTATCTGATTTATAGAAAAAATTGCTCTAATATTTGTTGCGTTCTAGTGTGTCAATCGAAGTATAAATATTGAAATTTAAATAAATTGAAAAAAATTTGATATTTTGCGCACATAAAGCAAAATACTGTCATATATACTCCAAATGCCAAAATGGTGTGATCCCTGCTTAACACTAGAAAGAAGGAAGAATTGACATACACGTACCTGGAAATATGGATAGGGCTCATTTGGCCCAACTAATTTTAAATAAATTTTATAGCGAAAAATTTATTAATTGAATTTAAAAATTATTTATTTTGTTTCAAAACATCACAAAAATTTAAGAAAAATAAATTGCTACTGAAAGACACATTTACTAATGTGGTAGATACGTCCCAAAATATTTATGTATTGTGTGAAATCGCTTTGTATCAAGCAAAAAGTCAAACTACATATTTTTCCTTTACATAAAATCTGTGTGTCATATAACTAAATTGTGTTCACGCTTACAAACATATGCTGAGTTAGTCATAATGCTAATAGTTTTTGTGTGACAACTGCAGTCCGCCTGGTATGCATGTTATTCCCGCTCCTTTCAATATAGTTCTTGATATTATTGTTTGCAAGGTGCAATTGCTTCTTAGCACACAGCTGTCGTTACATGTTTGTTAAACCTATATCTGGAGAGTAAGTCTACAAAGATGAGACTAAGGCGCTGCAACATCCCCAAAGACACAAAATTCAGGGTAGATCTAGTAAACCTCGAGGCTGCAGTGATGATGTAATGTTTCGAATAGCCAAATCCAATTAGTAGATGTGACTCCTGGAATATAACATCAAGCAATGTCAACGCTATCCAGGAATTTATTTATCGTTGTCATCGAATGATTTAGGAAATATTTTGGCAAAAATCATAACATTCAACTTCTACACTAAATCAGCAATCCTCTATAGATTTGAGTCCTGAAGCATAACATCGTGCAATGCAAATGCTATCCAGGCATTTATTAATCGTTTTTATCGAATAATATAGGAAATAGTTTGGCAAAAATCATTTCAAAAACCGATTTGTGGTAGCAATCGAGCCAATATACAATCCACATGGTGGTACTATTTTTGAAAAAGAGGTGGATTAGTCACACTCTTCGTAAAACTCTGGCAATAAATTGAATTTGAAATTAACATAACCGGTAGAAGTTTGAAAAAAACAACATAGTGCTCCAAGCAGGAGCAATACCGAGTACCGATACCGAGTTTTAATATTTTCTATACAAATCATTTCATTTTTTGATTTAAAAAGAAGATTCATTATTTTCAAAAAAATATATATATACTCGTATATATTTATTTATTTATTTTTATGGCCTTTTTAAATCTCTAAAAAAAGGTTTAATCCAATTAGACCACATAAAGCAAATAAACAATAAATGTTTAATTGAGGAGTTCAGATTAAGAAAGTATTTTATTGTTTAATTCAAACATGTTTGTAATCATTTAAGGTTCTGTTTTATGAATGTACGCAATATAATCACTTGTTATTTTTATTTATTCCCGTAAGCTTTTGTGTACGAGACATTAAGAAAGGGGTTTGCCTTCTTTTTTTACCATTGAGTTGTTTTGGCTTTTTCCTTTTTTTATGATGAGCTGGTTTCGGGTTAATAAATAACGTTTATTTATGTTGATGATAATGCCCATGTTTGTTTCGGTTTGTTAGAAAAACTGTTAGAGCAGCAAAAGTTTGTTGGACTACAGATTATTTTAGTAAAATAATTTTTTCTGTATATATCTATGGGTATACTGTATTGATGCCGATGTTGTTATATTGGGTTAAAACTTAAAAATGAGACTTTCTATACAGATGCTACTAAGCTTTGTTGGAAAGTTCATGTAAAAAATGATATGACCAATTTTAAAGCGAATAAAAATAGATGTCTAATTGATAAAAAATCTAACCTCCCTGTACATAATAAATTAACGCCTTACACGGAAATTTTGAAACCAGTATGAACTTATTGCATTCAGATATGGGCATGCACTAAAGGCAGCGTAATTGAAACCATACAAAAGTTCTAAGATAAAGTGTCAGGGCCATATTAACACATTGAAGACAACGCTATGCAGTGAAGAGTGTTTGGCTTAAATTCCCGTATATTTTTTACATTTATTAAGAGTGTAAAATTTACATAATTATAAGTATAAGTTGTAATGCTACTTCTAGTATTGTTTTTGGGTATGACATGTTTGAAAACAAGTTACATGATGTAGAGGTACTAAAAAAAAATTACACATATATTGAGTACCGCTCCTCCTATTGCTTGCAGTACGTACTCGACAATTCTTATTTATTATTATTATTATGCTTTATTAGATTTACAAATTAATTATTAAGCTTTACATACTTAGAAAGGAGTACTATCTATATATGCTATCGGCTCAATTCCTATTTTAAATACAGTATTGCATGAAATTCCAAAACACGTAAATTTCTGTCATTCATCGCCAACAGCTTAAAAATAAAAAACGGGAATTCACGTCTACCTTCTTCAGTGTGTGAAACTGTGGTATGTAAAAACTCTGATATTCATGTAGACCTCAGACTTAATCATGTTGCGGAAGAGATTCGTATTTGGGTATAAAAACATATGCAAAAATATTCACTATCAAAATGAAAAAATGTCGTCCTTAGTAAGAATCGCAGGTTTATATCTAAGCGTTGAATATACAGTAGCGGTCAAAACATTCGCAACCGGTTTCGGACACCAGCTCTTCCACCTGATCCCCGAATAATGGTAATAATCTAATATTGTTTTTCATTTTTGTGGAGTCCAACTCGAATGTGCTTCGACAAAGCTAAGGCGAAATTATCTGTTTTTTTTCGGATATAAAAGATTTTTCTGTACCCTTATAGCTTTTAAAACCATGTTCCCATGCTCTTTTGTATAAGGTTGAAATGCTAGCATTAATGGGAATTTAATTTCTCGCTTCTCTAGAAGAGCTTTATGATACTTCACAAAAGAGTTTTGATTTATGTGCCATCCCGAGGTCTTTCTCCCTTATGCACCCTCTGGATATTACAATATTTACTCTATAGAGAATTGTTGATTATTACATAGAATACTTTAATGCAATTTCTTTTTGTGAAATTCCGATACGATGATTTTGTAAAAGTTCAAAATTATATTTTTTGCGGCCATCTTTTGAAAAAATCAATATACGATAATAACTGTTATTTCTTGAATAGCTCAATAACTAATGTGTAATTTTTTAATAAATTACAAACGATAGAGAAGCGCATTATAAAAAAGAAATGTGATTATCGTCATTTATAAAAGCTTAGAAGTTAAAAGCTTTTCAGCTTTATCTAAATTATTAGACTATGTTGCTAAAGGCTTATTTTGTATTGCTGTTACTAATCAGAGGATAATTCCTTATTGCTATTACAAAGACACTTTGAACAAAATTATAAATATAAAATCAAGTATTTGAAACAATTCGGAAAGTAATATGTAATCGAAGAGTATAGCATATAGTATATATACTGTATATAAAGCACATGGCTATATGATTATTTGACTAGTATATACAATCTTTCGTAAAAAATAGTGGAGAAAATACTTTACACACGGAAATAATACTTTCTTTTAATACAAATTTAAATTTAAGCCATTACAAGGTAGGAAGGAAAGAGTACTTCGTGATTATACTACTTTACTGATAGGCACTATCGAGTAGAACAAGTATATATTTTTGTAATTTTAGAAACACCTCCAAAATATGAAGATACGGGTAGAAATCTATTTTGTTGATCTTACATATGTTTTAAATAATATCTATACCGATTATTGATCTTACATATGTTTTAAATAATATCTATACCGATTAAATAGCCTTGAAGAACATGGGAGTATTCCTCAAGTAAATACATTATTTATCTCATTCTCTTTTACATTTTTCAAGTTTAGATCAGTTACTGAGCACTATTTTATATAGTAATTATTTTATATATGAATTAATTAACCAGTGAATTGGGAATGGCAAGTGTCGCCGGCAAACATTTTCTATGCTAAATTCGATATTGACGGGCTGTGATCGCCACATATTTAAATGCTTCAAAGTAGTACGGTAGTTTTGATTTATATACACAATTGACTTTTGCAAAGACATTTGTGCAGATGAGCCAAAAATACAGCAGTATTAAATGCCTTTACCTGGCTTCTCGCGCAGGTATGTAAATAATTAAAGATTATTGCTTCAAAAACCAGCTAATCATCTAAAATTCTATGGTGACAATTTGGTACTTGCAACCAGATCTAGTGATTATTTCAAGGAATGCATTTAAACAACAAAGCAATAAATTCTTTTTTGTTTTGTTTATTGTTTAGACGCAGCTAACCGTAGTTTTTTCTATGAAAGAAGTTTTAAGCTCCAAAAATAAGCCACGCAGGTAAATAAAACAAGAAAAAAATTTAAAAATTTTGTACTAAATTCAGAGAAACAAGGATACAAAACAAAAATTTTGAGCAGGTAAAGGTAATGTTTAAGTTAACATTAAAGGCTGGTAGATCAAAACTACTGTAGTAGTAAATTTATTAAAAATTAAATAGTCTTCACACGCATGTTTCTGTGAAATTAAATCGTAAGGCAAGGCGTTAAGAAATTATATTAAATTATGAATAAAATGAGAATTAGCTTTAGAAATCAATTGGAAATTGACAGCTTTATTAGGCTTTTTAGTAATACAACTGTATAATTCAACATTGGTCACATTGATTTAAACCTTTTTAGTAAAATGAAGACAGTTCACCTGTGACGATAAAGCATGTTTTATTATCACTAAGCCATTACTCTAGGAAACATTCTGGCTGCTATTAAGAAATGCAGATGCTGGTTATGCTATTCCTTATTTGCTCAGAGGTTAATGACTATCTAAACCTACATCGCACCTTTGGTAGCATTTAGTACAATAAATCTAAACAACCAGTCAATTGTTCTTCTGTGCTATAAGGAACTAAATCATAACCACAACGAGCACTTTCTAGAGAGCTATAGTCAATGAAAGAGAAGTAGCTGAAGTTCAACAATATATTTTGTAAATGAATGTTGTAAGAAGCGTAGCATTTCTATTTAACCTCTAGAGACCCCGGGTACACATACGTGTATTTATAATTCTCGTTGTTTATCACAAGTAGCGGCATTGTTGGGAAGTTGTTGGACATTTGTTTCTTGTTATAGACTTTTGAGTTTCTAGACTATCGACAGACGGTATTTTTGCCAAAGTTATCACCATTTATTTGATAATTGGAAAACTTTAAATTTTTTCAATAAGCCCACGAGTGTTTTAATAATGATCAAAAGCAAACGATATATAAAAAAAGCTGTTATCATAATCGCTTCATGTTCAGGTCTCAAGAGGTGAATTGGTTTGTTTTACTTACATAGTTTTATTTTTCTCCTTCTGATACTTTATAATTTTGAATTCTCAAATCTTTAATGTAAAGTATTCGACTTAGAAAATTTAAAGGTATTCTCTTGTATTTTGTGCTTAGTTCCTTCTCCCACGAATTTTATTTTATACACATATAATATAAAGAAATAATAATAATCTATTACTATCAAATACTCTTGAAGCATTTTTACTTTTAGAAGCCTTATTAGATTTCTTCTTATCAAAGTTTCATTTTGTTGCCTTAAACTGTCTGAATTAAATCCATTTCAAATGAAAAAAAAACATGTTTGGCAGCCCGAAATTTGCCATAAAACATTAATTTCTTTTTTTAATTTACGAAATGAGCCACAGTCAAGGGCTGTTAGATAATAATTTAAAAGTCTATTTAAAAGCTGAAATCTCAACGCTACTAAAAATATTTTAGCGTTAAAATTTTATGTTGAAGTTGAGCAATTATAATGTTGACAGCTTTTAATCAAGTAGTATTTTTTTACTCTTTGCAAACAGATTTAGCAATAAAATTTAAAAATAAATTAAAATTGAAATTTTTAAAGATACTTATCAGTATTGTCTGACTTAATTTTATTATATTAAATAACTTTAACGTTTTAGAAAAATAAACACCATAAAACATTTCTGTCTAGTTAGCATTGATGACCCAAGTTATTGAGGGGTGTCGTTTCAAATCTGTTTTCGATTGTTTCCCTATTTATTTCACTCTGCCTCTACAAGATTTAATACTTTATGTAGATATTTTTATTTGATAACTTATTTAACCCATCCGGCGTTGCACGTGAATTTATATACAGTCATTAAAGATAATAGAAACACTAATGTTTCTCATTGAGACGTAAAATGAGAGAATTGTTGAGAAATAATTGTTCTTTTTTTTAGTTAATTAACTACAGAAATAAGTTTCAGGGCAATTTTTCTTATATTATTTCTTATAAAGGTGGTCCAAAATTGAAGTATCATTTTAATTTTAATAAAAAATGACTTTTTTTAGATATTACAAATATTTGTATTTCAGTTTATTACAAATAGGTTACAATTAAAAATAAAAAATTATGTCGGTCAAGTGAATCTACTAGCTCGGCAGACACCCAATCTTTCACCAAAATTATCAATTACGTTTTTCAATAAACTGTTTTCAATGGTTGATATCTGCTCGATAATTTTGGTTTTAAGCTCTTGAACTATTGTGGGATTACTGCTGTACACATTCGATTTCAGAAAACCCCGCAAAAAAGGCTAAAGGTGTAAAATCGCATGATCCTGGTGGCCAATTTACTCCTCATCTACAAGAAATAATGCCATTTTCGAACTTTTCTTTTAAAAGATTCATCGTTTCTCTTGCTGTGTCACAAGTAGCACCATCCTGTTGAAACCACATATTCTCTACGTGTAATTCATTAATTTTCCGCTACAGGATCATCTCCCTGTTGCGATTTTCATTGATCGTAATTGCATTTCCATTTTCGTTTTAGAATATATGGTCCGGGCCACAACCCCACACCCAACCGTAACTTTTTGTTGGTGTTAAAACTGCTAACATCGACTTGGTATAGAATCACCAAACTATGGTCTATTAATGCCGCCTGAATTAACTCCCAGAGGACACTTTCCTCTGGTTGGTGTTTTTACTACATTCCACAAAATTGCTATCGCACTTAAATCTGGAGACTGTAAGGGCCACTCTCATATATTGATATTGTTATTCTCGAAACGTTTCTTTAGACAATGGCACACCCACTGAAATGTTTTTTTTTTCTTACGTAGGTAGCAAACAAGGTCGTAGGATTTCAATATATTCTGTTGCTGTCTTAAGTTCCTGTAGACGATATAGTGGCCCAATACCATAATAGGAAAATTACCTCTAAACAACACTATTACCGCCATCACGACGCACGGTTGGGTCACCATATTTTCCGAAAACAAATTAGCAAAGACAATTTTTACATGATTCAAATGCTTCGATATTATGGCTCAAAGGCAGAGACAAATCAATAATAAGTTCGCTCCTTTTACAGATATATGAGATTGCTGGTAACTTAATCGTCTAATTTTGGCTTGCTGTAGATTCCAAATTAGGAAATATGGGGAAACCAACCATACTTATGGTAAGTAAGTTACACTTTTTGTAATTAAAAAAGATTTTTTTTCGTTCATTTATCTGGTCATGCGACCATCTTTATTGAGTTCTGTTTTTCAATTAACTTAACATTTTTTAATTCTGTTATTTATATATAAAATTTCTGTATAAATAAATGCTTAAGCTATTGTTGTAATAATAAACATTTGGGGTTGACAAACTTTCAAGTGGTTTGGTTGTGTTTCTTAAGATTTAAGTGGGTTATAATTTTCAAATATTTCTTTATAGTACATAGTTCACCAAATTTTCCGGGTTGAATGTATTGATACTGTACTTAAAATAATTCATTCTTAAAACTCAAGTGGGTCATAAATATTAATTAATTCCTTATAGAGTTCTTAGAATTCTTTTTAACCATAAAATTTGGGGTACTTAAAATATGATTATTTATCATAAAACTCTCTGGGTTGAATGTATTGATTAAAATTGTTTACGTTAACTTTGTTTACGTCACCTTGTATCACTTGTCTATAGTTAATATGAACAACATGTTGCGTATAAGCAATTTTTATTGTAAGTGAATTAACTATTACTCATACGCTTTTAATATCTTTTCATATTTTTTCCGATTTTAATATCTTTTCAATTCATATGTATAAAATAAAGTGAAAATTGTATTAACATCTAAAAAAAAAATAAATAAATTTAAATTACACTACGCTACGAAAATGAATGAAGTTGAAATACCTGGCAGGTAATGCAATGTTTCCGATAGGCACAATTCAAAACAACAATAGTTTGTTTCTGAAATTTTTGAAAGTCCTATAAAATCTTGAGTTACAAGTAAATAACCGGTTTTTAATATCTTTATGAACTTATAAGCCAATAACTCAAAATTTCTCGTTTTTGAAACTATATGATTATCACAATACTGCAAAGTGTTTTTTAAATAAGTTCCTTTCCATGGTTAAAATATGAAAATTGGGGTAATAAGTATATATTTGTATTGTGTGCACGCTCACAAAGAAATACCACATCAGTCATGATTGGGAAGATCGGACGGTTATTATTTTTAACCGCTTTTTTTGGTTTTGTCGAATACGGTTTTTTCAAAATCTTCATTTTTGGAATACCGAATAAACCAGTTAATTTAAATAAGTATAATTTTCATACGTTTTTTATTGAAAATATGCTTGTCATTTAACTATTTGTATAAATTTAATTATTTTTGTATATATGACAACTTTAAACGTCTCACAAAGAATGTGAAAACCAAGGCAGATAGAAAAAGATATGCACTCTTGAGCAAAAATAACCTCTTCTCATCTTCTGTAAATAAATATTGATTTTTATATATAGAGAATGATCAATTAGGCTCACAAACCCACAAACGCCGGTTCCGAACAGCAGATATGTTAGTTAGTGATTTTTTTCACAGCGTATATACACATAACCAATCGATAGTAATGTTGTGAGATGATATCGCTGTTGAAAATTGTCAGATGGTGTGGCCTGGGATGGAACCGAGAACTTCTTGGTTGGAAGAACCACAGTAACACACACACTATTAAATATGTGGTGCATAAATTTGCATACAGTGCTCCTCGAAATCTATGCAAATTTTCTTATCGAGGCAATTAAGGACTCGTATATTACTAATAGATGTATTCAAAGTAAAACATTTAATTTTTGTTATCTTGGGCATCTAAATTATAACTATAATAACAAGCCTCAATTCTATACCAAGTAACACAAAAAAACGAAATTAGCTCCCTGAGTAGTTGTTCGAAACTTAAGATTTTTTCAGTAAACTTTGTTTTTATGGCCTTCGCACACCGTTTTGGCATAGTTTTTATGAGATGTGTTAGAATTATTGTTAGTATTGATTGCCACTTTAATTTTAAGCTCTCTATCAGCTTCTGCTTATTTTTAAAATGACGTGGTCCAGCTCTGCTCTTCAAGAATTAGGAACAATTGTATTTAAATAATAGAACCAATTAGCCGATTATTTGAAATATTATTAACCGAAAATCGGTTTTTTAAAAAGTGCTACTTTTCGAATTATTCGAAAACCGGTTTTTGAACAAGTCGAATAATCGATCTCCCTAGTCATGATTGTACACTCAGAAATAACCTCTATACAACAAGTGCAGTCTGGATGAGTTGCATAATATCCAGGCTTATATTTAATCTGGTTCTCGATGTTATCGTTAGACATACTACAACGAAAAAAAGAGGTATAAGATGCGTACTTAAACAACTCGTGGAAATTTTATAATACTGAGATGATATTTGCACTTTGCGCTTAGCTATCGTCACATGTCATCTAAATAAAAATCCTTGGAGAGAGAAAGTGACAAGGCGTTGATAACACAGGAAGATTGATTAATACAAGATTAGTGATTTTTGCTACCTTGGCAGCATTCTTAACAAAGACAATAGCGATAAGGTAATCTTTTGGATCTCCAAAGCTAATCAAACTTTTGGAATTCTACGATCTGTATGGAAATCGACTGATATCACAAAATGCACTAAGACCATAATTAACTCATACTTAAAATCAGCTCTCTTGTATGGCCCTAGAATATAACATCAATCAACGCCAATAAAATCGACGTATTTGTCAATTGTTGCCAACGAACAATATTAAAATATTTTGGCCAAAGGTCATATAGAATAGAAACCCGAGGAAACTATCAAACCAACTTCCTATTCATATGTAGATTTTCAATCTTAAATGACGCTGAATTGGCCACATGAATCGAAAACCGGAATCCAGTGGTCGTCAACTGTAGACCTGGAGGTGACAAAATGAAGTCCACCTCAACCAAACAGATCGAAGTGAAAAACAAGTCGAACATAATGCTTCAAGCAGAACATTACTCCTTAAGAAGATAATACCACAATTGCATTCAGATATGGGCATGCACTAAAGGCAGCGTAATTGAAACCATACAAAAGTTCTAAGATAAAGTGTCAGGGCCATATTAACACATTGAAGACAACGCTATGCAGTGAAGAGTGTTTGGCTTAAATTCCCGTATATTTTTTACATTTATTAAGAGTGTAAAATTTACATAATTATAAGTATAAGTTGTAATGCTACTTCTAGTATTGTTTTTGGGTATGACATGTTTGAAAACAAGTTACATGATGTAGAGGTACTAAAAAAAAATTACACATATATTGAGTACCGCTCCTCCTATTGCTTGCAGTACGTACTCGACAATTCTTATTTATTATTATTATTATGCTTTATTAGATTTACAAATTAATTATTAAGCTTTACATACTTAGAAAGGAGTACTATCTATATATGCTATCGGCTCAATTCCTATTTTAAATACAGTATTGCATGAAATTCCAAAACACGTAAATTTCTGTCATTCATCGCCAACAGCTTAAAAATAAAAAACGGGAATTCACGTCTACCTTCTTCAGTGTGTGAAACTGTGGTATGTAAAAACTCTGATATTCATGTAGACCTCAGACTTAATCATGTTGCGGAAGAGATTCGTATTTGGGTATAAAAACATATGCAAAAATATTCACTATCAAAATGAAAAAATGTCGTCCTTAGTAAGAATCGCAGGTTTATATCTAAGCGTTGAATATACAGTAGCGGTCAAAACATTCGCAACCGGTTTCGGACACCAGCTCTTCCACCTGATCCCCGAATAATGGTAATAATCTAATATTGTTTTTCATTTTTGTGGAGTCCAACTCGAATGTGCTTCGACAAAGCTAAGGCGAAATTATCTGTTTTTTTTCGGATATAAAAGATTTTTCTGTACCCTTATAGCTTTTAAAACCATGTTCCCATGCTCTTTTGTATAAGGTTGAAATGCTAGCATTAATGGGAATTTAATTTCTCGCTTCTCTAGAAGAGCTTTATGATACTTCACAAAAGAGTTTTGATTTATGTGCCATCCCGAGGTCTTTCTCCCTTATGCACCCTCTGGATATTACAATATTTACTCTATAGAGAATTGTTGATTATTACATAGAATACTTTAATGCAATTTCTTTTTGTGAAATTCCGATACGATGATTTTGTAAAAGTTCAAAATTATATTTTTTGCGGCCATCTTTTGAAAAAATCAATATACGATAATAACTGTTATTTCTTGAATAGCTCAATAACTAATGTGTAATTTTTTAATAAATTACAAACGATAGAGAAGCGCATTATAAAAAAGAAATGTGATTATCGTCATTTATAAAAGCTTAGAAGTTAAAAGCTTTTCAGCTTTATCTAAATTATTAGACTATGTTGCTAAAGGCTTATTTTGTATTGCTGTTACTAATCAGAGGATAATTCCTTATTGCTATTACAAAGACACTTTGAACAAAATTATAAATATAAAATCAAGTATTTGAAACAATTCGGAAAGTAATATGTAATCGAAGAGTATAGCATATAGTATATATACTGTATATAAAGCACATGGCTATATGATTATTTGACTAGTATATACAATCTTTCGTAAAAAATAGTGGAGAAAATACTTTACACACGGAAATAATACTTTCTTTTAATACAAATTTAAATTTAAGCCATTACAAGGTAGGAAGGAAAGAGTACTTCGTGATTATACTACTTTACTGATAGGCACTATCGAGTAGAACAAGTATATATTTTTGTAATTTTAGAAACACCTCCAAAATATGAAGATACGGGTAGAAATCTATTTTGTTGATCTTACATATGTTTTAAATAATATCTATACCGATTATTGATCTTACATATGTTTTAAATAATATCTATACCGATTAAATAGCCTTGAAGAACATGGGAGTATTCCTCAAGTAAATACATTATTTATCTCATTCTCTTTTACATTTTTCAAGTTTAGATCAGTTACTGAGCACTATTTTATATAGTAATTATTTTATATATGAATTAATTAACCAGTGAATTGGGAATGGCAAGTGTCGCCGGCAAACATTTTCTATGCTAAATTCGATATTGACGGGCTGTGATCGCCACATATTTAAATGCTTCAAAGTAGTACGGTAGTTTTGATTTATATACACAATTGACTTTTGCAAAGACATTTGTGCAGATGAGCCAAAAATACAGCAGTATTAAATGCCTTTACCTGGCTTCTCGCGCAGGTATGTAAATAATTAAAGATTATTGCTTCAAAAACCAGCTAATCATCTAAAATTCTATGGTGACAATTTGGTACTTGCAACCAGATCTAGTGATTATTTCAAGGAATGCATTTAAACAACAAAGCAATAAATTCTTTTTTGTTTTGTTTATTGTTTAGACGCAGCTAACCGTAGTTTTTTCTATGAAAGAAGTTTTAAGCTCCAAAAATAAGCCACGCAGGTAAATAAAACAAGAAAAAAATTTAAAAATTTTGTACTAAATTCAGAGAAACAAGGATACAAAACAAAAATTTTGAGCAGGTAAAGGTAATGTTTAAGTTAACATTAAAGGCTGGTAGATCAAAACTACTGTAGTAGTAAATTTATTAAAAATTAAATAGTCTTCACACGCATGTTTCTGTGAAATTAAATCGTAAGGCAAGGCGTTAAGAAATTATATTAAATTATGAATAAAATGAGAATTAGCTTTAGAAATCAATTGGAAATTGACAGCTTTATTAGGCTTTTTAGTAATACAACTGTATAATTCAACATTGGTCACATTGATTTAAACCTTTTTAGTAAAATGAAGACAGTTCACCTGTGACGATAAAGCATGTTTTATTATCACTAAGCCATTACTCTAGGAAACATTCTGGCTGCTATTAAGAAATGCAGATGCTGGTTATGCTATTCCTTATTTGCTCAGAGGTTAATGACTATCTAAACCTACATCGCACCTTTGGTAGCATTTAGTACAATAAATCTAAACAACCAGTCAATTGTTCTTCTGTGCTATAAGGAACTAAATCATAACCACAACGAGCACTTTCTAGAGAGCTATAGTCAATGAAAGAGAAGTAGCTGAAGTTCAACAATATATTTTGTAAATGAATGTTGTAAGAAGCGTAGCATTTCTATTTAACCTCTAGAGACCCCGGGTACACATACGTGTATTTATAATTCTCGTTGTTTATCACAAGTAGCGGCATTGTTGGGAAGTTGTTGGACATTTGTTTCTTGTTATAGACTTTTGAGTTTCTAGACTATCGACAGACGGTATTTTTGCCAAAGTTATCACCATTTATTTGATAATTGGAAAACTTTAAATTTTTTCAATAAGCCCACGAGTGTTTTAATAATGATCAAAAGCAAACGATATATAAAAAAAGCTGTTATCATAATCGCTTCATGTTCAGGTCTCAAGAGGTGAATTGGTTTGTTTTACTTACATAGTTTTATTTTTCTCCTTCTGATACTTTATAATTTTGAATTCTCAAATCTTTAATGTAAAGTATTCGACTTAGAAAATTTAAAGGTATTCTCTTGTATTTTGTGCTTAGTTCCTTCTCCCACGAATTTTATTTTATACACATATAATATAAAGAAATAATAATAATCTATTACTATCAAATACTCTTGAAGCATTTTTACTTTTAGAAGCCTTATTAGATTTCTTCTTATCAAAGTTTCATTTTGTTGCCTTAAACTGTCTGAATTAAATCCATTTCAAATGAAAAAAAAACATGTTTGGCAGCCCGAAATTTGCCATAAAACATTAATTTCTTTTTTTAATTTACGAAATGAGCCACAGTCAAGGGCTGTTAGATAATAATTTAAAAGTCTATTTAAAAGCTGAAATCTCAACGCTACTAAAAATATTTTAGCGTTAAAATTTTATGTTGAAGTTGAGCAATTATAATGTTGACAGCTTTTAATCAAGTAGTATTTTTTTACTCTTTGCAAACAGATTTAGCAATAAAATTTAAAAATAAATTAAAATTGAAATTTTTAAAGATACTTATCAGTATTGTCTGACTTAATTTTATTATATTAAATAACTTTAACGTTTTAGAAAAATAAACACCATAAAACATTTCTGTCTAGTTAGCATTGATGACCCAAGTTATTGAGGGGTGTCGTTTCAAATCTGTTTTCGATTGTTTCCCTATTTATTTCACTCTGCCTCTACAAGATTTAATACTTTATGTAGATATTTTTATTTGATAACTTATTTAACCCATCCGGCGTTGCACGTGAATTTATATACAGTCATTAAAGATAATAGAAACACTAATGTTTCTCATTGAGACGTAAAATGAGAGAATTGTTGAGAAATAATTGTTCTTTTTTTTAGTTAATTAACTACAGAAATAAGTTTCAGGGCAATTTTTCTTATATTATTTCTTATAAAGGTGGTCCAAAATTGAAGTATCATTTTAATTTTAATAAAAAATGACTTTTTTTAGATATTACAAATATTTGTATTTCAGTTTATTACAAATAGGTTACAATTAAAAATAAAAAATTATGTCGGTCAAGTGAATCTACTAGCTCGGCAGACACCCAATCTTTCACCAAAATTATCAATTACGTTTTTCAATAAACTGTTTTCAATGGTTGATATCTGCTCGATAATTTTGGTTTTAAGCTCTTGAACTATTGTGGGATTACTGCTGTACACATTCGATTTCAGAAAACCCCGCAAAAAAGGCTAAAGGTGTAAAATCGCATGATCCTGGTGGCCAATTTACTCCTCATCTACAAGAAATAATGCCATTTTCGAACTTTTCTTTTAAAAGATTCATCGTTTCTCTTGCTGTGTCACAAGTAGCACCATCCTGTTGAAACCACATATTCTCTACGTGTAATTCATTAATTTTCCGCTACAGGATCATCTCCCTGTTGCGATTTTCATTGATCGTAATTGCATTTCCATTTTCGTTTTAGAATATATGGTCCGGGCCACAACCCCACACCCAACCGTAACTTTTTGTTGGTGTTAAAACTGCTAACATCGACTTGGTATAGAATCACCAAACTATGGTCTATTAATGCCGCCTGAATTAACTCCCAGAGGACACTTTCCTCTGGTTGGTGTTTTTACTACATTCCACAAAATTGCTATCGCACTTAAATCTGGAGACTGTAAGGGCCACTCTCATATATTGATATTGTTATTCTCGAAACGTTTCTTTAGACAATGGCACACCCACTGAAATGTTTTTTTTTTCTTACGTAGGTAGCAAACAAGGTCGTAGGATTTCAATATATTCTGTTGCTGTCTTAAGTTCCTGTAGACGATATAGTGGCCCAATACCATAATAGGAAAATTACCTCTAAACAACACTATTACCGCCATCACGACGCACGGTTGGGTCACCATATTTTCCGAAAACAAATTAGCAAAGACAATTTTTACATGATTCAAATGCTTCGATATTATGGCTCAAAGGCAGAGACAAATCAATAATAAGTTCGCTCCTTTTACAGATATATGAGATTGCTGGTAACTTAATCGTCTAATTTTGGCTTGCTGTAGATTCCAAATTAGGAAATATGGGGAAACCAACCATACTTATGGTAAGTAAGTTACACTTTTTGTAATTAAAAAAGATTTTTTTTCGTTCATTTATCTGGTCATGCGACCATCTTTATTGAGTTCTGTTTTTCAATTAACTTAACATTTTTTAATTCTGTTATTTATATATAAAATTTCTGTATAAATAAATGCTTAAGCTATTGTTGTAATAATAAACATTTGGGGTTGACAAACTTTCAAGTGGTTTGGTTGTGTTTCTTAAGATTTAAGTGGGTTATAATTTTCAAATATTTCTTTATAGTACATAGTTCACCAAATTTTCCGGGTTGAATGTATTGATACTGTACTTAAAATAATTCATTCTTAAAACTCAAGTGGGTCATAAATATTAATTAATTCCTTATAGAGTTCTTAGAATTCTTTTTAACCATAAAATTTGGGGTACTTAAAATATGATTATTTATCATAAAACTCTCTGGGTTGAATGTATTGATTAAAATTGTTTACGTTAACTTTGTTTACGTCACCTTGTATCACTTGTCTATAGTTAATATGAACAACATGTTGCGTATAAGCAATTTTTATTGTAAGTGAATTAACTATTACTCATACGCTTTTAATATCTTTTCATATTTTTTCCGATTTTAATATCTTTTCAATTCATATGTATAAAATAAAGTGAAAATTGTATTAACATCTAAAAAAAAAATAAATAAATTTAAATTACACTACGCTACGAAAATGAATGAAGTTGAAATACCTGGCAGGTAATGCAATGTTTCCGATAGGCACAATTCAAAACAACAATAGTTTGTTTCTGAAATTTTTGAAAGTCCTATAAAATCTTGAGTTACAAGTAAATAACCGGTTTTTAATATCTTTATGAACTTATAAGCCAATAACTCAAAATTTCTCGTTTTTGAAACTATATGATTATCACAATACTGCAAAGTGTTTTTTAAATAAGTTCCTTTCCATGGTTAAAATATGAAAATTGGGGTAATAAGTATATATTTGTATTGTGTGCACGCTCACAAAGAAATACCACATCAGTCATGATTGGGAAGATCGGACGGTTATTATTTTTAACCGCTTTTTTTGGTTTTGTCGAATACGGTTTTTTCAAAATCTTCATTTTTGGAATACCGAATAAACCAGTTAATTTAAATAAGTATAATTTTCATACGTTTTTTATTGAAAATATGCTTGTCATTTAACTATTTGTATAAATTTAATTATTTTTGTATATATGACAACTTTAAACGTCTCACAAAGAATGTGAAAACCAAGGCAGATAGAAAAAGATATGCACTCTTGAGCAAAAATAACCTCTTCTCATCTTCTGTAAATAAATATTGATTTTTATATATAGAGAATGATCAATTAGGCTCACAAACCCACAAACGCCGGTTCCGAACAGCAGATATGTTAGTTAGTGATTTTTTTCACAGCGTATATACACATAACCAATCGATAGTAATGTTGTGAGATGATATCGCTGTTGAAAATTGTCAGATGGTGTGGCCTGGGATGGAACCGAGAACTTCTTGGTTGGAAGAACCACAGTAACACACACACTATTAAATATGTGGTGCATAAATTTGCATACAGTGCTCCTCGAAATCTATGCAAATTTTCTTATCGAGGCAATTAAGGACTCGTATATTACTAATAGATGTATTCAAAGTAAAACATTTAATTTTTGTTATCTTGGGCATCTAAATTATAACTATAATAACAAGCCTCAATTCTATACCAAGTAACACAAAAAAACGAAATTAGCTCCCTGAGTAGTTGTTCGAAACTTAAGATTTTTTCAGTAAACTTTGTTTTTATGGCCTTCGCACACCGTTTTGGCATAGTTTTTATGAGATGTGTTAGAATTATTGTTAGTATTGATTGCCACTTTAATTTTAAGCTCTCTATCAGCTTCTGCTTATTTTTAAAATGACGTGGTCCAGCTCTGCTCTTCAAGAATTAGGAACAATTGTATTTAAATAATAGAACCAATTAGCCGATTATTTGAAATATTATTAACCGAAAATCGGTTTTTTAAAAAGTGCTACTTTTCGAATTATTCGAAAACCGGTTTTTGAACAAGTCGAATAATCGATCTCCCTAGTCATGATTGTACACTCAGAAATAACCTCTATACAACAAGTGCAGTCTGGATGAGTTGCATAATATCCAGGCTTATATTTAATCTGGTTCTCGATGTTATCGTTAGACATACTACAACGAAAAAAAGAGGTATAAGATGCGTACTTAAACAACTCGTGGAAATTTTATAATACTGAGATGATATTTGCACTTTGCGCTTAGCTATCGTCACATGTCATCTAAATAAAAATCCTTGGAGAGAGAAAGTGACAAGGCGTTGATAACACAGGAAGATTGATTAATACAAGATTAGTGATTTTTGCTACCTTGGCAGCATTCTTAACAAAGACAATAGCGATAAGGTAATCTTTTGGATCTCCAAAGCTAATCAAACTTTTGGAATTCTACGATCTGTATGGAAATCGACTGATATCACAAAATGCACTAAGACCATAATTAACTCATACTTAAAATCAGCTCTCTTGTATGGCCCTAGAATATAACATCAATCAACGCCAATAAAATCGACGTATTTGTCAATTGTTGCCAACGAACAATATTAAAATATTTTGGCCAAAGGTCATATAGAATAGAAACCCGAGGAAACTATCAAACCAACTTCCTATTCATATGTAGATTTTCAATCTTAAATGACGCTGAATTGGCCACATGAATCGAAAACCGGAATCCAGTGGTCGTCAACTGTAGACCTGGAGGTGACAAAATGAAGTCCACCTCAACCAAACAGATCGAAGTGAAAAACAAGTCGAACATAATGCTTCAAGCAGAACATTACTCCTTAAGAAGATAATACCACAAAAATTTGTGTTATGATTTTCTTTAGATATGTACGTATACTGGCAGTCAAATATGAAAATAGGACAAATGATATCTCCCGTCCTCTTTTATTGTTAACAACAACGTCGATGAGTAAATAAGACATACGGGCTTATAAGTATTTAAAATTAAAATAAAATAGTTAATAATTTATTATTTTTCATTATTTTTAATGTATTTAACTGTTCTTGAGGATCATAGGGTCATAAAATACAATGCTTAATATCGCTCCTTGTAATCATGTGGGAAGTAGATTTCTTCTCAACCTATTATATACTTTTTAAGTGTGGAATGGTCTTAATTCGAGTGTTCTGAGGCCGTGCGAATTCGTCTCTATTTTCTATGCATTTGCTTGATATATTAACTTGGTGTGAATTATGTCGTAAGAAAAGGCTTTATATAGTATAGCTTCTGAGCAATTTTGGTACGCATACCTGTTCCATTGTGTTAATCTTTGAACTCGTAATCAGTTGTTTGATCACCACTTTCACTTTAACGTACGGATCGATAAACAGACAGACATGCTTTATCTGATTCAATTTCGATATAATGGGTAATACTAGTAATGCGTAACAGCAATGAACTACTTGAATTTTATTCGATAAAAATATAATGGTATGCCATATACGAGTATACTACCTTGTTTAGTAATAATTATTTTAAAATTAAGACATATTTACAATTAACTATGTAATAAAATAATAATATCGGGTGATTTTTTTTACCATTTTTTTTTGCAACCCTGTTTTTGGCAGATTAGTTGTTTTCGTGTAACATGTTACTCTCAAACATGTTCAGCTTGCTCTATAATTTAACCATGAATTAACTTACAAACTAACAACACTTACAGAATATTGAATTTAATTGTCTATATTCAGTGGAATGAAGATCCACTTTTTCATCGAAAAATTGTATTCAGCGACGAAGCTCATTTCTGGTTAAACAGACATGTGAACAGAAAAAATTGCAGTATTTGGTGTGAAAAAAAGCTAGTAGCATTGCAAGAACTGCTAATGCATCCCAAAAAATCCACTGTTTAGTGTGGATTATGGGTCGGTGATATCATTGCACCGTACGTTTTTAAACACGACAAAGGCAGGAACGTTTCCGCCAAGCTACCGTGTGATGAGCTGGACTTGGCTTATAAGTGGTTTCAACAAGACGTTGACACATGCCACACAACACGCAAAACAACGGTCCAATTGAGAGACGAGTTAGTTCGGTGAACAGTTTATTTCACGCTTGGAACCAGTCAATTGATCGTCTGGATCGCGTGATTGAACACCTTTATACTATTTTTTAAGGCTCATGTCTATAGGGACAAGCTCGCAATGGTTGATGCACTTGAAGCCAATATTGAAGAATTTATTCGTGAGATACCGACCTGTATGTTAGACAGAGTATGCCAAAATTTAACCCAGCGTATGAACCATTTGCATGAAATCATCTTTAAATATTGAATTATATATGTCGATCTATAGAAACAAATAAAAATTTCGTACATTTCCTTAAATATTTTGTGTTTTTTTTTTTTTAATCAAATCCGAAAGCTTTTAAAATATCACTTGAAACTTTATACGTCTACTTTAAATTCTTTTTATTGTTTAACTTGCAAAGTAAAATGATTTAACTTCATGGAATTCAGTTCTAAAAAGTAAACCAAAACTCATTACATTTAATTTTTATATAAAAGAGCAGTTATTTGACATGTTAAATCGTTGTAACTGTATTGCACTGTTTTAATGAATTAAAAAAATTTTATAAAATTATGGATATTTTACGTTTTTACCTTTTTAAAAACGTATATTTATGAGTTCATAGATTGCAGTTAAAATAAAATAAATTTTGTGTTTGGTTTTTAATTGTTATACTTTATTAAACACAGTTTTGTGTTCCACTGCTTGTAGCCTTTTCACAAGCAATAACAATTTCAATTCGTATCTACTCCGTCTATTTAAAGTTTAGTAAACAGCAACAATTAATCGTTTAATCTTTCTACCTAAATATTTTCCAACCCGATCGTTGTTACACCTTTGGTGTACTTCACTACTAGCTTCATGAGTTTACTCCTTATAAACTCTTTTCACACAGAGTTCAAACCAACAAACTCTCTTCACGCTAAGTTTACAACACAGAAACTGATTGCTGCTCGCATCGATGTGCTTTTTTTATGGCCGAGTAAACAACACATCGCAAGCTCTCGAACCTCTCGATATATATATAATATATATATATATAGATATATAATATATATATATATATATATATATATATATATATGTTTTTTTATATTAATATATATGTATTTTTTAATTATCTTTTTAGTTCTTACTTAGCCATGCGAATGTAAACATCTACCTCTTTCAGCTCTTAGTATTTGTTGTTGTTTGTTTATTGTCTGTTACTTGTTTTCTTTTCTGTTAATTTTTGTTGTTGCCACACTATTTTTATTTACTTTATTTGTGCTAATGTTTGTTGTTGTCGATTTGGTTGCTTGTAAACAGCACGTATAATTATTCTTGCGGATTTTTTACTTATTTTAGTGATGTAGCAAACGACAGTTTTTCTCAAACCTGACTTTCGTAACAATATATACATACAAAAACTAAAAATTAAAAAAAAAATTATAACAGGAAATATTGATTGCCATAATAGAAATAAAATGTTTTTGTGTAATTTTTTTATTATATAAAGTATTTATAAGTTTTTGTTTAATTTTTCAATATTTAATTTTGTAACTTTATTATTACGACACAAATTGTTTTGGTTTAATAGCAGACAATAAAAAAAAACATTTACTGTTGTTGTACTGCTTTAATAATTTATTATTATCATTTCTTTATTTTTATTTTTATACACATTCTTACTTTCTATAAAGTTTAGTAAATAATAACAAAAAATTCGCCACAAAATCGTAAAACGCTATTTCATAATTAAGAGTAAACACATTTTTTACTTAAATGTATAAATATAAAACTTTATAACTCATTTAGAATAACTAACACACATAATAATTACACTTATTATTTTTATGTTTATTGCTATTATTCATCTTAAATTGTATCCATAATGGTGAAAAGTTTTATTGAGGGCCATGATAACAAAAGGATAACCATCATATCAAAATGGATTAATATAGACCAATTAATCTTCTGTCTAGTCTGTCAAATTTAGAGGAAGTCTTCAGCTTAAACCAACACTATTACTAAACGAAAGAAAATGTATTAACAATGTTACGTTTTGGTCTTTTTAAAACGTTTGAGTTCGTTAAATTGTATTAAAATAAAATTAACACAACTTTATTTTAATGTTTACGGCTTTTATTTTTATTTACTACACAATAACTTTTATACTGTTTACAACAACTAAATATTCGCTTATACAGCACTTTTATTTCCGCTTAAACACGCTTTTATCTTATGATAGCAAAACGATAACTTATAGCTAAAGCAGCCTTTTTATATACCTAATTGCCTACAGCTTGGAAGGTTCCGGAAATATCGACCATTTTCATATCCGTTAATTCAAATGTAACGTAAAGATAGTCGATTTGGCAGTGCTGCCAAATTGACAGAGCGACACAAAATATAACAAAACCCCACAATTGACAAACAAATGCATTTAATAAAATGAGCAGCAAAATTAATAAAAAAGTTCATATTGCTTTTTTAAATCAAAACGACTTAAACATTTATTAACATTAATATGGAATTACAATTAGTTCAACAAAGATTGTAAAAATGCGTTAATTTGAAATAGTAATTGTAACGAATACTTAGCCAGAATATTACCGTACGTTTACAATGAGTCAAATATTGCTCAAAAAATTTTAAATACTACTTTATATTTTTTAAAAAATTTAAAAACAATATTTAATATAATATTTAAATTTGAAAAAAATAAATAATAAAGAAAAAAATCTCTATAAAATATTTCCTCAATGTGATCGTATATGCAGTTAAAATTTTACACAAATTGATTTTAATTTTATATAAATTTTGAAGCCACATTGTTCTATCAATTTTAGATTAAAAAAAGTTGGAAAAAAGGTGTGAAAGAGGAGCTAAAGCCGCGTCATACGTATGTATTTTGTCGGAATATTTAAAATTATTTTATTTTCTAAGCCAAAAACCCTTAATTTTTATTAAAAATTATTAACATAAGAAAAAGTACAAAGAGCTAAAAAAGTATTTTAGCGTACTTTTGTAGGTGTTGTGCAGAAAGCAGTACACTAAGAACAAAAGTTCGTGCACTGCTGGAAATAGTACGTCTAGTTACACAAAATTTAGGTTTAGAAAAACTGATAGCACCATTCAACAAACTCATAGACTATCTTGTGTCATAAGCATGCAAACCAGAAATATACTCTTAAAAAACTGTTTAAAATATGCACTAAAAGTCTGAAAATAGAGAGCCAAAATTCTTCTAGTTAATAGAAAAAAATTATATTTTACAATTCAAAATCGTACATGAACATACATACATGCATTCCTACATATCGTCATATAAAATCTAAAAAGCCCTAAGTTAAGAAAAGTTCAAAATCGACTTTTTGATCGATTGTGATGCACCACTTCGGAGTACAACATTCTTATCAACAATATTTAGAGTTTAATATAAATGTTTTTCTTTCAATATTAGAAAGGGCTTTGCTTCTGCTAAAATTTTTTTGTAATGTAACATAGAAGCCATAAGATTTCGTTTGATGAAACAAAAGGTAAGTTCAATACCAAGGCTTTTATGTATATGCTGTTTTTGTACGTCCATTGGTTGACGAGAGTGAAATCCTTTGTATTGCATAAGTTTCACTTGAAAACGAAAATTTGTTCAGCATTAAACTTTGTGTGAGTTAGAAAATATTAAAACTGTGTGTATATAAAAAGCATATGTAGAAAGCTTTCAAATCGTGTGTGGCTTTACTATCATTCAGCTAGACGGTGCCACGCCCAAATAAAATATTTATTGATATGTCTATATCTTTAAAACGGTAATAGAAAAGTCCTTAAATTTGGCCCAAATAACTTTGTGGTCAATACAAATCATCAGTCAAAAATTTGGCCGAATTGGATAAGTGGTAGTAGCACCTCCCATACAAAGTAAATATTGATTTTTGTATATCCATGGTAAGGTAATAGTGAAAGGTCCTGATTTTGATTTAAATAGCTCAGTAATTAATAAATATCATCAACCGAAATATGAGCGACATTGAATAAGTGGGTGTGGCAACTTTTGTAAATTTAATAATAATTTTTGGATATCTTGAGAATGGTTAGAGCTAAAGTTTCTAAATTTGGTTTAAATAACTTGGCTATCGATACAAACCATAATTAAAAAAAAATTGTTTGTAGAGGACGGTAATAGTTGAAGCTTTTTTTATCTATCCACATCAGTCAAAACGAAGGTACAACACAAAGGCTCCCAGCTACGCTGGAGGGATTACTCTAGTACACTATATTACAAGTAAGATATACAAGATCTTAAAATTTTTAATTGTTGTTACAATAAACAGCAAGACATTGAGCTTAATTTCAAAAGTAAAGCGTTGTTTGTTACGTCTTAGAGAACTTTCATACATTGAAAACGTGTAATATGCCACTGTTTTCAATTTTTAAAACAATTTTTTATGTGAAACTTGATTTTGCAGCAATAAAAATTAATTTAATTCTGATATTGGTATTTTGAAGTCTACTTATTGTTGTTTAAATGTATTAAGACTCTGCATATTGTTATTAAAACATTTCAAACTTTTTTAGAAATAGAGTTTCAAAGCAATAAAAAACACAAGTTTGATAAAAATTTTATAATTTTTTCATGAATTGCTCTACCTAAATGCTTAATAACATCGTCTATTTTCAACGGACTTCTAAAGCCTAAAACTAATTTTATTTATAACTTAATATTAATCTCTAATTAATTAATAAAAAGTACGGTTTCAATATAAAATAGTGCGCAAGAACGCATCTTAACTTGAAAAATCTTGAACAATTTTGATGAAAAACGTGTTTGCTTGAGAATAACAGCCAGATATTTCAAGGCTACTTAAACGACATATCTATCATTTAAAACGACTATTTTCCTTCTTTCTAAATTGAAAAGAAACATAAAATCGGGTAATATTCAGCCAAGTTATTAGCTCATAAGTGCACGAAGGTTCGAAAAACCAGTTTTTCCCCGCAACTCGAGATTTTGGAGGTTTTTCGAAAATTTCAAAAACAAACCCTTGTCCACTCGATAGCGCCTATCCGAAAAATAGTATCACTTATCAGATATATATATTTTTTTGTCATACCGTGTTAAAAGTCAGCTTTGGACTTTGTCAATTATTTATTCGTATAATTAATATGATAATCATTGTTTTTGTGAGTTCGTTAAAAAAAAAAAAATGAAAATGATCCCAGTTACTTTGTATATCTAAGCAGAAACTTAACTTTAGAAGCCGATAACAACAATAACTAAGATCAATTGATGTTGACACTTTTCCTAATTCTCTATAAGCAAGCCTGTACTGTAGCGAGTATAACCAGTAAATACACCCATAAATCCCCTTATAATTGTACATTATTATACAACATAGCATCCTCACGAACTTAAACTTTATTTTTGCTTTTCTCTGGTACAAGACAATTAATTTATAAAGTTTGTCCTGCTTTGGGAAATAAAGTATGCGTTACCTTTTTGTATGACTTAAATAATTGCTGGGACATTAATTTTCTTTATTATTAGTTATAAAATAAAATTCTGTGATTATATATCTCAACCGTAATATTAAGGATAATCTTTTATCATTTAGCCACGTAATATATAGTGTCCATACTCCTATGTGAAAAAATAAATCACTCACGTTATTATTTCCTACGTGCAGTCAAAAACTTTGAACTTAAATCTTAGTGTAGTTTTCTACTCTAGATAATATCTAAGATGTGCTTAACAAACTATTTAAAAAAAAATGAATAAAATATTATCTCAACGAAAAAAATAAAAGAAGAACGAAGTAAAACCACAAAATAAAACAGAGCACGTTTTCCTGAAGAGTATAAAAGAGAATTTTTTTATTCCAATAGAGTTTACAGGTTATGCTACTATTTGAATAAAAAATCTAAATGAAATAAAATTTAAATCGTTTGAAGGATTAAGTTTAAAAAGGTCGTATGTACGTGTAAGTTTTAAAACGTATTTTTATATATCGAGTGGGCCATATATCGGCTTAAATTTGAACCAGCGGTTATTTCTAATCTGGCAATACATATGTCACTCTATTCTGTCACAAAGTTCAGTATATTATCTCCACTGAACGAAATGAATCGATTTATGCCTGAGAAACATTAGGATTTATTGGAAATTTATTTCCAAAACAAAAACAATTGGACGTAAATTGCACGAAAATGTCGTACAAAATTTGGTTGCAGAAAAGGACGAACAGTGCTCGGTATACAAAAGTTTATTGCTAACGTTCATGAAACTGATTTCATTGTTGATGCGCCAAGACGTTAGCATGCTCGTACAATGCGTACACCTGAAAATATAAAGGGTCCGCCAAATAATTTTTTTTGAAAATGCTATAAAAAAGAAACTACTAAATATTTTCTCAAAATTTTTTTTTTGTTTGAAAGTACAATCCTTCTGATTAATAATGGAAAATAACTTCATTCAAATGGCTGCCTCGGCTGGCCATGCAGTAGCCTACACGATCGCTCCAATTTTTAAGCACATTATTGATTGTGTGCAGCTGTATGGCTTCACGAATATTGTTCTTTAAAGCGTCAATTGTCTCTGGCTTGTTGGCGTAACACTTATCTTTGACTGCACCCCACAAATAATAGTTCAACGGTGTCAAGGTGGCTAAACGACATCAGCTCTGCGGCTGATAATGCGATCTTCAAAAACAGGGCGCAAAACATCGAGTGTAGCTTCGACTGTGTGGCACGTAGCGCCGTCCTGTTGAAACCAAATGTTGCTAATATCCTCCTCATCAATTTTTGTGAACAAAAATTCGATCAACACGGCCCGATAATGATTGTCATTGACTGTAACGGCCACTCCTTGCTCATTTTCTAAGAAAAATGGCCCAATTATGCTTCTGGACCAAAATCCGCACCAAGAAGTGACTCGTTTTGGGTGTATCGGCTTTTCAATGTATGCGTGCGGGTTTTCTGTGCCCCAAATGCGACAATTTTGCTTGTTTACATACCTGCCAAGATCAAAATGAGCTTCATCTAAAAAGGTGATTTTTTGGTGCAAAATCGGCATCTTCTGTAAGTCGATTGCAGGCCCACTTAGCGAAGCATTGGATGGTCAGTTGGCTTTAACTCCTGAAAAAATTGAACTTTGTGTGGCATCATACCAAGGTCTTTATGCAAAATTCGTCTCAATGATGTCTCCGAAAACTTCAATTGTTGAGAACGACGGTGCATTGATGTTGATGGCGCTTCACGCACACTTTCTGCCACACCTGCAATATTATCGGGTGTACGCACTGTTTTTAGCTTTTCACGCTTTGGTTTATCGATGAGAATGCCAGTTTCTTTCTCTTTTTCACAAAATAACGAACATACGGGGCTGACGGTGCTTCTCTTCTTCCAAAATCCCTACGCAATTTTCGCACACATTCTGCAACATTACCATGATTTTCAAAGAAATGTCGAAATATTTCCCAGCGTTTTTCAAGCGTATACACAACCATATTCGTTCAGCGGAAAAATAAAACTAATTATCCGTCAAATCAGACATGAGCTTATTGTTACCATTCACGAAATAAGCACTAGTTGAAAAACAATTTTAGATGGTGGACCCGATAGAAGCTAGGGCCGAAAGTGTGCGTGACAATCCATCGACATTAACTAGTCATCGTTATCGAGAATTGAACATTTCACGCATCAGTCTACGTTGAATTTTTTGAAAAGAATGCGGTATGACGCCTTGAAAAGTTCAATTGGTTCAAAAATTGAAGCCGCATGGCCATCCGCTTTGTTCTTGCTTTGCTAGATGGGCCAATTAGAAACTGCATAATGATGTCGATTATTATCTTTTCAGATGAAGCTTAGTTTCATATTGGTGGGTATTTTAATAAACAAAATTGCCGTACTTAAGGCTCATAAATCTCAAACGAGTTCTTATAGAAGCCAATGCACCCATTACGAGTGACTGTTTGGTGCGACTTCATGGTATTGATGTGAACTATGTTTGGTTTCAACAGGATGGTGGAACTTTTCACACATCAAATTCCACAATCGTTTTATTGTGTCAAACGTTTGATGGCGGTTTAATTAGCCAAAATGGTGATGTCAGTTGGCCGCCAAGAAGCTGTGTTTTGTTTCCGTTAGACTATTTTCTGTGTGGCGCAGTTAAAGACAACTGTTATGCTGATAGACCGAAGACAATTTAGCATTTGAACTCCACCATTCGTGATGCCATTGTTGACATACGACTCCATGCACTCGAAAATATTCTCGAAGAAATTCTCGAAAATTGCTCCGAACGAATGGGGTGCTGTGAGGTCAGCCGCTGCAGTCATATGAACGAAGTAATATCTCATTTTTAACCGGAACAATTGTACTTTAAAACAAACAAAAAAACAAAAATATAAAATTTGGCAAAATTTCAAACCGTTTTTGTTTTATTACATTTTTAAATTTATACTTTTAAATGACCCACCCAATATGTGTATAAAAATGAAATTTGTTTATTTCTGATGCTTAAAACTCTAAAACGACTGGACCAAATTTGACGCTTCCTGCTGCGATTTTGTTCGTAATTAATATACGAAGGATAAGGAAAAAAGAAAAGTCGAAATATTCTTAGCAGATGGCGATGTATGCGGTAATTTCTTTATTTCTATAAGACTTAGCACGTCGCGTCAGTACATATGTTCTAAGCAAATATGAACGTGATTGGACAAGTGGACGTCTCCATGCAAAGCATATCTTGATTTTTGTATATCTTGAGAATTGTTAGAGTGGAAGTTTGCTACGTAGTTATTACAACTCATTATTCAAAAATTGAGCGGAATCAGATAAGTGAGTATAGTACTTCCAATGCAAAGTAAATATTGATTTTGAGAAGCATACGTTTTTGAATTTGGTCTAAATGACTCGTAGTCAAAACGAATCATCGGGTTTAAAGTGGGCGGAGTTGGATAAGTGGGCGTGGCATCTCCCATACATAGAAACTATTAATTACCATTTTTAAGAAAGGTTATAGTAAAAGTTTCTAAATTATTTTAAGCGACTTCCTGGACAGGGCACATCATTAGTCAATAACTGGGCTAGTTTGGATGAGTGGTCGTGATAGCTCCGATTCATACTAAACACAGAATTTTGCGTGTGGATAACGGTAACAGTTAAAGATTTGTTATGTATCCATATTATCGAAAAACTGGGAGAGATTGAATAAGCGAATATTGCACAAAATACACTGGATAAAGGCCATATATATGTTTGTATCTATTCCCATCTACATATATATAAAAAAAGGATCCATTTTATAACTCAAGAACCACTCAACTGATTTAAAAAAGAGAGTAAAACGCGTATATTCTTTCATATTTTTCTTATAAGAAAAACTTTTTGTTGGTATACAACACAGATTTCCAGCAACGCGTGACGGGTTACCCTAGTTATTAACAAAATAAATGTTAGAACAAATATAAAAAGTATATTTAAGAATGAATGCTTTTGGAGAAAAACAGATACCGTTAAAGTTTTCAAGCATTAATTTGGGTATAGGTTTGCCATTAAACCTACAATTATTTGGTGTACCCTTTCATAATAACACCATGTAAATGGCATTCCAGCAGACAACGCCCATTGCAGCCTTTTCTTTTTTACACAATTTTAACACACTTGTTTACTTCCATATGTATATGCTTGTATTTTATTTAATACCTGTAACGCTGAGTAAAATTTTGTACTTTTACTTGGACGTCAAGTGCACTGTATGTGAAGCCAGTTGGCAAAGGTCTGCCGCCATTTCTACTTTGATGTGTCCATTTTTTCTTTGCCCATTGAGCTCCTATAAGTGCTCTAAATACAAATCAAGCAGAGCTGCTTGACCGGTTAATTCCATCCCAGTCTTCTCTTTTTTGGTTTTGGTATTGATTCTACTTACCACAAGGAATTAATTGTTTAAAATATTTGCATTAAATACAAATATTTTTTTCAAACTTTTTTAAACTTATTACGAACCATTTTTGTTTACTCAGTGCAAACACGTTATATAGAGTTGCCACTGCTCACTGAACTTACTTCACATAGGGTTGCATTGGGAACTTAAGAAAATTAGTTGAGCAATTAAGTACTAATTGTGCAATTTATAAATTGTGATTTTTATGGTAAATTGAGATCAATCAAGGCTTTAATTGCCCAAAATCTAGTAAGCAGCAATTAAAGATTATGTGTGAACACGATATTAGGTCTTTCAACAGTGACAATTTTTTTATATTTATTTTCAACATTTTATTCCGTATTACTTAGATTCTAAAATTAAATCCGGAATTAAAAAATAAATAACTTTGAAAAAAACAATTAAATAAATACAATTTTTATAAACAGTTTTGTAATTCTAAAATTACTTACATATGTAGATATATCGTAAACAACATTCCAAATTTTGCATAAATTAAGGTTAATTTTGTTTATATGCTTAATCGTCTTTTATGCAATGCTATTGTCCAAAGTAGAATAGAAAATTTTAACTATAAAAAGAGATAAAAATAATAGAAATGACACAGGTATAGTATCACTGCAAATTTTTTTGTTTGTTTGTCGCCAGGAGAGCAATACCAAATAGTGATTCAATGGTAGACAACACAAATTGCGTAGAATAACAGGTAGTCAAACAACTCAAATTCAAGCAGAGTTTGAAAACAAAAATAATGTCTGGTATGGGTAATTTGACTTTGCTGTTGATAGAAGAACTTTTTTACTCATACCTTGGGACAGATCATTTATTATTTATTTTACTCTTTTGTTCGATACATGATGACAAAGATTCTTTTGTTAAAAGAGTAAAAATACTGCGTATGCTTTACAATATAAAGAGCTAAAATACCTAAAATATAAAATTTTTATGTAAAAAAAATTTAAAGTCAAATGTAGTGACATTTACTACAAACCTAGCAGACGAAATCAAACCTACTTAACTGAGAATTGTACAACTCATTTGTAATTCTATTTAAGACTAGCTAAAACTGGGATTAGCTTCTATAATTTTTTAAACTTTTCTAATAATTTTGGGGCAAGCTTTTATTGTTACCGTTCTCCACGGCCACCTATCCAATTCTGGCCATTTTAACCAAATTTAGAAGCTTCTACTATTACCGTACTCAAGATAATTGAAAATTAATATTTACTACATATGTATTAAATAACTTTTATTGACCACGAAGTTACTTCGATCATTTTTAGAAGCTTCTGCTATTTGCCATTTTAAGATAAGCAAAATCCAATATTTACTAAGTATAAAAAGTGATACTCCCACTAATTCAATATCATCCTCTTTTAAGGTGATGATTTGTATATAATATTTAAAGATTGCATACTTTGGCCATATTTGAAGAAATTTGTACTATAGAAATAACGCCAAGACTAAAATACGAGATCAACAGTAATATATTTGGCATAATAAAATTTAAGCGATCTTTTGTTTTATTGGTAACGATCTTTTGTGATAAAAAATTGTTTTTGTTGCTCCTTCCTTATCGAGTGGTCAAGTTTTTTAAGCATAGCAATTTCAATTTCTGCTATATAAGACGTAGTCTTCTAAAAGTCTAGCTGAAGTACTCTTTTATGTCATGGATTCAGAAATAATGAAGAACGTGTTTGGTTTATTAGTAATGAAATAGCTCAGACTTTTTCCTTCAAAATCTACGTTTTGACCCACTAAGCATTTTGAATAATATTTTCTCGATGTTTGTCTCCGATAGAAACCAAAGATGGGAGAATTGTTATAAATTGTTAAGATATCTGTTTTTACACCCTTTTCACACTCTTTTCGGAGTATAATCTCAGTTGGAATTCAAGTGTAAGTCTTAGCCACCAACTTAGAATGTTTAGTATGCTGCTTTTGTTTTCAATAGATAATTGCGAGCTAAGATCTTTTAAAAAATTGTGTACTGCGGTCTGTGAAAGAAAATTGTGGCAATGCTATTACATCTACAGTGCTATGAAATAAGGATAGCGGTCACCGACTTATTCTGCGCGTGAAAGTATATTTGTCAAGGACTTTTCCATTTTGTCGATATTTCTTATAGTTTTATTATAGTGGCTTATAGTTTCTGACTTATACAGACAATTGTTAAATTTGAATTTTGCCAATAGTAATTGCCTGAAATATACATTTGTTTCTTCTAACTGCTCCAACAGCGTTAGATACCACAAATTTATTTTTTTCTATAGTTTTGAAGCGATCAAAAAACGAGCATAGATTAGCATTTGAAATAAACAAATATCACGAAATGGTGCGGTGTTATTGTATTTGGCACGTGTGAACGAGTTTAATGATTATCTAGTTAATAGCCACTCAGATATATGCTCTCTATTTAGCTTATCAACACCAGAATACCGTAGCGATCATTAAAAATGCAACTCTGCGTTTCGTAATCTGAAATCGAATTATATCACTAACAACGGTAACAAATTCAAATTCTATTTTGCATTTTTTTATTCTCTATAAGAAGAAGAAGCATACTTGATATTAGCAGTTGATTATCTTTTTTTAATTTGATCATAGTATTTTATTAATTATAAAAAGTGAACATTTTGTGCGAGCAAAAAAAATGCAAGGTGTTGTTAAAGTAAGTGAATCATATAATTTACTTAAAAAAATAGTTTAGTTGTGAAAGTTTTTTGTTTTTTTCAAGAAACAATTATCGAACGATAGCAAAGTGGCAATAATAAAACCTTAGGAATAAGGAATGACGATGAGCAAATTTGGAGTCCTACTCGGAGCATAAAACTCAATTGTTAGTCGAGTTTTCCCATAATTTCACTCTTCTGGAAGTGTGGAAAAAAACCAAGAAGTCGTCGCCAATGAATTAATACTGTTCGTCAGGAACGAGAAATACTAAGACCAACATTGATACACGAAAGATGACAGTAGATGTTGCTAATTACGCAAAATCACAAATGGGCATCCCATTTAGCGTGTATACCGCTAGAAGCAGATTGAATGAAGTCAACTTATTTACCAGACCTCCCTGTAGAAAGCCATTAATAAGCAGAGTTAGTAGGATAAGGCACTTTGAAACATACTGGGGGTCCAATAATGAAACTCATATAAATTATATAGCGTTGCATTTTTTATGCTCGGTACTGTTTATTCAAATACCAAAAATTGAATTTGGTTTATCTCCTCGGAAAGTGTGAAATACATTTAGTACATATATAGATTTTGTAATTTTAAATTGTAATTTTTCAAAATTTTTTTTCCAAAAATGTTTTTCTACGAGATTTGTATGAAGGTTCCTCTTATATCAAAACCTGTAGATTTTTTTGTCAGTCACGTAAGGGTTAACTATATATATTGCTTTTGTCATCCACTCTGATTGATGCGGAGCTCCTGGGATCCGGAAACTAAAGGTGCTTTGTGGACCAGCCTTCTAGGTAGAGGAAAGGCACTTGCAATAACCCTTTGTAGTCGCCTCTTGGATGATTACCATCTTTTAAGTTATTCTGAACGTAGTTTACCATGCGTTGTTTTTCGGCATGGATTTCAACGGGACTTCTTTTACCATTATCATATAAACGATCTTATCCACTGTAATGAATTCTATGAGCTCGAGAACTTTTGAAGAAAGGAAATTTTTGAACTTTGCCTGGCATGGCATACTTCATTCATCAAATACTCCTTTCATTGGCGTGATGATGACAAGCCAGCCATAGCAATTTTCAACCGAATTCAGTTTCAATTCTGGCACATGCCACGTGGAACACCACAGTATTAGATGCCATTGTATCTAAAAGAAGACTACAAGGAGTTACATTTGTCTCTCCTTAATCTGGAAAGTATTATTTTGGAATTGTTATTTCAAGAGCAGTTTTATTAATAAAACTAAAAAATTTTGAAAAATTAAATTATGTGGCGAAAAGTTTACTTTATTAAAACACTGTTTATTCAGCTTAAAAATATCATAAAAATTGACTAAAAATATAATGCAGAGTATTCCCTCTTCTTTCCATATAATTTTTGGTGTTGTCACTCGCAGTGCTACAACAGTAATGTGGGGCATAAGATGTGGACATAATGAACACTTGGAACGTTGATATTTGTCTCTTATCACACAGCTATCGTCACAGGTCTGCTAAACTTAAATCCCTGGAGAGTGAAACAGAAAATGCAGGACTAAGGCTCAATATTGATAGTAGATTATCTAATAATTCGACTTTTACTTTTATTCGAGTAAGAAATTAATTGATTTTATACTTCTAAAATTGCTCGAAGGTTTTCAAATTGTTCGAATAACTCGAATAACTCGCAAAATTAAAAAATTATTAAAAAATGTAATCTAATAAAAAAAACAGCATGTGTATTTGTTTCTTTTTTTTAAACGAGGTCGATGTTTTTTTTCTTTAGAGTATAGTACTGAGAGGATGGGCCCTACTCATGTAGTGCATTGTGCTAGTACTAGGAGAATGGTTTACAGAAAGGAGGATGGAGTCCAGTATGGACGTTTGAATTAAATTTTATATGTCGTAAGTGGCAGGGTACAAAGCGATACTTTATGAGAATAACTAGTAATACGTGAAAATATGTAATTATTAGGACTTAATTCCCTATTTCGTCATTTCATTGTACTACCGACAGAACAATAAGACACACACCACAATTGCTCGATGCTCTACCGAATCGATAGAGTTGACTACTCTATCGTCATTAATACCATTTTGTTTTATACCATTTTGTATATCATTTTGTTTGGGTTATAGATCTTGTAAATATTACGGAGTTCAGATGGAGTGAAGTATTTCTTGCACTGCCTTAATGCTTGAATGCTTCTTTCGACACATGAAATATGTGATTGTTCCAACGAACTCCACGGTGAATGCTCACGTCCAGAACATCAAGAGCATCTGGTTATCCAATATCATCTGCGAAAGAGTGGATGAAATTGGAAGAAAGATGAAGAAAGGCGTTAAGAAATATGAGAAATAGCGTAGGAGAAAACATAGAACCCTTCGATGTGATGTTGGTGAGAGAGATATAATTGCATTAAAAAGTTTTTGCGATCTTCTCTTTGTCTTGTCTAAATAAATGAAATCGACTACTATACTGATACTTTTTGTATTAGATTTTTTTTTTAATTTACAATGCTCTGTAGTGTTTTATTGAGCTCGTCTAGAAGATTGTTTTCGCTTAGATCCACATCTTCTTCTTCTTAAGGATCATTGTGTGGTACATTTTGGTCAAGTTCAATATTAAATAATCGATTACACGATTTGATTGCAAAAGTTATCGCCATTGGGTAACCTTGCGAAATTGAGGTTGATTTTAAAAACTTTAACTAAAATATCCAACAAACTAGTAACGGCTGATCAGAAAGCAAGCAAAATTATGATCGGAAAGTGTGTAGTGAAAACAACAAGAAAATATATTTATACATGTCTCAATTTTTAATACAATTTTAAAAGACAGTATGAGTGTAAAACTAAATAATCATAAACATTTGATATTTTAAACCAAAAACTTTACATACAAAAGTTGCTCAAATAATTGACACAAATTGGTCGAGTTATTTGTTACTCGAAATTGGCTTTTTTCATTATTCGATGAAATAATGACCAAAAAATTCTTTGATTAATCAAACAACGATAAATCGAATGGATACTCTAATTGATAGATATAGAATAATTCGCTTCAACACCCCTAACAACACAAAATTAAAAATACATCATATGGAGTTGGAAGAGGTTAAAGATTTTTGATACCTTGGCAGCTTTCTAATCGGACTTTGAAAGCCAATCAATATTACGGTATTTTACGCCCTGTATTGAAAATCATGCTTTCTCTATGGATGTAAGTCATGGAATATAACATCACGCAACACCATTCAGGCATTCATCAATAGTTGTCTTCGAAGGATATTGAAAATATTTCGGTTAAACACCAACTCGAATATTGATTTGTAGGAACAATTGAATCAACGTTCAATTTATAACATATGTAAATTCTCGATCGCAAATAGCGATCACACGCTTCGAAAACTACATGGCCACATAAAGGTATAACAAGAACTACCCTAGACCAGCACAGGCAAAAACGCACAAAAGTGATCGCCCAATGAAAATTCAACTCGAATTAACAAAACTTGTCAGAGTTTAAAAATCAAACACAATGCTTTTAACAGGACCGAACGAAAGTAGTATATTGCAGTCCTTTGTTCCTCCAAGAAACCAAGACATAAAATCTATAGCTGCTGCCATCAATTTGACGATTTTTGTAACGAAAAAATTCAGAAATGTAACTGATGAATGAAATATTGTCGGTCAAATATGCAAATGGATCAAGTGTGTTATTTATTTGCTTCAATTTTTAATCTACAACACGTTCGTGCTATAGATAATAATTTTTTTTCTGTTACTGGTTAAGTACTTAGCCAATATACATATATGAGCGGATAGTCACAATATTTACAGTTTTTTTTTTTTCTGTTTCTGAACTTGCCTGTGCCGAAGTTGTTGTTCTATTTGTGTTTTTGACTTCAGTTAAATTGCATGTTTTTTGAAAAATCGATGTTTGTTGCTGCAATAAATTCACATCCTTTTTTCAATTACGTATTTTTATTTTTTATATATACCATATAAAAATGAAAATGGAAATTTTACATTGTTTCGCTTATTTTATTATTCGTCCCTTTCGCAACTGTCACTGCTGTTTATTTTGTTCCTTTTATGTTTAAGTTTAACAAATATATGAGAAAACAATTTCTCACATAGGAGAACACTTACACAGCCAATATCAGTACAAGTATATTGAAAATGTATAAAAGTGTGACTTATGTTTGCGTTTTTATAGTTTTTACATACAATCGTGTCTCTAATTCGTACATATTTGGACTTTTTGTTGTCCGCTAAAGTAGATTTTTTTCTGAAATTTATAAAACATTCATCTAAAAGTAAAGCTGTTATAACACCGTTTTTTAATGCGGTTTTACACTAACACGAATAATTAAATGGTTCATAACTTCTTTTTAGATGTCAGCTTTTTTTTCGAACTAGGTAAGTCCCAGCATAGTTTGATACTTCTATCTTAGCCTTTATCTTTACCACTTTTTTGTTGTTGCTGATATTTTATTTAAATCAATGCAGTATCAAAATATTTCCAAAAATTGGTTTAGTATATTCGTATAAATGCAATAACTTTATTTTTTTTTCCCAGTACTCCTCTTGGGAGCATATGGCTTCCACAAAGCATCTCCATCTAACACGGCTTACTGCTGTTGACTTCGTCTCTTCCATTGTTAGGTTGCTCAGCCTAGTTCTTAGATAATTATGCGTCTCTAGGTGTTTTTTGGTCGAGCTTTGAGGATTCCACTCGAGTGACATTCTGATAGTACTGTTGTGATTAATTCATCCCCACTTTCCTCTCCTTATCTGTTTCAGTATAAGTTCATCATTAGTCATGCTCCACAGTTCTGTGTTACTTATGGTGTTAGGACAGAATATTCTGCATATGATTCTGAGGCACTTGTTAATTAATACCTGGAGTTTCTGTGTGATGTTATTCGATAGAAGCCAAGTTTCACTGCCATACAGCAGTACTGATTTACACATGAATTGAATATTTTCTGCTTAGTTCGTCTGGATATATGTAAGCTTCTCCATACTGACTGCAGTCGTCCAAACACAGCTCTCGCTTATCTACGTCGGCTTCTGAGCCACCATTTGTAGTCATTGTACTTTCTGGATGGCAGAAGCTATCTATATATTGACTGGTTGACCTTGTAGCATGATGTTTTCCGTGCTCGTATTGTTTATTCTCATATCCTTGGTTTTCTTGATGTTTATCTCAACCGCAACACTATAAGCCAAACTTTCCAGGTCCTCCAGTTTCGAATGTATATTGGATTTCTTATGCGAGAGTGGGCAGATGTATGTAGATGACATTTGTGAGCCAACTTCTTTACGAACAGACTTTGCTCATTATGTCATCCAGGACGATGGTGGACAGTTGAGGTGGTGGTGGTCATCATAGTTTTACTCCAGCATTGGTGTGCAATGGTTGGCTGATATTCTCGTGCAAAGAACTGAAAGTTCCGCATCCTCATACGTCGCTCTGATTATTCGCTTTATCTTCTGGGGTACTCCTTTTGTCCTTAGTGTTTTCTATATAGCCGTCCACCGGATGGTGTCAAACGCTTTCTTGAAATCGACGAACAGTAGATACAAGGGGTACGCCAATCTATGGACTGTTAAATTATTATTCGTAAATTGCTGGCCTGATTTGCGCAGCTTCTATTCGGGCTTCTCCATCTTCTGATTCTGTTTGCGTGGCGTTTATCCGGTGGCAATTAGCGACGAAGCAGTGATATTGGTGTAACTTGACCATGCCTGTCTTTATATTCTGGCCGTTTTATCATAACGCATAGCTAAAACGTAGTCTACTCCGATTACCGAGTTTTGACAGCTCATAGTATACTAAGCCGCTTTGAAGAGTGCAAAATTGCATTATAAATACTAAAACAACAAATAAAATGAAATTTGGAAGAAGTTATAAAACCCAAAAAACCCCATCTAAATTTCAATAAATCTGGTTAGGTTGGGGTTTTGCTTTTAAGCCCGTGTTTTTGCCAACCCTGGATGTTGTGCTCTTCAAACTATTACGATGACTCTTCAGAAACGTGAAAAACAGCTCTATCATGTTGAAAAATGCTGTCTTGATTCTTAGTTCGTTTCGAGCGGTACTAAGCACAAGATGGAAAATTTATGAACGAAATCTATACTGGATTTATTAAAAAAAAAAACAATAATAATAATAAAAATAAAAATTTTCAAAGTGCAAAATATCAAATTACCCTCGTATATTAATTATATATAACTAAAGTGTACATTAATTTGAGTTTTATAACTCTCATATGAAAATGAAACAAACATGTGTAATAAAAACGTTTATATATGCGATTAAGGTCAATACACTTTCCTTTCTGTTCTCTTTTCATTTAAGCTTTTCTGTTTCCCTTTGAGAATATATACGTACGCACGTCAAGTATTTACCATGAAAAGAGTTTGCAATGTTTGCGATGTAATGGCCACTAACCATGGTGAGGGCTATATATGTAAATGTTTATCTGGCTGTAGTAATTTTGTTTAAATATATCACCATTTCCATGCAAAAAATCTTACGAAATTTTGCGCACGTCTAAAATAAGTTTAGTTTGTTTTAAGAAAAAAGTATTACATAATGCTTAAATCCTTTAAATTATTTATTTTATTTTAGAAAAATTACATTTAACCCTTGCGTGAGTAGCAAAAAACACCCTTAAGCTGCTGACAGCAGTTATCTTGTCACTCTCTTAAGGTATTATTTGTTGGTTCTCTTCCAAAAACTTAAGGAGCTAAAATAACTCTAATTTTGAAAACAATAGAATTATAGGCGTTTTTAAGATTTTCAGCTTTCTAGACCAATAACTTCTGTAACAAATTCCTGTTTAATTTCCTGGTGTAAGCATATAGTACCTGTAGTAGGTCGATTTTACGGAATACTTTGGACAGTCATACCTGATACCAGTTCATCTATATGGTTCTGAAAAGCTAAATTGTGATTATGACAACATAACAAGAAATATTTATGGTAAACGACTATGTGATTGTGGACTGAGGGATTAATTTATACTCAATATTGATACCAATACACGATACATTCTCAAACAAAGCCAGCACAAGATACAAAACTGCAAAGAACTTAAAATAGTTTTCGGAAAAATAAATTTATTCGAAAAAGTGTTTCGTCGGTCTCATAGACTAATGCGCGGATATAGGAGGGTTAATCAGATTATAGGATATTTAAATAAAAAGTTAGCTTATATATATTTAGCTTGTAGATTTTTAAGTTTTAACTTTTTACATATTTTTCAAATGTGAATGAAAATAAGATTTATGAGGACTGTACGAACACATATGTTGCTAACTGTTATAAAACCATTAGCCATTAATGTAAGCTAAAAGATATGCAATTTTATAAATAAAGCATCAATATAAAATTTCGGTAAAATGCTTCATTTTTGTTTTAAGTTACGATAAATGAAATTATGCATAACTGATACTATATAATGCTAACGCTGCCATATCTTCGTATGAGAGTCTATGTGAATTTTAATATGAGTCAGTTTCAGTTCAAGTTTAATGAGCCAAATAATAATTACCATTGTCTTACAAAGAGAAATTAATTCTTAATTCTTATGTGAATACACATTCACATGACTTTCAATATGTAATCATTAATTGAAGAATAATACTGGCTTTTTTTTGCTTGCAAATAATTTATTATTTTTTCAAAGGATATTGATTGAGTAATTAAAAAAGTAATGGTATTCATATTATTTTTTGATATTATCATTTAAAAGACACTATGACACTATTCACATGAGTAAATATGGTATAAAAGGTTTGTAAAAGAAATTAAGTGAATTTTAAATTTACTTTGATAGTAACAGTTGGCGTCTTTTTTAATGTTTACATTGGAAGTATGTGTAATTCTTTAAGTTTTTTGTTAAAAATTATTAATTAAAATACTGAAAAATACTACATAAAATCGAAAACTCCCATAAAAAATTCAGAGTTTTTATTCATCTCTAAAGCTTAAGTTGAACTTACTTAAGTAGATCCATCCGTAATATACAATATAAGTATGAAAATTATATATTGTTATATTTTAAATTAAAAAAATTAATCATATTTTAATTCAATTTTGCAGATGTGGAGGGATATCCGGTTCAATCCCAGGACTATCTGAAAAATGAAAGAAATTTCTACTGCGGTATATTAGCTAGTAACTGCTTATTAGAGCTGCAAAACTATCGATAATCTGCCCACTCAATAGTTTCCATAGTTTGCAAAAAGACTATCGATACTATTGATACTATCGGATCATTTTAATTGCTACTAGTGGCCACAATATACGAATTTTAGTGAAAGAGAAAGAATATTTATAAATATACAGTGTTTAAAAAAAAATATGTATACTTTGTTTTTTGTATAGTATGTCATAAAATTTTATGTATTGAAGTATTTTGAAGGAAGATTAATTCTTATATATAGAGAAAATTGTGCTCCAAAACTAAGGTAATAATTAATATCCAGTGAAAGAAAACTGCAGAGACTATGGAAAGAAAGCGTAGAACAACTGTAAACTTTTAATTCGTATTTCAAAGATTAATCTCTTCAAGTCATCCAAAATCCTCAAAAAAGAATTTATTCTCTTGTTTCAAGTCGCGCATTAAGAAGAAAACCTATTGAAAATAGACTTATGGTGGGAGTCCGCGAAATGTATAATTGCTCAGTAAATAGAAGCAACACCTGCACCATAATAGTTAGAACAACATGCTATGGTCTAACGAAATTACCACTTTGATCAAAATGTTCTCGGAATAATCCCCGTGTGGCGGTCCCACTATTCCGATTTGAGCTTTTTTTGTTAAGTATCTATATCTGTTGCTGATATTCCCACCTAATCTTAGCGTCATAGCTACGTAGCCCAGATTACATCTATCTCCATGTGTGTTGGTACAATTGTACAATTTTTACCGTATTGAAGTAGCAAAAGACATGATTTACGTGGCCGAATCTGATCCCACATTCATCAAAAGGATCATTACTGGAGACGAAATGTGGGTTTATGAGTACGACGCGCAAGCCAGACATCAGGCAAGTGAATGGCCTTCACCATACGAGCCGAGACCAAAAAAGCATCGTTTTTAGTCAAAAAGAAGGCAATGCTCATGGTTTTAATGGACTACAATGGTGTAGTGCATCATAAATTTTTGCCAGAATGCCAGACAGTAAACAGAGAGTATTGTTTGGGCGTTATGAGTCGTCTGCGTGATACAATTCGCCGAAAGAGACCAGAAAACTCGTGGATTTGTTACCATGACAACGCACCGCCACAAATATCATCCAACAGCCACCAAATTCATCTGATTTGGCTCCCTGTGACTTCTTTCTGTTCAATCGAGTTAAAAACCTTTACGTGGAACGCGTTTCAGCAGCCGTTTCTAAAATTGTGAAAAATCGCCAACGCACTCGTAGCTATGACGCTAAGATTTAGCAGGAATATTAACAACAGTACATCTGTTAACTTAATAAAAAAAGAAACAAATCAGAATGATGGGACCGCTACACATGGGTTATTCCGGGAACGTTTTGATCAAGGTAGTAATTTCTTTGGGTTAAATCAAAAATCGTATGTACGAACATATTTTAGTTACAATTCATACTTTATTTGATTTTAATAAATTAAAATTTAAGAAATTCTTAAACTGTGTCCCTGTAAAACTTTACAAGACGGCTAACAACCTGCGTAGAACGAATTTTTTAAATGTAACTTTGATTACGTTTAATAACTTTCGTATTTACTCTTAGAATGTGACGATAGTATCGATAGTGAAAAAATATTATCGACGGTCAGCCAAAAACAAAACTATCGACACTATCGATTGTTTTGCTCCAAGCTATAGTTATTTAACCACATTGATTATTATCGTCTGCACTTCTTTACATTCCAGTGCACACCAGATCAGCACATGGTTCAATATATCTAAAGCTTTTTCAAAATCAATAAAACACATATATAAAGAAGTTCCTCACTTCACTGACTTCTGAAAGATAAATTCGGGGACTACACGTGACACAATCCTGAAACTGAAAGCTTATTGTTGATTATGTGGACCAATACATTATAGGGAAGAGAGTAACGCATCTCATCCGGCAACGTTTCAATTATCAAAAATTCGCGTATAAGAGGAAAACGAATATATGCATTAATCAGGGGATCTACCCTCAGTAGTTTCGGCGCAATGATGTCAGAGACCGGGGATTTGTTGGCACCTGAATAGCGGTCACAATTCCTAGTACGGCTGGACAAGCTCGGCTAATATCTTGTTTTTCATGGTATTGCTTGCAGCTACAAGTTCTATATTTCCATGTTTGCGCCCTTGACAATGATTCATTCTTATCCTCAAGAGGCTTAATCTTTGAGAATTTCGCAAAGATTAGCTTATGCGCAGAGTTAAACAGGTCCATGCTACGATAAGTGGCTGCTGCCACCTGTCTTTTGTGTTTCCTTAAAGTATAATCAGTCTAAGTTTACTGACATGCAATTACAGAATTTTTGATTGAAAGTTTTCTCTGCTTATTCCTTTATAAACTTTTCCTGCTTTAGCGAATTTTTCGATGTATTATTGGCTCATTCTTAAAAGGAAGAAATTTTTACCAAGAAGTTCATTGTAGTGTAGAGTTTCATGTAATTGTAATTAATCAGCATTTAATTTTTTACTTTTTTATTTAAAAAATATTAAGTTTTGTAAAAATTACGGCCTCTACAACTACATTTATATGTGTGTGTATGTACTTGTCAGCACAAAAGCATAATGGATTTTTTTAAACATTTGCGTAATTTTTATTATTGTTTTATTTATTTTTCAAGATAAAAATTACATTTCATATGCCGTATAGTTGTTTATTGACTGTTTTCGCATTTATTAATTATAAAATATGTAATAAATGATAATTAACTTTATCATGTGCTGCATATACAATAAATTACCGTGTATGGTCACCAGGAATCCAAATATCATAACATTTAAATTTTAAAAATCGAGCTTTGTAATGGAAATTGTTGTACTTTATTCAAGTTAAGTTTTGTGTACAAATTTAGTTTTAGAATTAGGAAATTAATATTTTTTCATTTAATTTGGCTGTTTTGCATTTTGGGAGGCGACATATTTGCATGTTTATATAACAATTCATATTTGTATGACATCTGAACGCTCCACACTTATAAAAGGTCTTTTATTAATATGTGTGAGATATCATCAAAATTGTTTATTCATTTGAAAGTTCTATTCATGGTTTAATATATCGAATATAACATTGTGTAAAAATCCCCCGCATTCCACGCATCCAAAATGTCAAATTTTTATGCACACAAATGGATCGTGCGGAATACTCTATGTAGTATGTGCTTTAAGACACATAGAGCCTGTTAAAACATTATGTTGTTAATCAATGTTTTTAGCTAATAGGTCTTGATTTGCTGACGTAACCATGCATTAAGAAATAGGATTTATCGCTGAACGTTGCTCGAACACTACAGTCATTTTGATAAAACAATTCGAACTTTTTTACGCATTATTAAGCGCAGTATCCGCTCACTTTCAACCAGAGAATGACAATAAGTGCTCACAAACAAAGTATACTTAAGTACTTATCTATATTTTTGGGTGTTGTGTCTACCAATACGTTATTATTATATACAGATACAATTCCACTTAATACTTATAGCAAACATGTGTGTACACAACCATCTTAAACAACATGTTTGTATCCATGTTATGCCCTATAGCCATAAAATTATATTTGTGTATCAATTGATATGGACAAATATTGAAAGTACATTAAGTACTCGTGCGTATAATAAGTACTCATATGACATATGTGTATGGATGAACAAAAGAAATGGTATGCTTTTACATCAATGTTTGTGTTTCTTCTTTGTTCTTTTTTATGTGACAGGCCCAAGAAACAATCCAAGATAAACAAATATTGTATTTTAAACATACGCAAATTCAAAAAATTTTTTATATAGCAATTGAAAACTCATTTATAAAAAAATAGCTTGTACTTCAGCATGGAAAAATCGAAGGCTTATTGCGTTTGTTATTGTATTTTTCAATTCCCATTGCAGTTTTTTTTTTTTTTTTTTTTTGGGAAAACCATTAAAAAACTTGAGCGAAATATTAATATTAATTTCATGAAAAAACATTGTCGTACATAAAATACATCTTCAAAGGCACATATACAAAAGGCTATAAGAATATTTACGACCTTTCGCATATGACAAGGTTCAAAAATTTTCATATACATACTTAAATAAAATATCAAAAGTAAAAAATTTGCTACAAAAATATGTGGCAATAAAAATGTGTGAAATCCTCAAAATTAGACAATAAATAATAAGTCAATCGGAGTTTTTACGTTTTTATTAGCATTTGTACTTTTGAAGTGTATGATACAAAATTCAGTAATGGAGAACTCTGGCGTAACTTTAAAGAAAATAAATGAACAAGTATGCAATGCGCTAAGAAAAACTTGAGTGATATTTAATTATTAATCATTGAAGGTAAACTATCAAACTTCTCTCTTTTTTTAAAAACATATTTATTGGTAGGAATTCGAATTAAGATATTGCTACTAAAATAAGGTTGGGCACCCCAGCGTTTATTGCATCGCTAAAATAAATAAACAAAAGCTGAAAGAACAACTACGATAAATGTGTTGTTTACAAATAACCAAGTCTACAACAACAAACATTAGCAGAAATAAAGCAAATAAAAATAACACGCCAACAACAACAATTAAGCAGCAGAGAATAACAGAGAATAAACAAGCAACAGCAAATACTAAGAGCTGAAAGAGGTAGATGTTTACATACGTATGGCTACAAATGAACTAAAAAGAGATTAAGAGAAAGAAATGGAATCTACGTGAAATATTGAGAGATTCGAGATCTTTCGATGTGTTGTTTGTTCAGCAAAAGAAAAAGCACATCGATGCGAATAGCATCGAACCTAAGTATAACTACGATCAGACTTGGAGGTCTTTAAGTATTTAGAAAGATCTGTCGAGTAATTGTTGTTGTTTACGAACTTATAAACGGACAGGGTAATTAAGAATTGAAAATTGATATTGCTTGTAAAAAGGTTACAAACAGTGGTGCACAAAATTGTGTTGAATAAAGGATCTTAAATAAAAACTAAACACAAGATTTATTTTAATTTAACTACAATCTACAAACTCATAAATACAAGTTTTTAAAAAGGTAGAAACGTAACAATATAATAGCAGCGCCCTCTTAGATATTGCTGGGTTCATCGCATTCGTTAACTCCATGGAAATCCTTCGAATAGGATCAAAGTTGATATAATTTGATCTATGATGTTTTAAATAAATTGGTTAATACATATTTTGCCCAAAATATAGGTGGAATTAATATTACCCTGCATTAGACTTAAAAAGAAAGCCAAATTAGAAGCACTTCTATGGCTTTTTAGAGAGCGTAAGCTTATAAGCGCTAAGCGGCTACCATACGATTGAAGATTTATGTTGGGTTTCGACCTAATGTTGCGAAGACAAAACAATAAAAATTGTTTTTGAACAAGTTCCAAATTTCTTATATAAAGGTTATGTTGGGGACCTCAAATTAGAGATCCATACTCAAGTATTTGCATTACTAAGGACGTAAATAAACCAAACTCTTTCGCCCAACGCTTTATAAAACATAAGACACCAATAGTTTTATTAATAGTTAAAAGCACATGATAATTGGAACTTAGTATCTTGTTAAAAAGAACTCCAAGATCCAGAAACGAGTCTTCCATTTTTAATGCCACACCATAGATGAGATAAGAATTGAACGAATTCAAATGTCTAGTGAAGGGCATCGATTTACATTTATTTAGTGCAGAAAGATTTTTAAATTCATAGAGAAGCAGACATCAAATTTAATAAACGATAAGTGCTTTCATTCACAGCCTTATGATAGAACACCAATTCAAATAAATAACGAAGAGAAAAGTGCATGCTTTGAAGCATTAATTGATTTTGATAAAGAGACTGTTGTCCTTTCAGTAGCGCTGACGGCTTCAATTTTCGTAAATTAATTTAAAAGTGTCTACACATTGGTTGAAAGTATGGTAAAAATGTTGACTTAGATAGCTTTATTCCCAGCGCAAGAAAAACGAAAAACCCAATTTATGGCCTTTCTCTATGGCCGTTACAACTGTATTGTATCAATTACTGAAATTACAATTGATATGTGGGACGATGATTTCATTAAAAGAAATTTCTTGTGTGACACTTTATCCTTCCAAGTGTATTTCAAATATTATGTCTAATACAGCAGTTAACGTAAAAGAAAAAATAAGCAAATTTTTTGAAGAATTCGGTGTGACTGATATATCAACTCTGGTGTACGTAACAGATGACGGAAGTAATATTTTAAGTGCACTAAGATATTTCATAAGATTAAACTGTTTGGCCATCTTTTTTCTAATGTCGTAGCTGATCCTTTCGAACATGAAAATGAATTAAAAGGGAGTACAAAAAATAGTAAAATACTTTCAAAAGGCAAACAAACAGCACATGTTGGAAACAACTTTGCACAGCAATTGTCCCACAAGGTGGAATTCGAATTTAACAATATTTGAGTCAATTTTTTAAAATTACGCGCAGATCAATGAAATTCTTGCGAATAATGTTCAAAGGCGAAGTGTGTTCAATTACAATTATTGTGTTCTTCAAGGTGTAGTAGAGAGGTGCAAGGGCCTCAAAATAATTTTCAAAAAACTTCACGTCAGTGTCTCTCCTGCATTATGTTTCGTTTTTGAAGAAATATACACTACAAGGTATACTGTGTATACTCGAGTAGAAATACACACATACCCAAGTATAAATATACTCATATTCGTATACACTTTAAACTAATAAACTACCAATACTTTAAAAGTACACAAAACCATACTTTTGTCATTCTCTGCTTTCAACAATCAAATTTCGGAAATTCATATTGGAAGACACGTTATATTCCGCCTGCTCATTATATGTATTTACAAGTGAAATATGCATGAACATGTTCTATATTTACATGACGTTAATAGGGCTAATAAATTATATGTAAGCTAACATTGTGCATATTCATATGTATGTGTATTTGTTCCTCTACACGGGTCATTTTATATGAAAATAAATGCAATGTCAGAATTATTAATTCAAATTTAATGTATCTTAAGTACATTTAATTTTAAATATATTTCTATCTATGAAATAAATCTATAAAAATACTTTTGATTTTAAATACAAAATTATCTATTAAAAATATTATTTAATGTAGACCACATAGTAACCAAAGCAATTTAATTTAATTTATAAATAACTTAACTCAACAACCTTTTGGACTCAATATATGCGAATATTTTACTATTAACTTAAAAAGTTTAAAGCTGTTTTTGCATATTGTATACTTTTAAACCGACTTGTGGCTTTTAAGATACCCTTGCTAGTGCTACTGTTCTTCTTTCCTTTTCCATCCGCTCTCTGGTTTAACTTTCGGTTCGAACGGCTTGCGACTGATTGTTGTTGGACTATCCAACGCTGAAGGTATAGCACTGGCCGTTGAATAGTCAATTTGCAACAACCATTTTCCTTGTTGTCCGTATTGGGGGAATGTGGCATTTGATTTCTTACTATTTTTTTTAACAAATTATTTTTGCATGGATTTTTGTAATTTGCGTGGATTGAGAACGAATTTTTTTCTGTATATGCGCATATTTGCCTCCATAGGCCGAATGTTTTCGCCTTATGTGAAACCCTGATCTACAAGATAACCACATCCCTTGGTATCACCTTCTGTCCCTTTTTAATTTCCATATGTGTGCTGTAATTAACATCCGCGATGAAGTTGTGTACCAATGCCACCAACCTCTTGACATAAATGATGCGGAATTTATCTGCATTTGGGAATCAGAATTAGCGCAGAGCTTTTGCACTTCAGCTTTTTGTACATAAGTCCAAACGCAGGGAGAGAGTTTTCTATATCCCGCTTCGACTCTCCTTCCCAATTCATAATATGTATCCTTACGAATTGCCCGAACAGTGAAATTGTTGTTGCTGGTGATTTAAATGTTCATAATTCATCTTGGTTACACCACTTTCCCGCACAACACATGAAGGCCAATATGTTAAGCTATATGCCGGGCTTAATCACCTTGCGCTATTAGTGAATGAACCTACACATATATCGTGTGAATTATATTTGCCTCTTAGCATACAGCTATCGTCCCCTTTTTGCTAAACCTAAATCTCTGAAGTGTCAAAGTCACAAAGGTGGGACTAAGTTTGAACATTGATAGATATAAAATAAGGCACTGCAATATCCCTATAATACAAAATTTAGAATACGAATTATCGTGTTAGAAGAGGTTAGCGATTTCTGGTAACTTAGTAGCATTTAAAAAAGACTCATACCTATAGCGATGGTGCATTAATTCTGATTACCAAAGCTTATCAGTCTTTTGGTATAATATTTGGAAGGCGTTTTCTATCAGCATGTGGAATAGGATCAGCATATTCGAATTATACGTAAATTTAGCCACCCTTTATAGATGTGAGTTCTGAAATAAAACATAACGCAATGCGAATGCTATCGAGGTAATTATGAATCATATCCAATATCCTTCGAAGGATATTGGAAATATTTTGGCCAAACACCATCTGGACTAGAAACCTGTGTAAACAATCGAACCAATGTTCAATTCACAAGTAGCTTCTCGATTGCAAATGGCATTGAATTGCTCACACGATTTGAAAATCGCATTAAGTACCAAGAACTGCTAAAGACCGGAAGTCAGAGGGAAAATGCGCGAAGTTGTTGCCCACTACATATCTGAAGGCCGAAAATTAAGCTCAAAGTCAACTACACTGGTCAAAATTAGAAAAAAATAAACATAATTCTTCAAATTGAATCGTATAAAAAGAGTTTGTTGCGGTCCTTTGATCTTCCTTACAACTATAGGAAAAGACATACATATGTATATACGCTCACAACCAACGCTGCTAGATAAGACGATTTACCGTTAATTAGATCTTTTTTGTAACGAAAAAAATTCAGATATGCAACGGGTTAATATAATATTGACTGCCAAACATAGTGGGTCAAATGACCTCTATCCGTCTTTTTGATTAATTGTGCTATTTATTTGCATTTGGAACATTTCGATAAAATAGCAATGCTTTTAAGTTAAATTTGATAAATTTTTAATAAAAGTCACGAAATTTCAAATCAGAAAAATCATTAATAAAATAAATATTCTCAGTCAAATATGTTACCTAAGGTTTCAACTCGGTAAAAAAAATACAAGATAATTGCAGCCATCCACACGGTCAGCAATAGAAAAAGTATTTGGAAAAAAAACTTAATCCATGTGGAACAAATTCTTTGAAAATTCCACATAGAGATTGAGCTGGACGTATTTGAGTTGTGGATAATTGTGGTATTTACCAAATAAATAATAACAATATGCAACGAATATTTAAACATTCGTTACTATATGTGAGACGTATTTGCCCGAATTGCTATAAATATACATACATACATATGTACATATTTCACTTTCATACAAACTCTTACTGAAACTTAAGGGCAACTTTCAAACGACTAATAAACTCTGCACTTACTCTTAATCATTTCTAATGTAGTACTCAAATATTGTCGCTGTAATTATAATTACGTTTTGTCATTTAAGATACTTCACGAAGTTGATGAAAATAACCGCCTTAAAACAGAAAATTAAGAAAAGCTTTAAAAAAATTGGTCTTACTTACTCCTGTGTCTATTAAAAGCCATTTAATGTCAATATGGGTGCATGCTATATGTGGAAAAGTAATTTTATTTTATAATATGAATGCTGAGCATTTACTTTTGCTTTCCTTTTATTACGGATAAGTAATGAAATAAAATAAAGGAAGTAATTTTAAATATTTGTTTCTTCTCAAATAAAAAAAAACTTTAATTCGTTATAAGTTTCACTTTATTACATTAAGTGATAAATACACTCATCAAAGTATTAGTTGTTGTGCTAAAGTTTGCAGTGCAGAAACCCAATGCTTAAATAAAAATACTGATTTTATCACTTAAGTCGGTTATAAAATAAAAACAGTAAATGTAAAAAGCGCAACGAACTAAAAAAACGTGTAATGTATAAAAAAATTAGTGTGTGTGTTTTTATGTATGTATGTAGTTTGAAGTCTGTAGATAGCTAAACTACTGAACTGATTAAATTGAAGTTTTTACCGTATTCTTACTCGTATATCTACATATTTATTGCATGTCTAGAAGGAACTATTTATTTACTTATATATTTATTTGGTCTATGGCTAAATAATTCCTTACAGACTAAGGAAATATAGTTCAAATTAAATACAAAATGTATACCAAATGAAAATTATTAATTCAAGTACAATATAATTAATTTAAATACAATATTATTTTTCTTTTCAAAATTTATTTACTCTCAGAAAAATCAATTAAATGATATAGATTATTAAATTGTAAACATATCTGACGCAAAGAGTCATTAGCATAAACAGATCTGTGATATTTTAAATCTATTAATTGTTAACATATCTTAATTATTGAATTGTAAACATATCTGACGAAATGAGTCATTATTAGCGTAAACAGATCTGTGATATTTTAAATTTATTAACTGGAAGTAGCGAGAAGGATTAACTGGAACATAAAAATAATTTTGCTTAGAAGATATTCGGAGTCAGTGTCACGTATTAAGTAAAAAATGAAACACTTAGCATTGTACGACGGCTTCTTAAGGTAGGTAGCTTAATTAGAGCAAATCTGCTTTCATATGAAGGAAGTATATATAAGTTTCATTCAAGTCCTATATATATATATATATATATATATATATATATATATATATATATATATATGTGTGTGTCTATTATATGGAGTCCTTATTTGTATACTTATTCTAACATTATTGAATCTGTGCAGAAACAGTTTCTTCTCTTTTGCCAGAGAGGACTTGAATGAAACTTATATATATAGTCTGCGACTATTCACTTTTGTAAACTGGGTATAATAGAGAAATTTTTTGACAAACGGAATATAAATCCTTAAAACCTTAATTTCTTAATAACAGTTTTTCAAAACTACTTAAGGCAATAGGAGAAGCTAAAAATAATTTTCTGATCGATACCATTTGATTTAGAACAAAGCTCATAAATATTACCAATAAAGTAACCTTGAAACCAGTGCTATTCAAGGAACAAGCAAACTTTTGCCAAAATAGCACATGGTACAGAATAACACTTATTAACATTACCGATAAAGTTACCGCTATAACTGTAAATAAACTTCTATCAAAGGCTTTGAATAAGGGGCTATGCAACAAGCAGGGGCTATGGTCACGCAGGTTATTTGCAGATCACATAATGCGACAATTTACCTACTTGCATAATCGGAAATTGATAACGTATTAGCCTGTAGAAAATCGCATATAAAATGCATCAATATTATTTAAACGTTGTGTAAAAATGTGAGCTGTAGTATCTCCATTAAAACTATACGTGCCCTGTTCTAGATTTTTTTCTAAAAATTATGAGGTTAAGCGTTTTTTCTGATTGTGTGCTTCACAAGAAAATAAGCAAATGTAATCATAATAAGAAGTGGTATTTGTAGTTCTACATGATTTGATTAATTATCTTCGAAACTTATTTTAATAAATCTATTAGAGTTCTTTGAGATACAAACATAATCTCAAACGAAATATACTTTTTTTATGTAGAGGAATAGTAGAAATACTTAACAAAACCGCTTCCAAATATTCATAAATGTATAGATGGATAGAGAGAGATAGAGAGAGTAAGTAAAGTTCAAAGACAAACAGCAAAAGCTACAAGCATTTCAGATATATGTTTTGGCTTAAATGTTGTATTTTATTTATATTTTAGTACTTACAGAAGTTTCTGTCAAGAATTTCGAAGTATGGTATGTGTAGCATTTATGAATATTTTAGTGAATTTTATCCAACATTTGTCTGATGTTCATAACATCCGGGTACAATTAAAAATATCAAAACTTTTGTCGTTGTAAAATCACATTAAAATCAGTTGCTGACATGTTACCCTGATTAATGTACAGTAGAGTGATTAAAATTTTTTTTACGTATAAAATACTGGCATGGATAGACAGACATCCATATAATCTGTGCAAATATAATTAATGTTCAATGAGGTGAAGTTCGTGTGCAATAAATTTAATTCTCACATTCTTGTTAAGATATATGAATATTTAAATAGCTTATGAAGGGAATATTATAAATGTAATTAGGTATGGATATTGAGTAAGTTGTAAAAATTTAAGAAAAAGAATTTAAACTTCTATTTAAGATTAAGTTGGAGCTTTTTAGTTTTAAAAAACTAGGGAAACAATAACACATGTGTCTGTTTTTATGAAAAAATAAAATACAATTGAACTGTAATTTTCATGTGTAATTTGAATGTTGCTGAACTTTTATGCCTTTAATTATGGGCTTCACAATAGAGACTTCCGTGCTTTGAGAAGCTGATAGCTACAAATTTGTTGATCGTACTGCATCTGTTTCGTAGGCTGCAATTTTTGTATTTTTTATTTTTTTTTCTCAAATTTAGATACAACTGGAAGAGTTCGACTACGTCAACGATACTTGTTCCTTTCTATAAAGGGAGAGGCATTAGGAGCCGGATAGCAAATGAACATCGAGAATCGCAGAATTGTTGGAATCAACATTAGTAATACAAGAAGCCTTCAAAAAGGGTATACCAATTCGGAGGGGGCTGAGTCTTTTGTAAAATTAAACTCCATAAATCAAAACGGCCTCCTTTCGGATCTACTTGACTGTTTGCGTGCTGTGACTTATCGAGAAGACGCCATGTGAGGATTTTCACATAACTTTCACGAACACAAGAATTGAAATCTTTAACTTGTGTAGAATTCCTTCACTTTTTAATTGCTAGGAGTCTCTGAACGCAGCATTTAAGAATGTCTATTCCATTCAGGTAGTTATTAGCCTGATCAAATATTCTGGCCAAACACAATACTTTATATCAAAGATCATACGAAGTTCTTATAATAAAGAAAATCAGGCAAAGAAAATTGTAGAAAATTGGGCACATCCAATAAATGGTACAGGTAATACTTGAAAAATAAGCTCACAGTAGATGAAAGGAAAATAAATAAGCTGCCTGGATAATTTACGATCGGGACCAGTGGGAGAAATGTTTCATGGACGTATAATAACCCCTTCTAAAAACAATTGTTCATTTTTTGAAGATTTTTGAACGTTGGTGAGTAAATAGTTTAGTGAATTCCATTCATTTCTAGGAAAATATTTGTATAATAGCGACGGTCTCATATTTACCGATTTCAACTATCTTTGGAACAAAAACACATTTATTTCGACTTTATTTTCAAGTACCTTGGTAAGATTTGAATAACTTGCTTTAGTACTATACAATAGAAAAAAGCCAGAAACAAGTAATCTGAGCACAATTTTAGAAAAAAATTCCTAATAAATGCGTTGGCAGTGTAATTATTCTTTTAGAGCATATCCAATTACTGTTAATTTTCTAGCTAATTGTACAATGCATTACACAGAAAATTCATGTTTTGGTAAAAAAACATTTTGCAAAGTAATTTTCTAACAATAACATACAATTTCCTTTCTCATCTACAAAACGTATTACGTATTAGAACAATGCTCAATATAAGAAAAGGTCATCCTGAGAGCGATGACTTAATGCGAAACATGGCACTTTGTAGCAATTTTTTTAAAAGAAGAATTATGGCCAGTTTTTTATTTCATGTAAACACGTTTGCTTCATATGTTTCGGGTATTTCAGATAAATATTAAGGAAATATTAACAGAGAACTTTCATCTTTTATTGAAAGATTAGTTAAAACGGCCACGTTAACAGTACGCATTTAGATGATTTCAACAAAATGAGAGATGTTTGTGTTCAATCGTCTGTTACTGCAAAAACAATTGTTAGTACAATAACAGTTAATAAACTGTATTTTGTTATATTTGGTTCAAATTTAATTTATTCTTTATGAATTCTGTGTTGTTCGAAACGTATCCAAGCCACAACTCTTGTCAAAAAGCAACTATATGAACTTCAAAAAATAATCAGAAAACTTGTTTTTTTTTTAACCCTATCTTGCACCAAACTTTGTTAGGGCAACTATATTGTTTTTTTACTTCGTTTCCGACTACATTGGGGTCAAATATAAAAACAATTAACAAAAGTTCGACTTAAATTCGAAGCGTAGTTTTTAGAAAATGTTGTACACATACAACGTGGCGCATAAACAGAGTAAAAAAACCAAGTCTTTTCATTAGAAGAAAATTATAGATTTATATGTTTTTTTAATAGTATGTTTTGTATTCTGAAGTATTTCGAGGGGCGTATACATCTACATCGTCTGTCATAGGATTATTCCGTTATTATTATTATCCTCCTGACCAGGAAGTATTGTAGTACACTGCAAACCATAGGATCTATTGTAACCCCTCCGGTCTACAGTTCGTTTAACAGATCTGCTGCTTTACTAACATCAACAGATCTGAAACTGTAATGGTGGATATTTCATCCATTGAGACCCCACATCTACCTAAACACCTACACAGAATTATTACAGAGCATTTTTCCCTTTTAAGAGTTTTAGATCAATTTTTTGAAACTCCACCTTAATTCTAGAATCCTTATTAAACTTAATAACTCGCTTCGTTAGCAGGAATTTCCATCAATAGTATATCAGATTCCGCCTCAATAGTATCATGTGAATCAATCTCAAAAATTTGTTCTATTTCTCATGTTAATGCCAATGTGGCTTTGGATCAAAAATCACCGCACCTTAAAAGAATTTATTGTGTAGCCACATAAGTTCACCACAATAAATTGACGTTGCGAATGAAGTCAGTACCTCCCTCGAAGTCAGCACAGCATCCCACAGGAACCTAATTCTCTGAGCCGAGATAGCTGGACACTCACACAGTACATGTTCAGATGTTTTAGCACAGGTCATGTAGAACTCATCATCCTCAAGATTTCTCAAAAGATTGATGGTATCTAAGATCACGTCGCCTAGTAAATAGACCCGTTAGTACCCTGAGATTACTCTTGTTGATAGCCTTCTGAATCTACTGAGAGAAAACCACAATTTCACTCGCTTTAGGCACTTTTGTCGTTGTATAGTGGATAAAAAAGTAATTAAAGAAGAATACAAAAGTCTTAAAAATTGCAATGCAAAAGATTGAAGAAAATACACCGTTCATGCGCCACGTTGTATGTAAAAAGCAGTTAAATTATAGTCCCGACAAATCGTCTGGTTAAAATGTTTATAACTTTTCGATTTGTTTCATTGGTGTATAGACTATTGTAACTGGAAAAAAATTTTTATTGAATTATCGTATGGCTTACAAACGCCGGCTTCGAACAGCAGATTTTATAGTTAGTAAAGTTTTTTAAGCATATATACTCATAACCAGACTCTAACAATGTTGAGTCGTGATACCGCTATTGAAAATAGTCAGATAGTGTGGCTTGTTTTTGGGCCAAGACTTCTTGGTTGGTAGGCTGGTGTCTTATCAAACATACCATAGTGGCATAAATACATGGTGCGTGCATTTATGTTTCTACAAATGATCTCTGAAGTGTGAAAATATTTTGAAATCGACGAAAAGGATAAGTATAGATATATTGAGTGTCCTTAAAAACCAAGCTGAAAGAGCTCTTCGACACCGGTTATTATTATCCATCTTAAATATATTTTTGAGATTGACGTTATTATGCAGCAAGTAAAACTCTTGCAAAATACGCTGTAAAAAATTAATCACTGGATAAAATATTAGTTGCGTTGTCGATGAATAAATGTCCGTTAAGGCCCTAAAAAACCAAACGTTTTTTTAGCATACTTACGAGTACTTGCTAGAAACTACAACATGGTACGAAAATTTATTATTTTTATTTGCTAGTGCAACAAGAATTGAGAAGAATTTTATTTTAATAACAAAACCGGTTAACTTGTTATTTGATTAATTTATAACCGAAAACCGGTTTTTAAAAATTGCGGTTTTTCGAATTATTCGGAAACCGGTTTATAAAAAAGTCGAATAATCGAACTCGAATCGAATCGAATGAGATAACGTAAACATTATTTAATTTTTAACGTAATTTAATTTGAACTTAAATATATTTACTTTCAAAAAAATGCTAAAAACTAAAAACTAAAAGGATTTAAAAAGTTTATACACTTAATCAATAGTCAATATTTGGTTAACCAGACATAGACACACAAGTACATTACGTGTCTAATAAGCCACAACACGTACTACATTTCTAAAACAAAGAACATTTACTAAAAACTTTTTTCTGTAATGCATTTAATTTTATTTGTTTTTTGGCTTTTACACGAAAAAACTGGTCAGCCAAAAAATACATGGCTTACATATTTGGGAAAGTCTGCGTTAGAAACATTGTAAAACTGTTGGCAAAACTGCACTAAAAAAAATTATTGAAAATATTTTTAGATATTTTGTTTGATAGGAATTTTGTTGGAAAATGAAGAAAACGCCTTAAAAGTTAAAATTACTCATAAGAGGAATATTTACTTTAAAACTTAAAATTACTGGCTTTATTAAAGGTAAAATTATAAAGTTTAATATTATCGGTAAAACTTTGTTAAATTTATCTAACTTATGCTAGATTAGTTTTCGTTTTACTTAACTCTAGTCGAACAAGAGAATTTTTCAACGTTAAAAGACAGTAAAGGTACAATTGTACCTACATATATACACATTTCAATATAAATTAGACATTAAATGGTTACACAAAATTCATCTAGTGTACAGAAAGGCAATATAGAAATCTTGGTAGTTGGTCAAATGCTCATTCATTGCCTATTATACGTGCAGCAATGCCTTGCAATCCCTTCATAATGATGCTGCACCAATTTGAGACATCTAGATCATAACAAGAAAATCATACAAGCCATGTGAATGCATTACCATTTGGAGACAGAAAAAGAAAATTAGAAAATTATACTCCCCAAATCGAAAAAGGTATGGCTTAAACATTTTTTGGTCTTCTCATTTAATAAATCCTTATCCACTACTGGATCACATTTGTACCGAAAAGCCTTTGTTAACCAACTGTACATGGACTAGTTGATTTATATAAATGTTTTCTAAGAAACTCAGTAACAGATAATTTGTTTACCTTTTTGCGACAAAAATAAGTTATTGTAATATGATATTGGTTGGTACGGTAAAAGAAGCTTGTGCCACAATCTGTTCATATGCTCAGATAATGAACAAAGCAGTCTTGCTACTTTTAACTATGCATACGACAGTAGACTTTAAAAAAATACAGGTAGCAATAGTTGTTTACTTATTTTAATGTCATGTATGTATTTTAGCGGCCCGTTGTGATATCACGTTAATCCATGTCCATGTGATAGTTAACAGGGTTGGACTAACCGGTCCTGACACTCAACCAGAGGCCTCGCACAGAGGCAGAATTTCCCAAATTCAGTCCGAAACCAGCCCGACAGCCTAATGAACCAGGCTTTTAAGCTGATATCAATGGTTGATAGGTCTGATATCGAGAAGGAGCAGCAGTCTACAACGAGCCAGAGACGAATACTAGTAATTGAAGTGTGCCACGATCTTCTCTTCCTCATTTGATCTACAACCTAGACAGAAATCCTTCGCAGGTAATAGCAGCCTTTGAGCGTGCCTGCCCATTTTCAATAATTTGTGAGAATAGATACCACAGAGGAGATGTTCCCTAGGTCCAGTTTCAACAGTTGATTGCTACGTTTACTACCCACTATAAAATAGTTGAGTCTAGAAATATACAGCTTAACGAAGGTAACAGGTACACTCACCCTCGTGTGTGAATGGATGTCTGGAAGATACCGTAGCGAATTAATCACAATTATCAGGGATGTGCCTGTGATCAGGAACCGAAAATAGGTGTTAAATAAGATATAAATACAGGTCAGATTTGGCTGCCCCACTATTCCGGCTCAAATCCGCAGTATGGTAAATAGCCATTGCTTCGGTCTGAAACACATTACAGTAGTTCGGTCGAAAGTCAACTGTAAAAAACAAATAAAGTTCTTTAAATGTGAATGGCTTAGGATATAAAACATATTTTCTAACAGTGCATAAAAATTCCATTGCAAACATTCGTGTTTATTTTCATTTTTTATTTTTATTTATTTCAATGAAATAAAATATTATGTTGGAACTGCTGACCATGTAAAGGTTATTGCTTATGGTCAACCAACTGAGGTTATAAATCTGCTAAAAAAGTGCGTTTACTGGATTTGCTTCTTCCATTTCATTTGGCACAGTATTAGTAAAAAGACTCATTTTTTTACTGCATATACCACAACTGGAATATGTATGAAATTACAAACAAGTATGATTTAGACCAATTCTTTTTAGTTATAATGAAAAATTGTGTTTTCATTATATCTATTTATTTTAATAAAATATAATCAAAAATATTTTACTTACATACGAACAACTTATAAATATGTATGTGTTAATATTTTTAATTTCGTTTTTTTTTTTAATTTACATATGTGGCCAAATAATCAATATTAACTTCTTTAATGCTGGTTAAACCTTTCACGCATAAATTGTTTATATTCAACATCACTATTTAAGAGCACATTGCTCATAACTACTGACATTATATTTTTAATCGAAATAATTTAAAATAAAATTATATACTTTTGTAGAGTTTTTTCCTAAGTTTGCTGAAACAAAAAAATTTTTGTGTTTTTACTATAATTTGCGTTCTTTCAAACTTACAGATTTTTTTGATATTTATTTTGTGAAAAAATCTGTGCCTTATTTTTTTAGGAAAACTAAAGTAAAATTTTTTTGTAGTTACTAGTAGTTTAGAAACGTGAAATACAACAAAAAAATTTGAAACTTTTTATTCAGACGATATTATGGGACTATAATTATTCTGTTGTATATGTACAATATGGCGCATAAACGGGGTATTTCCTTTAATATTTTTTGTTGAACTTTTCGTTACTTTTCGGTTTTTTTGCAGCCCGTTATTAAATTTTTTGTACATTTAATCAATTATGAAACGAAAAAAAATGTTTTACAGTAAGAGGAATGCAACGAATTCTTGTTTGTGATTTGGATGACTTTGATACTGAGGCAGGATCTGAAATGTTGTTGATAAAAATTCATGCTTAAGAAGCGAACATTTCTGGTAATATTTTTTCAGGGAGTTGAGCTACCCGCTGAATCAAAAAATCAGGGCTTAAAGCTTATGAAAATAGACTATACAATTTCTGAGGATCATAGAATTAAGGTTGAGTTTCAAAAGGTGAACTTAAAGAATATCAAATGGAGAAAACTATGAAATAATGTTATGGAAGTGGATATAAAAGTATAAACCCCTATAAATACTTCAAATTTATTAAATATCAAAAAATATATATGTAAATCTATTACTTTTTCTAATAAAAAATTGGCTTATTTACTCCGTTTATGTGCCACGTTGTATGTGTACAGCATTTTCTAAAAGCTACGTTTCGAGTGTAAGTTGACCTTTTGTTTGTTTTTATCTTATTTGACCCCCAATTTAGTTGGATACAAAGTTTAAAAAAGTATAGCTTCTCTAACAAAATTTGGTGCATGAGAAGGTTGAGAAGCACAATATTAATTAATTTCAAGCGAATTAATTATCACTCATACGCATTTTTTACTTCTAATTTCTTGACATATCATGTGTATTCTCAAAAATACGTTGATTATTTCTTAATAGGTAATGTTCTCCAAACCGAATTCAAGCGATTTAGAAAGCGAACGAAATTTTAAATTGGTATACTTTTTAATGTTGATACTTTTTTATATAAATTCGCTTAATTACCTCCAAAATAATTACTTTGATTTACAAAACCTTAAAAGAATTTTAACATTTAAGTCTTATTTGCCTTTGAAACTTTACTCGATTTCAATTTCACTTGTTTTCGGCTTACAGAATATATCCGAATATTTAAAAAATGGAAATCCTAACAATATAAACTCTATAAAAATAAATAGTTATGGTTTAATACTTTTGAATGCCATGTGTGTGTTAAATTTGGGTAAATTGTGATGACGATCACCAAAATAAGCAGACCGAATGAATCGATGAAAAAATTACTTCTAGTGATGTTTCCTTTGCAGAATGCTCGTCTAAGCAACGAAGTTAAGAAAAAAAGCAGAAAAAGGTGCTGTTTCATCAAGGAAACGAAAAATTTTCATACATATCCACTATTATCTTACTATTGAAATATGCATGGCAAAGTGAAAAGATTATAATCTTATATATAAAAATGAATGTGTTTTGCTGGTTTATTTGTTCGTTTGTACTTTATAGACAGCTGAACCGATTTTCTAGTAATTTTTATAGTATCTCTCTGCATGTCTGGAATGAACTATACGCTGTATAAATTTCAAAAATTTCAACTGGAAGGTGTTGTGCCCATACAAAGTGTGCATTTATTTGTCTATATCAAAACGGTAACAAAACGATTGCAAATCATCAATCAAAAAGTGGGCGGAATTGGGCAAGTGGGCGTATATAGTATATAGCTCACTAATGATGACGTGGAATGCCAAAAACAATCGATTGGCGAACAGTCGTTTATTCGTATGAAAGACAATCAAAATTGGATATCCACGATGGCTATTACTTTCATTTTTATATTACATGGTATTCGTTAATAGAAAAAATTTTAAAACCGACATCGCATGCCAGGAAAAAAATTACATGACATATGATCTTTGATAAATTGAAGACGTTGAGGCGTGCACTTCTGTATTCGTCATTGTACATGTCCATTGATTAAAATAGTTCGTTAAAATGCTGATTTACTTGCATTTACTCCAGCTAAATAATTCATTTATCAAGTGAGTTAAATTTAAAGCAGTTCACCTAATAGTTTGTTTGCCCTGCGCAGTTAAAGCTCGTCTTTTTGACTTTTTTTTCATACATTTCACGATATTTTAGATAATTCACTACCACATTATCGCTCTTTCCGATTTGTAACCGATTTTCCGGTAAAAATATCCTTAAAAGTAGTAAACATAAATAATAACCATTTCCTTTTTCTATCCGTTTTAGTTTTGTAATTTGTAGTGACTAACTTAAGCTTTAATTTTATAAAACTGTTATAAAAGTTGATCGCAACAGACGACCCATCTTAAAGTGGTTCTACTCTGTTGAATCAAAAAATTAAGGAAAAATTTTGATCTTGACTAGAAAGATGGAGAAAGTACCAATATAATGAGCTTGGGCCTAATTTTTAAGTTTAATTTATAATTTAAAGTATCTGCTATTCGTATAAAAAATAATTTATCTTATAATTTCTGAATTCGCGATTAATGGTACTTTAAAAAAAATAAGGGGGTTCTAACCTGTTGTGAAAACAAAACACATTGTTACTACTTAAAACGACGCAATTCTCAACAGGGAAACCAAAAGTATGGAATTGCATGTTTTCTCTCATGCGACCAATCAAGTCGAATGTAAGATATTTATCAATTTCATGACTTTTTATGACTCTTGGCATCGATTTGTTAGTGCATATTTTGCTTAAAGCGACATTTTAAGAACATGTTTTCGACATTTTTTCACATAAAAGCATTTTAAGTCCATTTAGGGCATATTTAGATTTTTTTTTTCTCTAAGGTTTTTTTTTTAACGAAAACAAAATTTTCGTTTTTAATTTTAACTATAAAGTGCAATCAGAGAGGTTTTAATGTTTAAAATATGTTTGTCTGTCAAAAATATGTGCCAAAGTGTTTACATAACATAAACAAATGCAAATGTCTTACCTTAAACTAACCATGCTACTTGACTATGTATTAAGAACAATACGAAAATTTAAGCAAAGTTAAATCAAACCTAATGAAAGTGTTCTTGAAAGCTCCAAATATAGTTGAAATTTTAAAAGATATGTATCTAGACTTTCCATTGGTGCCTGATCCAGTTACAGCTCGGTGGGGAACTTGGCTTGCGGCCATCAATTACTAAGCTTACAATTATAAAAAGATGTTATAAAGATGTTTATACGTTAAAATGGGCATAGATAAACTGAAAATTGTAAATAAAAAAATTTATTTTATTTTTTTTGCTGCAAACTTCAGTTTCAGTTTCATATTGCAGCATTATGCTATATTAACTAAAAAAGTTCAGAATATTGGCAAGATGAGAGATTGTAAAACAAAATATAATAGTAAAACTATTCTAAGATGGGTTATAGCAAAAAATTAAGGTCTTGGTCAATTTAGTTTTAAAATATAGTCTTATAAATACGTTATAATTTAAATATGCCCCCATTACATCAGTAGACATTGATATTTTTATAAGTTTGCGCAGATTTAAAAACCAACGGTTTACATTTGAAAACTTAAGTCAATAGAAAAAGTCTATATATATTGAAGGAAAAAGTTCTTCTTAGAAATTGAAGTACAATATTTGTTTTTTATTCTGTTGTATTGCTAACTAATATCTTACTGGGTTGCTGAATAACATCTTTTTCTATTAACAAGAAAAAAAGTTTGATATAATTAGGTGTAGAAACTAAAAGTCTTTAAACCTTGCTATCTGACAGTTTTTAATAGCGACATCATCTCATATCATTAGCTAGCGACTGGTTATGTGTATTATGCTATTAAAACTTCACTAACTGATACATCTGCAGGTCAGAATCGGGATTAAGATGTAGATTCTATACATTGAGCCTAAAAATTTTTTGTGCAGAATATTGATTGAGAAGTCCTCCTTGTGCCATTTGGGACGTTGCAGGATATACTCGTAGGTATATATGCATATACTGTTAGGTTTTTACCTTCTTAAAAACGTGCATTTATGGGTTCGTAGATTGTAGTTAAAATAAAATTAATTTTGCGTTCGGTTTTTATTAAAAATCTTTTATTCAACATATTTATGTGCACCACTTCTTCTAATCTTTTTACAGGCAATACCAATTTCTATCCTTAATTACTCTATCTGTTTACAACTTTATAAACAACAACAATTACTAGACTGATTCTTCTTCCTAAAGATTTTTCCAACCCGATCGTAGCTATAATTTAGGTTCGATCACAACCTTTTCAACCAGAGGTTATCCACACTTAGCTCTTTGTACTGAGTTAGCTCCAACTAAACAGCTTTTACTTCACTACTAGCTTTACAAGTTTACTCCTTATAAACTCCCTTTACACCAATAACATATTCGCTGAGTTAACTTTATTTAAACTGCTACTTCTTCGCATCGATGTGTTTTTTATATGGCTGAGTAAACAACACATGGAAAGCTCTCGAATCTCTCGATACTTCAAATAGATTCCATTTCTTTATTTTAATTTCTTTTAGCCATGCGTACTTAAACGTCTAACTCTTTCAGCTCTTAGTCTTTGTTGTTGCTTGGTTATTGTCTGTTACTTGTTTTCTTTGCTGTTAGTTTTTGTTGTTGCTGTGTTATTTTTATTTATTTTACCTCTGATAATGTTTGTTTTTGTAGATTTGGTTATTTATAAACAGCACGTATGGTTGTTCTTTCAGCTTTTGTTTATTTATTTTAGCGAAGTAATAAACGCAGATGATCCCAATCTTATTTTCGTAGCAATATGTATGTAGTTAAAAAGACATTACAATAAAGGCAATATAAACATGCTAATAAGACCTGAACGGCATAATTATATAGCACAAATTGAGGTAATAGACAATTAAAAAACATTGAACCTTCGAGACGGTATTCTATATAATTATTTTGTATTTACTTACCGTGAGCGTAAAAATAAAGCGTACAATCTTGTTTTCTAGAATTTAGTCTTTACTTTAGTCTTTTAGAGTAGGATGTATTTAAACGTTTTATATTTTTGAAAACCCTATTTAAAGCTTTACAAAATTCTGAAAAAACAACAAAAAATTTTTTATAAAATCTAAACTTACACAACGACCAAGAAGAAAACTATGACACTTGGGAAGTGATACCATTTTTCTAATTGGTGCCAGCGAGTACAACAAGAGTGAGATTTAAAAAACTTTGTAACAGCTCCAAAATCTTTAGTTAAGGGTAAAAAACCGGGTTTATCGTACATATAAGTTAACAACTTAGCTAAATATTGAGCGATTTTATGGCTCTGCGTTTTTAGAAAGAAGGAAGACCTATTGAATGGTGTATACACTTAAGCAAACTTAAGAAATATTCATATATTTCTTAAGTAAACACATTTTTATTATAAAAAGGCGTAGTGTGTCTCCCTTATAAATAGGTATTTTTGATTATCGTCACATCTGGGTTAATATTTTACTTGTTTTTCGTATGGTTATAACCTTTAGAATACCAAATTTCGACTTTTTTAGATATGATATATGTTTTTCACTGTTTTAATAACTTATACGAATTAACCAATGGCGCAACACCAAAAAAAGGGGATTAAATAACAGAAAACTGCCACTTTCAAACAATTTTTTTTTATTTTTTTGGTTCTTTTGTGCTTTTTCTTTTTTATTTTCTCAGCAGTACGATATGTCACACATGATCATATTTAGAGCCTCTTAAAAAACTAAAATTAAACGAAAAGTATAATGTAAAGAATTTTAAAGAAATAGAAAAAAATTTAAGCAGTTCATGAAGAATACAATTAATGAAAAATGACTGAGTGAAGAGAAAAACAAAATAAAAATAATCTGTCTTTCCACTTGATTTTATTTCTTTATACATATACTGTAGATATCTATACTAAATTTCCTTTAAAAAGCTCTTAAAATCTTGCTTTTAAAATAGTTTATTTTCAAAATAAGTATTTAATGAACTAAAAACAGAATTAGTTTTTATTTAGTGACCTGCAATGGTATTATAATTAAATTGTTCTCATGGAATTATTAACAACTTTTCATCGTCCTATTATGGGAGAAAATTTATTTTTTTTAAGGTTTTTCTATTATAAAGCCAAAAGTCAATTGTGTACTTATTATATTTTTAGTGAAATTGTAGTCCATAATATTATATTGAGAAAATCTACTCAAGATTTTTAAATTAATTTAACTGACAAATATTCCAATAAAATTGCTTATCAGGTTTTATTTACGTTTAATTTTATTACCTTCTTTTTCAACTTATTTCTTATTCGAATTAAGTAAGCTGTTACAACCAATTATCTTCAAAACTGCCCCAGAAATAAAAATGTAAGGAAAATAGCTTTGGTGCCCTTTTCGATTTTTCTTCTTTAATTTTTGTGCCGCTGAGGTCAATAAGTACTGACATTTTCCAAATTTGATTTAAATTTGGTTTAAAAAGAATGTTGGGCTGAGAAATAAGTTTTTATCAATAGTTATAACAATAATTCAATTAATTTGTTCGCTGTTGCTGTTTGCTCCCACCTATCGCAATTTGTTCTTAACTGTCCATTCAATAAGAACTTTTTAATAATTCAAAAATATTTACCGTTATAGGATAAAAAATAATTTACCTTCTCTATTTGCTTTGTACAAGGCGCAAAACATCGAGTGTAGCTTCGACTGTGTGGCACGTAGTGCCGTCCTGTTGAAACCAAATGTTGCTAATATCCTCCTCTTCAATTTTTGTGAACAAAAATTCATTCCAAATGGCCCGATAACGATGGCCATTGACTGTAACGGCCACTCCTTGCTCATTTTCGAATTATGCATCTGGACCAAAATCCGCACCAAACAGTGACTCGTATTGGGTGTATCGGCTTTTCAATGTATGCGTACGTGTTTTCTGTGTCACAAATGCGAAAATTTTGCCTGTTTACATATCCGCCAAAATCAAAATGAGCTTCATCTGAAAAGATGATTTTTTGGCAAAATCGGCATTTTCTGTAAGACGATTGCAGGCTCACTTAGCGAAGCGAAAAAAGCGTATACACAACCATATTCGTTCAGTGGAAGGATAAAACTAATTACCTGTCAAATCAGACATGAGCTAAGCACTAGTTGAAAAAAAAACGTTAGATGGCGGATCCGTTAGTTTAATTTAAAGTATTAGAGTAAAACCATAATAAAAATGAAATACTTTTCCATCTTTATGGCAGTTTATTTATTTTTTGCTTTTTCACCACACTTTCATGTAATAGGTAAAAATGGAGGTTATATCAATCGTAATTGAATTTCTATAAATCGTTAAAATCAAATAAACACTGTTATTTAAGTTTGCAATGGCACTTGTAGAAGGATGTTTATTTTTATTATAACAATTAAGAAAGTAAAAATAGTTTTAAAGAATTTTTTCCTTTAAAGCGGAACAAATATATAAATTTTTGTTTAGTACTTCAAAATCCAGCAATTTGAAATGAATTCATCGAAAACCAGTTTTTTTGCATTTCATAGTGTGAATACTTAACTAAATTATTTTAAGAAAATATCATTTTGTACTATACTATGATTATACTAGTTTACTAGGTTCACAGCTTAAAATATGCATGGCGCTATTAATTCAGGCTGTCTAACTTTGGAAAAAATAGTGAAAACAATGTAGGACGTCAAACTTTTGAAATATTTTTAAGAAATGCAAAAGCAGGAGTATGATTATTTTACGAAAAGAATGGAAATGAAAAACTTAAGATCTTTTTTATATAAATTTTAAATTGTTTCCATTAAAATACTAAAGCAGTGGTCACCCAGCATTACTGGTCTCAAAAACTCGCTTAAAGGATTTGAAATCTTAGTCAAGCCTGTACTGTAATGGACAATAAAATAAAGTAGCTGCTTGTTACACTGAATAAAAAAATCTGTGCTAGAAAAAATTGACAAGCAGGGAGTTTGGGAGCTATTAAGTCGCTAGCTAACAGTCGGGCGGGTGGGTTCTGTCATCTCTTGTACAAAATTCTGTTCACATAATTGTTTGACTAAAGATATTGCTGTTACGTTAAAAGGGGAACATTTCGACTATAAGTGAGAAAAACAGCCCGAATTTAGTCGACTGTATAAAAAAACTAAAACAAAAGTCACATCCTATTCACTATACCTAAGAGGAGAGCAGTATAAGGTGTCTCTTTACCCTCCCTTCCTTGTTCCTAAAGACTGAATTTATCAGGAACCCATAATATAGCAGTATCAGTTGTTACTGATACGCTCGTTTCTTAACCCTCCCATATCTTGGCACGAGTTTGTTAAGAAACCTAAATTTTTACTCCTAAATCATTGCCACACGAAAAAAAGCCAAATTAATGAATTATTCCTACATTACCTTAAATTCAAAATTTATTTATTAGACAATTCAAAAGTCTTAGTCTTAAATCAATAACAGTCATAATTTTGTTAAATATTAACATTGAAAGGTTATTCCTATATGATAATAGTATAATGCGCACATTTTCTAAATCTCACTGTAACTTGTAAAATTAAGTAATAACACAATTCCTTTATTGCTATATGTACTAAAGCAAATTTATATTTACTTTTCTGCATGTTAATTATCAATAGTTCAAATAATATTTGCACGCTCGAAAAAATACAACAAAAACAAAATTGTCCTTAAAACAAAATAATATAGATCTAAATGCTCACACCTACATGTATAATACGCTATAACTTTAATATTAATGTAAATTAGAACTATTAATCTACTATATATATTTGTTCAAACTTATTTGGACAATAATATTTTTTACGTATATTGAGTTGTTAGTAACTTTTAATATCTACGTGGGCCTAGCTGTAACGTAGATTACACTCCAATTCCAATATATTATATTTCAGGAATTGTTATTTTCCACTAAACCGTGGACTCTTTTTATATTTTATTTTCAAATAGCAAATCACTCACCTTTCAATCGTCAAGGTATCAACACTTATTATTACATGTAAAGCACTACAGAGAGGATAACGAATAACTTACATACTTACATATACGAGGGCGGATTGACATTGTGGCTACCTAGCGCTAGATGGCAGCACAAACACAAAAACTTTTTCTTTCTTACAAAATTACGATCTGTCACACGTCAGCTATTAAAATTTTAGCCAAATTCATCGATTGGTTTATTTGTTGTAGTCGTTTGAAGTAAGGAACTTTTGTGTTTCTTGGAAAATGGAAAAAAGTGAATTTCGTGTAGTGATTAAACACTATTATATGAAAGACAAAACGGCAAAAGAGACAAAAGAAAAGCTTGATAAACATTACGGCGAATCTGCTCAGTCAGATTATATGGTAAAATATTGGAATGCTGAATTTAAACGGGACTGAGCAAGCACTGCAACAATACCATCAACAGGAGGTCCAAAAGAAGTGGTAACTGAAGAAAATATCAAGCAACTCCTCGATATCGTTATGAATGATCGCTGGGTCAAAATGCGTGAGATTGCTGAAATGGCAAACATATCATATGAACGTGTGTTCAACATTTTGCATGAACATTTGCATATGAAAAAGCTATCGGCAAGATGGGTGCTGCGTTTGCTCAGTATTGAACAAAAACGAGTTCGACAGATCACTTCACAGCGATGTTTGGACATGATAAAGCATAATCATGCTGATTTTTGTCGTAGATTATTAACTGTTGATGAAACGAGGGTCCACCACTACACACCTGAAACCAAAAATCAATCGAAGCATTGGGTGGATGCTGGTGGAAGTGCTCCGAAGAAGGCGAAGACAGCGAAATCGGCTGGCAAGGTTATGGCCACTGTATTTTGGGATGCACACGGAATATTGCTCATCAATTATCTTGAAGAGTGATCAACAATCACAGGGAGTATTATGGAATCAAGGAAAAACGACCACATTTAAACAAGAAAAAATTGTTGTTTCTTCAAGAGAACGCACCGGTTCACACAGCATTAGATACGATGCTAAAACTACGAGAAATCCACTTCGAATTGGTTGATCATCCATCTTATAGTTCAGATTTAGCCCCTAGTGACTTATTCCTGTTTCCAAACTTGAAAAAATGGCTCGCAGGAAAAAGATCCTTCTCAAACGAAGAAGTGATTACCGAAACTAATGCTTATTTTGAGGAGTTCCCAAAATCGTATTATTCAGATGGTATAAAAAACTTGGAAAATCGTCTTACTAAGTGTACTGAGCTAAAAGAAGACTATGTTGAGATATGAATGGTTTTTGAAAAAAAAAAAATGTTTTTTTCCTACTTAGGTAGCTTCAATATCAATCCGCCCTCGTACATATACAGTTTCAAAATATAAATTAAAATTATACATACCTTTTATGACTTAAAATACCTATATAACCCTACAAATAAATACATAATATACCTAAATACTAAATAAATTAATAGTAAATACACACCTATATTTATATACACTACACTTAAATCTACTTAAAACTACCTTAATCTACATATTTATATCTATAACACAACTACACTACCACTACTTCTACACGAAATATATTTATACAAACTAAATCTTAATCTACATATGGAACAATACTTACATAAGAAAATTTAATGAGGAAAATTAATCTAATAAATGAATTTAAAAAGTGAATTTGAAATACTTATTTACCTCTTCTTATTTGGCAATCGGATCTCTATACTCAAGGTGAATATCCTGAAATAATTACCAAATATTACAAATATAAATTCCATAATTATTTTTGTCTCTCTCCCACTCATAACCCCTACGTTATATTTGCCTTACAAGCTACAAACTTTCTTCTACAGGGTTCTCCTTTTTTTGTCTCTAACCCTTCGTCCAACCCTTGTAGAAGAAGTTTGTTTAAAAAATAAGGAACTGTTATTTTCATTATTAAATAGTAGTTTATAACCTTACTTCATATGCTTCTAATATTTCTTTTAAATCATATTTATTGAACAATCATAATGATATTTTCTTATAACAAAGAAAATAACTGAAAATTTATTAATGATCATTATGATTGTTTTAAACATTCTGTTTGTTTTTATATTGTCTTATTACTCTATTTTACACGCATATTTACTTTATAATTAAGACCGGTTTTAATGAAATTGTGAGTATTACATATGTTTTATAAATGAAACAATGACTCTATGAAATATTCTTTTTGTTTCTTCAAATTATACACTATAAATTAAAATATGAAAAAAAATACTTAGAAATATTTTTGGAATTTAAAATTCATTTTGAACTATGAAAACAATAAATTATTGCAATATTATCTAGGTGAGCTTCTACAAGGACCTCGCAAAAAATTTACTTCGAAGCCATTGGAAGGGGTTAGGATAATAAATTTTTATGGATTGGATGTTGATCCTGAAACAAAATTGAAAACCTGGTTAGCACAACGAATATTTTGCCAGATGGTACGAGAAGTATTCTAACTGTTTTATATGGCCCTTAGAGGCATAAGAGACCTCATGGGTGTCAAAGATTCGACTCTGATTTTTAGTGGAAATCTCCAGAAAATTCTCCTTTTCTCGTAATCAATACAAAATTTTTGTTCTTCTAGTTTAAACGTCTTCAATACTTGATGTTTTTTTTTATAATTTCAGACACTGATTTTTGTTAGACACTTTCACACTTTAATAAATTTATTATTATTATTTATTATATTACTTCCACACTCTATAAATTTTTTTGTATTCACAGATTTATTAATACTCAGTGATAATCCGATACAGTATTTTAATATACAAAATTAAAAATTAAATGAACAATTAAAGAAATATGCCTTTTTCCAAATACTTCCATTAAAAAAATCGTGGTCGATCAAAAAACACCTTATATGGGAGGAGGAAAAGTCAACAGCAGAAAACCGTGTCCATAAGCATTAAGTCTCTCAGGTGTGTGATTAATATTTTAATTAAAATATAATAATCTATATCTATAATAATTCTTAGCCTCTTTTAGTAATCTTTTTAATTTTTTTCTACTCGTATTTATTGGTCTTTTGAGCCCTTACTTTAATACTTATCGTTTTTTTTATCGTGCTCGTTTTCGCAAGCACAAAAATCGGTGCATCCTTTCACAACTTCTTGGTTTTCGTGGCTGTAGCTTTTCTCTTTTTTTATTATAATTTTTTTATTTTTTTTACAGGGTAAATTCAGCATATGTTACTGAAAAATTTCATAAATTTTGTGCTTTTAATTCCTTTTATAAGCGTAATATTATGCAAATTATATTTTATTTTATTATTTCTTTCCCACCATAAAACAACTGAGCACGTCAAACACGTTCATCTTGAATACCTGAAAGAAAACCAGAATGATATATAAGTATACTTGAAAACGTGAACATATATATGTATGTTTGTAAGTAAAGTACAAACAGAAGCAGTGACAAAAAAATTCTTTAAATTATTTTTTTTTTAATAAATTAGTTTGTTTCGACTTTTGAAAAAATTAAAAAATTAAGGATAAGGAATTTCGCCAGACAAATTAATATTTTTATTACAACAATGAGGGCCACGAACAGATAGTGGGACAAACGTATGGTCTTAGTTACCCAGTTTGTAATATTTGTACTATAATTTGTAATATAATAATATTACAAAAAATAACAGTATTGTTCCGCTTTCATCTTGCGTTTAAGATATAAAATAATACTAAAACATAATAATTTCAATTCAAATTTTTTTCACTCTAAGTATTACGACAGCACTCGTTGTCCAATATTAATAGTTATCTTCCCTCCAATGAGTTTTACTTATAATAAGTTTGAATTATTAAAACTAGAATGCAACTCTTAACTAGAGCTGCAAAACAATTGTTAGTATTATCGATAGTATCGATAGTTTTCTTTTTGGCTGACCATCGATATTTTTTTTTCACTATCGATACTATCGTCAAATTCTATGAGTAAATACGGAGACTACTAAATATAGTCAAAGTCACATTTGCAAAAATTTGTTCGACGCAGGTTGTAAGCCATCTGAAAGCTTTTATAGCTACATAAGAACACAGTTTAACAGTCTCTTAAATGTATATTTATTAAACTCAAATAAAGTACGAATTGTAACTAAAACATATTCGTAGACACAATTTTGCATCTGACCCAAACAGATTAATCTTGATTTCGTCAGACCATATAATGTTGTTCTAATTATTACTGTACAGGTGTTGCTTCCGTTTGCTGAGAAATGATACATTTCGAGGACTCTTACCATAAGTCTAGCTTCCATATTTTTTTTTCTTATTGCGTGACTTGAAACAGGAGAATAAATTCATTTTTGAAGAGATTAATCTTTGAAGTACGAATTAAAAGTTGACAGTTGTTCTACACTTTCTTCCCATAGTCTCTGCAGTTTCCTTTCACTGAATCTTATTAATAACTTTAGTTTTGGAGCACTTCATGTTCAGAGCAATTTTCGCTATATATAAGGATTAATCTTCCATCAAAAAACTTCAATTCATAAAATTTTATTACATTCTGGAAAAAAATAAAGTGTCCTTATTTTTCGTTTCAACACTGTATATTTATTATTATTTTTTCCCTTTCACTTAAATTCTAATATTGCTGCCACTAGTAGTACTTAAAAGAACCCAATAGTTAAAAAAAAAAAAAATATCGATACTGTCGAGTGGGCCAACTATCGATAGTTTTGCAGCTCTACTCATAGCCACGAACTTGAGAATATATTCCGCTGTTGGGAAACTTAAAATTGGGTTATACTCAGCTTAGTTGTTAGCTTATACGACCATGGAGGTACCAAAAACCGATCCCTTTTACACTTAAATCAAGATTTTTTGTAATATATTCACCCATATGTAAAAATAAAAATAAAAAGAGAAATAAAAGCAAAACTAAGTAGAACAAATACAGACATAATTTAGATTATAATAACAAAGCGACATCACAAAAGTAGAACTAAAGCTGTCTACAATTCTAAGGCTTTTTCAAAAGGTAGAATTCTATAGGATCTTTATAAAAATACACTCAGACACTACCAAAGGACATATATATCTCATTTTGTTTTATTCGATAGCGCATACGAAAGAAATAATCTCACTTCCTAGGTTTTGGAGTACCTTTTTGTTGCAAAGTGTAATCGATTGATTAAAATTTTACTTCAAAATTCTTAAAGACGCTAAAATATGAGTTATTGCATAAAAAAATTATTTCGTTATAAACAAATTTCTTAGTTGCCTAATTCAACATCTCTTTGTTATATTGGGGAAAACGTTTTTTTTTCAGATTACATTTTTCAATTTGACTTTGGATTATAAAATTTCTTTGATCGAGTAATTTATTAATTTACGAAAATTCAAATTCAAGTAGTGGTTTTGTAGATGCCATACATTACTGCTGGGACATTTGTCATGTTCTTTAAATTATTCCCTAAATGGAAAAAGAAAAAAAAAGAAAAAAAAAAGAAAAAAAAATTCAATACAAAACTTTTAAGTAAAAATCGTAAACAAAAAAGTTTTGGTTTTACTTGTTAGTTTCTTACTTTTCTTTTAAATTGTCTGTTTCACACGTTATATACTCGTATGTTGATACTTTATTTTCTGTACAGCAGTAAATATGTTATTTTCTGTTGCAAGTTCTATTATTGCATAATTAAATTTTTCCATTAGAAGTGTTACGTATACAGGAAAACTTCCAATGTAATACCAGAAATACGTAGAAGGAAATAAAGATAAAAGATGGAAATAAATGATTGCCATTTGTAGTTTTTAAAATTCAGACAACTAATGCAATTATATGTTAGTGGTTTATTTGCTATTGTAATCATATACGAGCAAACAGTTAAGTAGAGTCGAAATGACTACGTTTTGACAAGAATAAAACTTAATAACTATCCTTTTATTGAATTCCCTTATATTATTTCCTTCTCACCATAACAACAACTTATAGAGAAGTCAATATGCTTCTTAAATAAGTCTGTAATAAATAAGGACCCTGGGTACCACTATTAAAAGACCTTGTTTAATACAAATCAAGTTGGTAACTTTAGTACATAGATTATATCTAAAGTGTCACCTCTAAACTGTCGCGAAGTCTGATTGAATATCTACGAGAAACTAACCATCCAAGGCCACACATCACCGAATGTCTTGCTGTATTTAATAATATTACCGACGAAAATAGAACGTAGCAACGACCGCAACACTTCCCTGGCACAAATAACAAACGACCCAAGTCATGAATAAACTCAAGGTAGCAAACACAGAGCACTATAAATAACTTAAACTGAAGTATTCTAACCAGGACAGATTAGGGGAGATACAATCAAATAATTAAAAAACGGAGACAGCCACAAGTCGTAGCGACCTTCGGAGAACATATAAAGCAATTTCATCAGCAACTTCAACCAAACGTTACATACAGCCATTCCTATCCGATAAAAAGCAAAACCTTTTAACTTCTATGGAATAACAGCACAAAGATGGAATGAGCATTTCGAAACACCGTTAAACAGCTATAGTGACGAACGCCTTGAACAATTGATTTTTGATTGAGATCAAATAAAGCTGCAGAATCCGACAACATACATGGAGAGCTCTTTAAAATGAGCCCATCACGCTTGGCAAACATTTAATTTTCGTAACTAGTAACGCTTGGAAAAACAGATACTTTCTACAACTTGGATCAAGGGACTCATCATTGCAATACAAGAAAAGGGCGACCCCGATAATAAAAAGCTAACGTAGAATAATACGATAGAGAAGATCAGAGCTACCTGCAAAGTCTCAACCCAATATGGAACAACATCAGATAAAAACAAGCTGGCTTCCTTATAGGAAGATTTTGCCTAGATTACTTTCATGATTGCAGATTTTATTGAAGCAAGCAAACGAGTACAAGTCTAACACATATATGCTTCTTGTAGATTTTGAGAGTGTTTGATCCTATAGCACATGACAGCATTTGAAAGGCCCTTTATGGAGATGTGTATCAGAGACGATAATAGACAGCAACAATCTTTTCTACGTCGAATACTAAAAACAAAGTATTAAACGAGGGCTAAACATCGGATTCATTAAAGATTGGCGTAGGAGTACGCGACCACACCTCTTTTTACTTGTTCTAGATAACGTCATGAACACAAAAAACTACACAGCACCAAGCCCCCTACGGGAAATAATATTGACTATGCTAGTGATGTATGCCTTTTGGCACATATTTGCCAATGTATGGATTATAAATTAGAGGCATTGCTATCAAATGCTCTAAAACTATATCTGCGCAACAATTTACTTAAGTGTAATCTAATGAGAATGAACACTTTCTGTACTACATGCCTCACTCTTAATGGTAATTACATAGAGGAATTACAATCTTGTTGCTAATTTGGCTGTACCATCCCTGCAAACATCGCCATAAATCGGGATATAGAGGAGGGCATTAACGAGGGCAATGTATTCTTATGACTGGAAGGTCATTCTTTTATCCAATTTTTTTTTAAATGTAAAGTTGTTGTTGTAATAAAAATGTCTAGTTTGACAGTTTTGCTAACTTACTGAAATTTATATTTTAAAAAGTTTTCAAGATTGTAAAAGGTGTAAAATATACCACGAAGTCCGTGTTTATGCTTCATACTTTCACCTCCGTTAAAGGCTAATGAGTTATCATGCACAACGTGCTAACGTTCCAAATTTGGTCTCCATTTATATTCAACCATTACATGTGGACTGAGTTGAAAAAGTTCACATCATTAAGTGTATATGTCTTACAAGTAAGTCTCAATTTATCGCATCGGATTTTTTTAAGACTTGCCCAAGTCTGAGATAGGACTCGAGCTTATGACCCTAACACTTCTATTATAATTCGAAAAATAAAATCGTCGACTTTTTGCAATAAACTTATTTACACTAAAGAATGTCTTTATTTCTTTTTTAAATCTGCTGAATAATCACATAAGAGTTTTTTCTAGAAATTTTTGGAAAGAATTTCTACCTAAAATTAATTAATAATTTGATACAAAAACATGAACAGCAACAGAAACGAATGAAAAAATAGATGAAAAAAGAAAAATAAAAAAATAAAACGCTTTACTTATTTGCGTTATACCAGAGCACTAATTCTATGTACCCATTCACATACTACATATTTTCGTGTTCAATTTAAGCGGCCGGGCACTCATCCATCCATTAAACGCACGTCAAAAATGATGAAGCGCAAAACACATAGGCAGATAGCCAATCAAAAAACAAACAGAAAACAAAATTTAAAAGAAATAGACTATTCAAGAGGTTGGTCAGTCAATCACTACTTTATAATCTTGGCAAGAAATTACAACTGAAGTGGGCTGTGATTTTTTACTTGTTTTCGAAAGGACTTTTGCATTGACGGTGTGCTATACATGATGGAGAATTTAGAAAACATTTGAACTAAAAGCATGCGTTAAGAATGTGAGATGTGTGTGATACAGTGGTATAAGCACACAGTGGTGAAAATAATAATACGAACACAAACAATTTTAAATATTTTTCTAAATTTTTTAAACTGTTGTATAGATAATACTAAGAGTTTGCGATTAACTCGATATTGAAACTTTCTATACAAATATACGAAGACAAACTACAGTCATATTTTATTTGTCAATTTGTTTTTAATTAAAAAAAAAAAAAAAAAAAAAACGGTTGAAAAAATAATACATACATAATAATACATATATATAAATATAAATACATACATGTATATAAATAACACTATGCAACAAATGGAAACAAATCTTCTGACCTTGGATAACCACTATACTTCTTTTATGCGCTATGGTCGCCTAACTTCTAAAATCATCAGCGTTTTATTCCCAATATAGTGAAAGTACCTAGTTTTGCAAATAAAATTTTGTTGTTGTCATTGTATATAATGGGTGTCGTATTAGCGATATTTTTTGTTATATATTCATAAATATTACTCACACTCCCAGTAGACAAATACAACAAAATAATTTTTTTGGTGCTTTCTATTTTTTTGTGGATTTTTAGAAATTAAAAATATCATAATTAAAAAAAATAAAAAATAAATATATAAAATTTGTTTCTCAAAAACTCCAAATATGTGGGTTATATTAAAAAATTATATTAGAGTGCCTTAAATGATATTAGAGTAATGGTATAATTGTAAATTTTTTAACATACGGCATAACAAAATCGAATGTCATTTCAAAACTATCATAAGATATATAAAGCAGCCTCTTCAAAAATCTCACACTAAAAAAAATAACAATTCTAAAGAAAATGATATCCCAACTGATCGCACCCATGGCAGATTATGCTTCCTTGGGTTGATCTCTCTAAAGTAGGCAAGAACGTCCTCTACACTGACGCCACCTGACCTTCGCATCAAAAACTCTTCGCGCTGAAGCAGAGAATAAAGGTTTATGCGAACCACATGTCCTAGATAGCGTAACCGCGTGATGTATATTCGTTGAGCAACGTCCACCTCGTTCATCTCATGGTTAGTTCTAATACAGAACTCATCGTCAGAACTCATTGCGAATGCCCGAAGATCTAACGTAGAAATTTTCTATCGAACCCACCCAAGGTAGGTACAGAGCGTGACAACATCCACGCAAACGGCTAGAATGAGCGACTAGAACAGTATTTCGTCTCATCAGAGAGGCTTATATTATTCAATTGGCATAATAATACCTGTTGGCAAAAGTAATTATACTCTTGATCTCCAGACTAACGTCGTTGCTGCTGGTAATGGCATTGTAAAGGTCAATAAATTCATTCACCACATTGCATCATTGAATCATATAGTGTCGCCCGTAACCTGGTATCCAATACAACGCACGTCTACAACATATGTATACTTCGTCTTGATCTTGGTGTAGTGTATATATTTGGTAAATTTAAGACCTACTTACAATCAGTGCGTTGGCGAATGGCTTCAGTCGTTCACATGATATGCTTGCAAGGACTTTGTGTGCGATAGAAAAAAGCAGTGGCACAAATTGTATGGTTTTCCTTCTTTAGGACATATTGGCTTTTCGCGAACCATCCATTGCTTTGTTTTAGTTTCATTAATCCATTTTGATATTTCAAGCTAACTAGATGATTAACTTATCATATGATTGTGTAGTGGCGAATATCCGATTTTTGTCAACTATTTATTTTAAAAAAGAAGATGGCTTTTGATGTCTGCCGCAGATATACATATATATTGAAATATAAGATAATAAATATTATTTTTTATGTGAGGTACTACACCCACTCTTCTTGTGTAGGTAGTTTTTTATATGAACGTGTAATTTAATCATAGAATAGCTTGTGGAAAAACTAAGACTAAGAACCCAAAACTTAATTTTGTCCTCAAAGTGCAACTTTTGAAAATAGGATAGGAAAAAAAACACTTGCTCTTAGAAGAAAAATTAGTGTCATTTCATAAAAACAGGTAATTAATTTGTATCTTTTACCCCCGATTTTAACGTTTCCGAGATACAATATTGAAAAACTTCAACAAAATCAGCGTAGTCGTTTACGCGTGATTGTCTCATAAACAAACTGAATAAACAAAATTATTACTCATATAGCCCTAAATTTTGAAAATAAACATGTATTTATTATCTGTATTCCAAATTTCATTAAAATTGGAATGTTTTTAAAAGAAATTCATTTTAGAAGAAAAGCCATTTATTTTGCCCGTTTTCCTCCGATTTTAACTTATGCTGGGGCAAATTATGAAAGATCTGCACGTTCGTTATCTAGATCTATCAGAGGTTAAAATTTCAACAGAATTTCCGAGGTTAAAAGCATATTAATTACGATCTTAATATTATACCAAACTCCCAATTGGACCTAATGTAGTCTGTTTTCCACTGATCTTAACCTCTTCCAGGTCAAATTTTGAAAGAAAATGTGGCATATAACAGTTTCACTAGCTAGATCTATGTGTGTTCAAATTTTCAACAAAATGCGTTTAGTTATTTACGCGTAATTGTATGACAAACAATAAAATAAACAAACAACTAAACTTAAAAAGAAATTTTTAATATGTATGTATGTATGTTCATGTATAGATATTGTTTACATACGTAAGTATAAGTATTTATCAGTAGAGAAACAACTTAACAATTACAGTGAAGAACACAAACAACACTTAAGATGAATGTGATAAAACTTAACACACATAAGAACCCTTATCATGCTCATTGGCGTAATGAATTAAAACTTGCCAAGAGTATAGTTCTTCGAACTCTAGTAAGTATCTTCATACTCCGCTGTGTAAGTAACGACCAAATATAATAAGTGCCAGTTCATCGCCTTTACGACGCATCCATGATACCAATATTTTTTTCCATTTGTTTTCATTACCAACGATGATACTGTTGTATTGCCGTGTTCATTTACTTGTTTTTACATGACATTCGAAAGGAAAATAAATGAAAAGTAAAAGGAAAGTAAGAATATTCAGCACAAGTAGGAATATTGAGAATAAAAAAATAAATGAGTCAATGAAAATATGAGCCAATGAATTGATAAAAGAATGACTGAATCAACAACTGAACGATGATGGTAAAATGAATAAAAATGTAATGGAAGTGAAGACATAATAAATCAATAAAAGTATTATACGTGCCAGAAACCGTGCAGAATAAGGCAACTCATATTCTTCAGCAAACACCACCGCCGATAGTGGTTAAATGGTTGGTGTTTTTTATTTTTGAATACAAATCGCACTTGTACCGCTAAAATGAGTCAACTTAAAATTTGTCAATTTCACTTTTAGCAAGAAAATATATATCTACCAATTCAAAAATCTTACATCACTTTCTCTTCTCTTTTACCAAAAAAAAAAAAAAAAAATATAATAATTAATAAATAAATAAAAAAAGAATTAAAAGTTGCTAATTTCGAGATAACTCAACCTGTGATGCATATATTAAATGCTGTAATATTCATAAAATTCTCTGATACTCATATGATTTCTATTATTTTCTGTATATTTCCTTTTCCCCTATTTAGCCTTTTTCTATTATCTATTCCTTCTTTTTTCATATATATTATGCAATGAAAATTAGCACGAAGCAGTAAGACATTGGTGGTATCATTACTGGGTCCTAATTTCAGTGTAATCACAATAAATTCGTATTCGGTGCCTTAATGTAAATGAGACTTCGAACCAATAAAAAGAATCACTTACTTAACTTACATGTGCTTATATAGTTTAGCTATGACTAGTGTTTAATAAAATTTAGTTCGGTCTTAAGGTTTAGCTTCCACAAAGGTATTAATAAAAATGTACAAAAATAATGGAAAAAAAAACTTTGAACAACTTAGCACTTCAAAGACGAGAGGAGGTAATTTTTGAGGCATTATCATATTTGGACTCCAATATTTTATTTATCAGTTACAAGTCTTTTTTTCGTTTAACTGATGGAAAATTATCTTACCCAGAAGATGTGTTTGTCAGCATGTGTACATCATGTAGGGAGATCAATCGGTTATTATTCGACCGGTTTTAACCGGTCTTTCTGCATCTAAAGGAGTGGGGCTTACGGTCAACCGTACCAAGACAAAAAGTATGTTCCACTGACCAGGTTGATTAACCAATTCTGTATCGATAACGAAAGCAAGAAACGCTCGAAGAGTTTTTGCTATTTGAGCAGCCTAATCGCACTCGAAGTGGGAGCTGATGAAGATGTGGACAACCGTATTAAGAAGGCTAAAGCGGCTTTATCCATGACCACAAAATCGCGCATATTTAGATCAAATGCGAGGTCCATCTTACTGTATGATTGTGAAACCTGGATGATGAATGGAAGATTGGCAAATAACCTGCAAGTGCTTATATGCCGCTGTCTGAGACATATATTGAGCATACGGTGGTCAAGAATTATATCGAACTCAGAACTTTTGCGCAGGTGAGATGAGGAGTTAGTGACAATCCAAATTATACGTCGAAAATGGCTGTGGATTAGTCACACGCTACGCAAACTAGAACGTCAACTCCCCAAAGATGCTTTTGACTGGAATCCGCAAGGTACCAGATGGCGCGGCCGGCCAATAACAACATGGTGTCCGACAATAAATGCGGAAATTGATGCTTCTGATAGGAAATAAAGCTAGAAGGAGATAAGGGCGATGGCCAGGAACAGAGAGAGGTAGAGAAAGCTTATGAAGGCACTTTGCTTCAACCAGGACACATATATATTTGATTTCTATTAAAGAGAATGAAACAAAAATAGATTTTTTTCGTTGATGTGTCTTTAAACTCTAAAAAGACTTCGTATGTTTATTAATGGAGTTTTGTCATTTGGTCATATTTAAAAGCAGATAATTTTGAAGATTTCGCTACATATGCAACTGGTATTTGATTTATATCAAAGTTAAAACTGTCATTGAAGAGTATATACGCTAAGATTAACTATCTTGAAAATCTTTAACAAGTTTGATTTGATCCTCTGCTGTGAATAATGAGTTTTGAGCATTACTATTTGTAACCTTTTTGATCATAACTTACCTTGAATATAGTGCATTGAGCATATCAGTCAATCTGTACTGGTATACAGTTATATACAATTGTAGATAACTATACACAGGTAGTTTTCTTTTGCATAATATCAACCAATTTAATTCTGAATTATTTTCTCGGTTACCTTAGAAATACATTTAAGCATAATATCTCTGCCTCATCCCATTGTCTTTCAAAAAGTAACAGATAACATAGAGCAACAAATTTATGAAATTAAAAACCGCTCTTAGGCATACTAAGTCTGGTGTGGTAATTAGAAGACAAAAAATAATTGTTTTTCTTTCCACATCAAATGCTAAAAACACATAACATGAAAAAGAAACAGAGTGTATGCAACTGAATTGCTACAATTAAAGTAGACCAAAAAATGTTTCTGCACCTTAAGATAGAAGTATGAGGAAAAACAAAGTTATAACACAGTTACAGGTTCTAATGCCGGATGTTACATAAAACTTAAAAAAACCAGACACTGAAGAGCAAGAAAAATAAATGATTTTAAGTCATTTATTAAAGTTAACTAAAGAGGAGACAACCGTCTGGTTTATTGTAAGAGAACAAACAGGCAACGAAAAGAAAAAAATCAAAAGGAAATTTTGATTAACAAAAAAGTATGGTTTCAATAGATGAAAGGTATGTAAATGAACAGACTGGGGCCACGTTTTGTAAATTGTTATATGCTTTTTTAGAAATTTAAAATTTTATGTTTCAAATAGATGATTAAGGACTAAATTGCAAAATTAATGAATTTTAAGACCTGTCAGAAACGTAGTTTACTGACTTGGTTTATCGACGGGGCGAAGCTGGTAAAGTGTATGTTTATAAAAGAAAATAGTGTGCAAAAGTGTGGGTGTGTGCATATACAGAGAATAATCATACATAATATTTGGATACTTACATTATAATATCTGTAGATTTTAATGTTGATTTATTAAGCAATTCATTTTAAGGTCTTGAAAATTCAAAGTTCAAACTTCATTTCTCGACTTAAGCTAGTCTTCATATAGCCTTATTTTTCACCTGATGATTTATATTGACCACAAAGTTTTTTGGGCCAAATTTAGAAATTCTTATTATAACCGTTTTAAAGATATAGACATATAAATAAAAAAATGTTATGGGCGTGGCACCGTTCAATTGAACAATAAGTATCAGTGAAAGTACACTTTTCCAGCGCATGTATTGGGTTGTAAGTCGGTTTATTGGTTATCGAGTTAGAAAATGACGAATTTATCCGTGTTATTAGATGTCACCAACGCTGCATAAATTGTTACTTCACATTTGGAAAATAGTTCAAAATTTAAAATTATCTGTTGGTTCTTTGTCTGAAGAAGCGCAAGAGTCCATTAATAAAATACTTAAAAAATTCGGAGAGCAACTTGCAGAATTCCCAAGGCAAAGCAAATGGAAGCAAAATGTCTGTTTCTTTCATCATCTGATAAGGTGGACTGGTCTGTGGTCTGTGTTGTAACCTTCGTAATATTTATAATTACTCGTAGCTTAATGATATTCCAATGAAAACGCAAGCCCACGACTTTTCCGGAGATACCAATATCTTATACGTAAACTCAGCATTTTAGTTGACTCCATAACTGGTCCATTACTGTCCTACAGTGCATTGTTCAAAATTCCTTGGATGCCTTAAATGTGAAAATGAATAATATTTGATTTAATGTAATTTTTATAATAATAAAATAAGTTTAAATTACAAAAATAGTGTATAAATGTGTTATAAGGTTTTCCTGATATGATAAGGGTTAATGCCATGCGTAACATGCAATCCTATTAAAGCGAGATATCTATACTCGCAAAATTATATAACATTTTTTAACTTTTATTACATAAATAATTCTTTACCTCAACTATGCTGCAGTACAGCTCGCCCCGAATTAATGAAATATAATAATTTTGATGATTACCATATTTGATTTTTTTTAAACACTCTAAGGCTTCGACAGGATTGAACAGTATATGTTGCTCTTAAAACTTGCATCAATAAACTTTATTTTATCTAACAAGCATCTCCGCCATATCCCTCTCGATCTAGTATGAATTTGAGTTCTATAAAGGTTTCGGTTCTCTAAGTTTCTTATCTCTAAAGTAATGGATTTGATTGCATTTTCTATACGTCTTTGGATTGAAAACCGAATTTTGAGTTCCTCATATGAAATATGTTTTTGTTGTCTTAACTAGTATATAAAGAAGTGCAGTTCTCACTTTTTTGTCGAATATTTGTATTTTTGTTTATAGTTAATTCTGCTTGCACCGGCATAATTTTCATAAACTCCTTGAGCCCCTTTTGAAGAAAGTCGATATTCATTTTAGTATCATCATTTGGCGTTATATGGGTGCCTATAAAATTAAAAACCTCTTCTCCAGCTACATGCTTACCTTCAAGAGAAAACAGTATTTTAGGTGCTGAAATTCATAGTCCTCGCAAACACCTGAAATAATATAGTTTTTGAGAATTTAATTTAATGCAAATCTCTGCTTGTACTTGTAGTTTGAAAAATGTTGTTCGTTCTGGAAATTTTTCCTATTTTCCCATATTATAAAAAAATTCAAAAACTGAAATACCACTCGTATTCAAAGTTCATTTCTACATTCACCTTTCAGCTTTAATGCGGCCATAATTTAAAGTTTGTTACAAGTTAAGTGTTGTCAATATGTTTCTATGGTGAAGATTTACAGTGCCTATGCATATGTAACACCATAGTTTGTATTGATTTTTTATGACTTATTTTAGAAGAGTAATGACTTTTAAAAAATTGATGTTGATGTCTATTATTTTCTAAAACTAGATAAATATGGACTTAATCATACTAACCGAATTAGCGTCGATTACCGCCTGACTGCGTTGCTTATTTTTGAATACTATATGTGTATATATCAGTGTCAATGATTTTTGGTATGAAATGTTTTTTCTACTTAGAAGCTGCCTCTTTATCGACAAGAGCAATTTATGTTTGCTTAAATGCTATAAATCTTTACCATCTATGGTAACAATGAAATAATTTAAGCAATATTGTTTGCACTAAAATATATGCTACAAAAATGAAAACCTTTATCTTAAATTTGTTTAAGGAAATTATAAGATTTTGTTGCTTCTGTTGGAAATTCTTTGACAGACATATATCTGTTGTAGGTTTATATGTGAAAGTTATAAACGTACAACCTATCTTATGGCTTACCACACTTTGCCATCCCATCACTTCATACGTTGAAGTAAATTTGATATGTTTTGTGTCATAGTTTTTGTACATACTAAACATACTATACACACTCACATAACTATAAACACACTGTAGGTATTTATGTATAAGCTGCCATAGTTCTGGCATTTTTGTGCTGTATAAACACTTTAATATGTTTAGTGTATTCGGTGCTACACAACAAACATTTAAAATATGTGTAAAGATGTCTTCTTTATATATGTATGTACCATACACATAGAAACATATACTACCCAAGACACCTATATTTATAATTTTATTTTTTCTGATATATTATTAAAACATACAGGGTGTCCTCCGAGAAGGTATACTACTTTGTTTGTTTATAATTTTTGATTATATGAAAGAGAACGGCTCTTGCATTGATAAATGTTTTATTTAATGTCGGCAATTAGGTATGGAATACAATATCAGATAAATGCCCGACTTTGTTAGCCTCACAAATGCGAGCCCTGTTGAACACAACCTTCATTACATTCTCACATATTTCACGCAGTATTTCATTAATTTCATCACGAATATTTTGCATGAATTGCTCCAGTGTTTCTGGTTTGTTTGCTTAAACTTTTCTTTTCAGATATCCCCACAAAAAGAAGTTCGGAGCAGTCAAAACAGCTGACCATGGAGGCTAATCAACATCACCATTCCTTGAAATAATTTGTTATGGAAAGGGGTCACGCAGTAATTCCATTGTAATCCTGGCTGTATGCTGTGTGGCACCGTCTTGTTTAAAAACATGTTTGTCAAGCCCAAAGCATGCAGTTGTGATGTTAAAAAGTTTTTAGTCATAGCGCGATACCGCTCCCCATTGACAGTTACCGTTACGCCATTTTCAGTTTCAAAGAAGTAAGGTCTAATGATTCCTCCTGACCAAATTTCACACCAGACTGTCGCTTTTAATGGATGCAAAGGTGACTGATGTATAATTTAAAGGTTTTTGATTGCCCAGAACCGACTATTCTGTTTATTCACATAACCATTCAAATGAAAATGTGCCTCCTCACCCATTATGATTTTTTCATGAAAATCGATGACTGATTTTCATAAAATGTTTTAACAATTAAAATACGTTGGTTTACTGAATATTTTTCCATAATAAATTTGCATTGTCTCTACTTCACGACTGCCAAATATGAACTGTCAAAACTAATCTTTACCAAAATGGCGACAAAGAAAATAGTATACCTCTCCGGCGAACACCCTGTACAAATATTGGCTATTTTTCAGTTCAAATTTTTATAAAAAATAAAATCAAACTGGTATTGCCTTCACCTGTTACCTTTTTTATTTTTTTATTTGAAGGCAAACGTGGGAAAAAATATACCAAAATAAACACATACACTCTATATTATAAAGCATATATGAGTAGAAATAGCAGAAAACTATAAATAAGACCATAAAATAAATATTTATAAGCAAATACTTCGTACCGCACGTACACCATTCAACAGTAAATGTAAAATATACTTGTTGCTAAGAGACATTAGTTTTATGAAAGAATGAATATGTTGTCGTATAAATATTAATGAATTATCAATTCTAAGACTATACTCGTATATATGTATATCGTATTAGTGCGTTTCTGGTGAGAAAACATATTATATTCAGGTGAAATAAAATAATGTCAAGACTAATATATAAGATCATATTCAACTTTAAACGGCGCAATGTCTTGTTTTGTTTGATGGATGGAGACCTGTCTGTAAGAATCGACTACCCGCAACAAAAATTGTTTTTGTTGCTCATGCTTTACTGATTTTGTAACATTTTTAACGTAGTAGTTCCTCTTTCTGCAATGTCATTTGCAGTATCACTGAACTATTTTGTATTGTCCAGAAATCCAAAAATGTTGTTTATTTGTGCTGAAATAGCTTAAAGTTCCTTTTTCAAAGACTACGTTTTGACCCACATAACGTTTCGATTCAGGTTTTTTCCATGTTCTGTCTCAAAATTTCTAATCGGGTTTTGTTTCTGAGTCTGAGGAATGCGTTCTTCAAAAAAGTTAAATCATTTAATGTCTTTGACAGATATTTGAGATGCCTTCTAGTGACTGTGAAGGCTCCCGTTTTTACCTGAGCATTCGAACAGGCTGAAAAACTGTGTAACACATTTCTTTTTTTTAGTTCTTATTGATTAATATTAAACTGTTTACTGAAGAGTACAACCTTAATTGCATACATTGATTTTTTCATCCACCTTGCATGATGCAGAGTTCCTAGGATCTGAAAATTAAAGGTGTCGTTTGCCAACCTCCTCGGTAGAGAAGAGATAGTTGCAATAACTGCTTGGATGATTTAATTATTTTAGGTATCCTGAATGTAGTTTACTATATGTACACTATGTTTTTCGACGTAGCTTTGGAAGGAAGTTTCTGCAACTATCATTGTCGCATAAACGGTTTTATCAAATGAATTCCATGTACATGTATCACGGCTTTTACCATTGGATCTTGTCATTTACTAGCTTAAGAACCACTTTATTACTACAGGTGTACACCCGGCGGACACATGTAATTCTTTTGTATGGAAATAGTCTCCATAATTGACTATTTGGTGCTTTTGTTGCTCTAGTAAAAATAATGGTTTAAAAAATTAGTTTTTATATGATTATTTATTAAAGTATTTAGAAAAATTTTATCAGTTTTGGTGAGTTTTTAGCGAAAGGACGTCCAAGAACACATCAAACGATAGATTTTACTGGTGTATCACAGCGCAAGTTTTGAAATTGAAGCTCAATAATTTTACCAACAAATTCCAATTAACCATTTAAAAAATTCCCTTCCTCAATGATGTCTTTCAAAAAGCCCTCGACGCAATGTGGTTTAGAGCAATATCCTTCACATTAACCACTTTGGTTAAAATAGTCTGGAGATACAATAGTTTCTCACCCATTTAATTAATTTATTTTTTTTTTTCTGATTTTTCACGATCCAACAATCTTAGAGAGTTCATATACACTTATTTGTTATATCTTAGAATGACTAATATTTAATGATTTAAATTATTATTGTATAGACAATTAATATGACATTGTATGGTTTTACAAAAATTATATTAATTTACAAGTGGTGTATTTGAACTTCTTTTAGTATTAATGTAAGCACTAGTAACTTCTCTTCCACCAACGTTAAATCTCCTGAAAAGATAGATAATAATTTTTCTTCATTACCCTTAACAATTTATGCGAAGACAAACATTTACTTGAATTTTGTTAAGAATATTTTGGTTAACGACATAATATGTACGACATATACTAATTTTATGTTAAAATACGTATGCTTTAAAATAAATTTAAAGAAATAAAATAAAAAAAATTCTTAAGATATTTACGCAGTTATTAAATATCTGGAAGGATAATTTGCTTTGCAAAGGTCCAAACGAATGTTGTTTGTAATAAAAGGTTAATAACAAATTGTGATGTTTGTTTCTTTAAGAGTTGGAACTTTGAACTTCAATATTTGTTTATATTTATAATTAAAAAAAATAACGTTTTATTTACAGGTGATTTACAAGTAATTTCGATTCTCGTTAATAAAATATGATAAAGAAAAATACTGTTGCCATTTTGTGTGAAATTTTTAATTTTTATCTTATAACAAGTAAATTTTTATAAAACTTAAGGAAAGAACTTTAAACAACATTTTTTAAATAAATTCAAAATATATTAATATTTATTTTTTTACTCTATCAAAGTCTCCAAGCTGCCCTAATGATTTTTATTGATTCAGAGAAAGTACATCTCCTCCTATGGAATAGAAGTTAAATTAAAAGTAAAATTATTTTTGATATTTATTCATGGTTAACTTTATTGTTTTTCCATAAATGCCTTATATCAAAAAAAATTATGTGAAAGTCAACACAAATTTACTACTAGCTGATACAAAAACAATTACAAAATTTTAATAGGTTTTCCAATTACTTGAGCTGACACATAGGATCTAATTGTATGTTATTCCAAGTTTGGCTGAAAGAGTTCCCGTGACAACCAGTGCCATACCACTGCCACTGCAATGGTTTGCAACTGGCATAGACTTCATATACAATTTTCGTCCAAAAAATCAAAATTTTTGTAATAGCCTTTGCTTTTTGCCTTTACTGATGAACTTAAATAAAACATATTGTTACAAAAATCAGGTTGGACACCCCTGTGTTTATTACATCGCTAAAATATATAAACAAAAGCTGCAAGAATAACTATACGATAACAAACAAATCGACAACAATAAATATTAGCAGAAATAAAGTAACTAAAAATAGAGTGGCAACAACAAAAACTGACAGCTGTGGAAACAAGTAACAGACAACAACGAGTAACAACTAATACAAAGAGCTGAAAAAAGTAGATGCTTACACTCGCTTGGCAACATAAGAATAAATAGAAAGTAAAAGAAATAAATGGAATCTACCTGAAAGCACATCGATGCGAACAATAATCAATTTATTTGTAGTAAACTCAGCGAGTACAGTTTATGTGTTGCAAACTCAGCGAACGTTTTATTGGTCTGAACTTAGTGTTAGGGGAGTTTAGTGTGGTTAAACTCTGGTTGAAGAGGTTGCGATTAAACCTAAGTTATAACTACGATCTAGTTGGAAGATCTTTAGGTAGAAAGATCTGCTGAATAATTCTTGTTGTAAACAGAAAGAGTTATTAAGAATAAAATTGTAGAACAAAGCAGGGGTGCACAAAACATTGTAAGTAAAGGATTTTAATTAAAAACTAAAGACAAAATTTATTTTATTTTAACTACAATCTACGAACTCATAATATACACGTTTTAAAAAGGTGAAATCGTAATAACATTTAATTTGACTGATTTAATTTAAAAGTGTGTGTTGAAAACTGCTAGTTATTCAAAATACAATGGACCATTATGTTTAATTTAATATATTGAAAAGTAGACTACTAGAAAATGCTTCAAAAATGAGTTAAGATGGTGATTACTATTACTAGCAGAATAACGACCCGAACTACACAGATCACAAAGTGAAGATGTGGTTTCATGTAAATACATCATGTAAATACATCATATTTGTTAAATTTTGGAAAGAAATATTGGAAAACATTGAATTCGAATTAAATCACAAGTGAAACCATTCTTCTGGATAAATGAAAAAAACAAAACAAAGAAAGTTCTTGAACCGCAAAAATTTTGGTAAATTCAGCTAACGGTTATGTTACATAATCGAGGCTATCCAATCAAGTATTAAAAAAAGTAAAAACTAAAACATTATTTCTAAATTCTTCGCTTTGAGATCATTTCATTTTTCATTTATTATTTATTTTATCAATTCAATACAACAAGAATATTTCTTATATTACAGTATTGTTTAGAAAACCTGTTGTATCTGTGTATATATTCATGATTAATAATTAAAAAAAAATAATTAAAAAATTAAAAGTGTGAAACAAAAAAAAAAAAAAAAAAAAAACAAAAAATTACAAAAAAGTAATAAACAAGATATAGTATGTATAGTAATTGAAAAAATAAAATAAAAAGTTAACTATATTAAATATCAATTATCTGAACAAAAGGAATAATTCGAATTAATATATTTAAACAATTATGACTATTGCAGAAAAGAACTAAGAAAAGTGCTTGAATATAGCATTTCTGAAATGGTTTACATTGCTTATAATTTGAATGCGAGGGGGAAGTTGACTCTAGAGACGTATAGAATTAACAAAGAAATGCTCAGATATAAGCAAATTCTTTTATTTTAAGTGAATAGAAAATTGTTTTTCCAATGATTTATACAAGAGAATTGACAATCGTGGAGGAATATGTATCAACAAAACCAGCAGAACCTAACTTGTTTTCGACCCCAACTACGAAAGTCATCATCAGAGTTCCTTGTGTTATGTATATTCATTTTTAGAGCAACAACTATTTAGCTCACATTTCGCAGAAATTGCATATTATAAATTTCTACTATATAGAGCAACTGAGTTAGTCGAAGTTCTGTCAACACGATCTTTCAATATCAATGTATTATTTTATTCTACCATCATACTCTGTCTGATAGATACAACAATATTATGTTAACTCCACACCATACGGAAGAATTTAAAAATAATTATTTAAATTGAAAACTTCAGAGTTCAATTAGGAACCGAACTCAGATCTTCCAGTTCGAAAAAAAAGTAAGAATTTTTAATCAATCTCAAATTTTTCATTTTTTGTTTGCTTTTTAAAAGATTATGCTTTTTTTTACCAACAACGCAGAAAAGAGACAGAGTTTGATTAATTGAGAAGTGATTTATTTTATTCATTTGTAAACCAAAAATTTGCTGGCCAAGTAAGCTAAATATACTTATATTCTATTAGGCAATCATGCAACAAGATAAAACGATTTTCACATATACATAACTGTTGTATATAGAAAATAAAGTCTTCAAAGTCTATTTCAGAGCTTCTCGACAGCGTACAGGAGAGGGCGAAGATGCTCATCAATGACGGTAGGGTAGCCAAGTCTATCGATTCATTGGAGCTCCGTTGCAATGTGGCGTGTGTTTCATTGCTCTATCGGTACTATAACGGAATGTGTTCTAACGAAATTAAGGAATTAATTTCTAAAAGTCATATATTGTTACGTAGTACTCGTATTTCTCGTAGAGCGCATCCCTTTGTAGTTGATTGTTCAGTAAATCGCACAACGCATTATAGGGAGAATTCGTTCTTTGGTCGCACTGTTCGGTTGTGGAATAATCTTCCAGCGAAAGTATTTCCTGCCACTTACGACATGAGTAAATTTAAATCTAACGTCCATAAACACTACTCCCTCTGTCCTCCTTCCAATAACCTATTTTCCTAGTACCAGCACAATGCACTGCATGAGTAGGGGCCATCCCCTGGGTGCTGGTCTTATATATATAAAAAAAATATGGAAAAAGGCTATCAGTCAACTGCGAGGAACCTCACTAAAATTATGGGTACCTGTACACCCATGTCATTATGCTTAAGGTGTTTTATTTTTGTCACTCACATAAGGGTTATAAAAAAAATTATTTTATATTGCAATTGTAAGTTCCTTCTACAAGTTATTCATTAAGTCCTCATTCAAGTCCTCATTTCTAATTGCTGAAAAGTTCTCTATAAAGTTAAGCGTTGATAAGTTTGTAAAGGCCTCATTAGCCGTAAATGTATCGTAAATGTAAATGTAACGTAAATGTAAAAGTTTTGCCACTTATAGAATGCTTAAAGTCGTGTCATGAGCTTTTGACATAAAGAAGAAAAACGAATTAATATAAGTCTACTAAAAAAATAATAACAGCTGTGCAAAACATTGATGGCACATTATTTGAAATTATGTGAAAAAATACGGAAATTATTTAAATGGGGTCAAGACATTTCATTAACTGAAACTTAAGGTTTTTCAAATAAAAATTATTTTATTTTTATATAAATAGATGTATAAATATCGATAAAAAAAGAAATTTTTATTTAAGATCATCTAAAGATTGAATATTTATTAATATTTGATTAATGAAGTTCGAAAAACCAGTGTAATTGAACAACTTTTATATTTTATTGGATTATACATTACCGGATATATACGATGTATTATATTTATAAAAACCTTTATATTTTTTATTCTTATTGTTATTTATATTATCTATTATGTGTATTGTTACTTATATTATATACGCTTGTACGCACAATTATATTGCAATCCTTAGCATAAACGTACTATATACATGCATAATACATAATTCATAATAACCTATAACTTTTGCTACAAAGAAACACATATGATTGGCAAATGCTCTTATTAGATTTTACAAAAATAAATAAATAAATAAATAATAACAATTTGAAACAATAAACATATGTAATATTTAATGTTTTTACCAAAAAATATAAGTACCAAAAAAAGAGTAAAAATACCTCCATAACATTCCACATACAAAGAGCCTATCACTGCTCGACAAACGTAGCCGTCAAATTATATTTTCAACAGATTGGGACGTTACAGTTACATTTTATTATGGTCAAGTAAGCACTTTTATAGCTTTTCACATAACAAAGGCGATCAGCTTACACAACTACATTTACGGCTTCTACATTTACGTTCGGCTAATTCTACCTTATGCAACGTGTGAAATTATCACACTTAAACAAAAGGACTAATATTTGTTGCTAAACAATTTTCATTTTCCTCGCAGGGAAAATTGCTATTGTAATATTATCGTAAATTTTAAAGCATCTAAATAAACACTAACACTTTAATATGATGTTACAAAATGAGATACCTAAGATTAAAAGCTATAATAAAACATTATGTAAATCACAACGTATACTTTGGTTACAAGGTTTCAGACTGCAGCTCATGTTTTATATGACTTATGAAATAATTCTAATTCGTTTGGTATAATTAACCATCAAAAAAATACCACATATATATTCACACCTCCAGTTTTTGCAGTATAAAAAATATTATATTTTATGACTTTATGATTCGTAATAACTTCGAATATGCTCAGTTCTCCTTAATTTTGATTTTCATAAAATATATATTTTTTAACTCAAAGTTGTTCCTTGCAATTGGCTTATAGTGTAGTCACATGCTTTACGTGAGTGCTAACATTAATGGTGTTAAAGACATTGGTAAAGAAGGAAAATGGTTTATGTATTGTAGTTTCAGCAACATCAGGTTCCCACTCACAAAGTGTCAGTAAAGTCTGATGAAAATTCTTACTAAAAATTTGTAGGAAATGTGTTGAATGGCTTTTCTTCTCGCGTTATTTTACTAACAATAAAATGTGACAAAATCCATTAAATAATTTTAACTATTAAAATAGAAATCAATTCGAATACAAATAAACTTAAAAAAATATTTTATTCACACAATTCTTTTATTTATCTACACTCACAAATAAATAAAAAACTTTCCACAGATATAAAAGCCTTGAGGTATATTTACGTATGCACTCTTAGTGTTATTGTAAATAAATAAATATTTGTGGGTATATAACACTTACAGGGTATTTGGTATTGCTAAATACTCAATGGCAAATATCAATATCTAAAAAATAGATAAAACGGAAAAGTTTTATAATTAAAATGAAAGTAATGATATAAACAGAGTTGTAAAAATGAAACACAATTTTTTTATGATGTATGTATTACAGCTGAGTAGAAGAAATTGTGATTTTTATTGTTCGGATAGCATGAATAATGAAGATATATGTGTGAGTAAATGTTTGTAGTTGCCTCCTTACGGTTGACTCTTATGGATCTTTCGCCTGTCTTTTGTTTTTCTTTGTTGGCATTTTATTAATTATTTAACTGTGACACTTTAAACGAGATAAAGATATGTTCTTAAGCACATATACTAGCCCACTTATGCAACCAAAACAAAACACACATTTATTTTATTCACAACTGGCTAAAACCCGGCGTGCTTCGCTACCCCATATTATTTATTAGCTTAAATGCTATCTTAGTTAAATTTTTTATCCTTCTATCCATTTTGTCGCCTTCCGGTCAAAATCCAATAATTTTTTCCTTTCAGGAAGATAGTAGGGTTCTGTTTTTTAGCTGTAAACAGTCTCCAAACAAACACATATTCATATTTATATATAAGATACGTATATATATATTTTTTCCGTTACTCCTCGTGCCAGCATAGGGCTTCCACAAAGCATTTCCATCTTACACGATTTGCTGCTTTTGTCTTTGCCTCTTCCCATGTAAGATTGTTTTACCTTAGTTCTTTGATAATTGTGCGACGCCAGGGGTTTCTTGGTTGACCGCGGTTCCTTTATACTTGACGATTCCACTCAAGTGCCATTATTGTAATACTACTAGGATTTTTCCTTAAGGTATAGCCGATCTATCTCCCCTTTCTTTGCCTTATCTGCTGCAGAATAGACTCTTCGTTTGTCAAATTCCATATATCTATGTTGCCTATGGTGTAAGGCCAGAATATCTTGCATTTGATGAATACCTGTAGCCATAGCCGTACAACATAATTGACTTTACACATGCGTTAATTATTCTGAACTTGCTTTGCCTGGAGCTTATCCATACTGACTGTAAGCGACGTTTTTTGCCATTGTGCTTCCGAGAAGTTATCTACGTACTCTATTGGTTGTTCCTGTGGTATGATGTTTTCTGTGCTATTGTTGTTTATTCTCATAGCTTTGGTTTGCTTGATTTTTATCTCAATTCCAACATTGTGGGCCAGTCTTCCCAGTTTATTTAATTTAGACTGCATGCTGGAGATATTGTGTTAGAGTAGACAAATATCGTCTCCATGGTATTCTATGTGAACAGATTTTGCTCATGATCTCATCGAGTACGATGGTGAATAGTAGAGGTGAGAGTGCATATCTTTGCTTTACTCCAGCGTTAGTATGAAGAACCGTGAGTTCTGAATTCTCGTATATTGCTCGTATTATTCAAATTATTTCTCGGTTTCTTTTCAATGCTTTCTATATGGCAGTCCTTTTGATGCTATCGCTTTCTTGAAGTCGACGAACAGTAGGTATAGAGTGGTACACCCTTCTAGAGACTGTTCTATTATGATGCCGCAGAGTGTTGGCCTTGTCTACGTAGCTTCTATTTGGCCGGAAGCCTGTCTGTTAGTCTCGCAATATGTTCTTTTCTTTTGCTTTGAAGCCCTCCCTGTATTATGACTGCTAGTGAATTGTATATGGTGTTAAGCAGAGTAGTTCCTCTCCAGTAATTGCAATCTTTCAAGTCGCCACTTTTAGGTAGTTTCACAATGATGCCTTTCTTCCAAGTAGATGGCAGACTCTCTTCCTCCCATGCTGATGTGATATGAGCCCGTAGTAATTCAGCTACAGTTGTAAGGTCTGCCCGTAATATTTCTGCTAGTAAGTCATCTTCGCCTGCAGTCTTATTATTCTTCAATTTTGTTATTGCCTCTTTTATTCCATTCAAACTTGAAGGGCTACATGCTATGTTCAATGTATTTTTAAGAGGGCTGGTATGGTACATTTCGATTTCCTCGCCTGTGTCCGTTACGTTGCTAACTTCCTAGAAATTTTCGCTCCATCTTTGCATTTCGATACAATTGTGCCACTGCGATCAGTAACTGCTTGGTTCCTGCTATACTTTTTATTTGTGAGATAGGCTATCGTCTCGTGTAGTTTTTATATGTTATTCTGTCCAGCTTCCTCTTCTGCTATTATTGCTATAGCTTCTAGGAATTTCATTTTGTCTCTTCGTACAACTTCTTTAATCTATATCGCCAGCTGTTGGTAACATTGTTGTTGTATAGCTGCAATTTAAGTTCCATCCTGTGAGAGATCAGGCTCCAAGTATCGTCTGATATCCGTGTTTTTCTATGTATCTGCACTACGCTCAGTTTTTCTTCTGCGACTTGATTGTATGTTTCTTCTGCGACTTGATTGTATATTTCCGTGATATCCTGCCATGTACGATGTTGGTTTATTGGTAACTGTTCGCGTATTGCCATGGCCCATACTTTCCTGGACGTATTGTTCTGGAGTAGCTTTAGGCGGAAACGCTTTTGTATTGCGACTTCAATGTTTCTTCGTCGACATTTCAATTTGACCTTGATTTCGCCTGTGATAAGCTCATGATCACTGCAGATGTCAGCGCCTCTTTAATTTCTCACATCCGCTAAAGAGCTTCTCCATCTTATACTTACACATATATGATCAATCTTATTGCGTGAGTTGCCACTTGGCGATGTCCATGTATATTTATGAATTTCCTTATGCGGGAAAATGGAGCCACCTATGACTAGTTGGTATGTCTTGGTCGTTCTCCATTGCTATCCATGTTGAAGGCGCTTCCTATTTTTGAGTAAGATAGTGACAGGCGACGAATCATGAATATATGCGTATAAATCGGAAATAAAACAGCAATCGATCATGTGGGTATTCTAAGACAAGCTTAACCCGACAAAGATTGTTCATGAAAAAAGCACAGCAAGGGGTTGCCTGTTTCTCAGCCGAATGGGACATGTGGATACTATTCCGCTTGAGCAACGTAAGACTATCAATTCTGAGTGGTACATGAGCATTTGTTTGTCTGAAGTCTTTGGAGAAATTCGTAAAACCAACCGTCAATGACGAATCACTCTCCATCATGACAATGCGAGCTCACAAACGTTCCATCAAACAGGTGAATTTTTGAGCAATCAAAACATCGAATAGATGTCTTATCCTCCATACAGTACTGATTCGGCACCCAAAGACTTCTTCTTGTTCCCGAATATCAAAAGTAAACAGCTTGGTCAACGATTTACGAGCGCTGAAAAAGCAGTTGAAGCTTTTAACAACCATTTTTTGGAGGTGTCTCAAGAGGAGTGGAAAAAATGCTTTCCGAAATGGTTTGAACGAATGCAAAAGTTACTGATCATCAAAAAGAATATTTGAAAAACAATAAAGCCGTTTTCATTTAAAAATATATGTTATTATTTGTTATACAGAAAATTTTGGGGGACGAATCCTGCATTCAATAAATGATTGAAACCAACAAAAGTTTCGATGAATGATATTTTGTATTTTAGCGTTTTCACACCAATACCTTTTGCAGCATACCACATGTTCAAACAAAAAATTTAAACTCGAAAATTTATTTGAATATATAATGACAATGTCAATTAACAAAAAATTCAAATGTTTTCTAATACTAGATTGTTGTCTATAATAAAAATGTGTTTGGAGCAAAAAGCACATTTTATTTTTCTAAAAGACACTTGTTTTATCTCCAACTTGCTGAAAAAAAAATGAAAAACAAAAAAAAAATTTTAAATCGCCAACGCATATAGAGATAGATGTACGCTTGGCTACGTAGCTTTTGCAAATCTCATGCAATCACACTAAAATTTAGTGGGAATATCAACAGATGTACCAAGTTAACGAAAAAAAAAAAAATCAAATCTGAACGATGGGACCGCCACACGGGGGCTACTCCGAAAACTTTTTGATCAAGATAGAATGTCTGAAAGGAGCAATATAAATTTCAGAAATTCTAACACGGCAAAGAAAATATTTATTTGTCTATATCTTCAATACGCTAACAGCAAGAGTTTCTCAATTTAGTCCAAATAGCTTCATGTTCAATAAAAATCATTAATCAAAAAGTGGATGGAATACAATGTGAATATATTATACACCAATTTACTTATTATTTAAATATGAAATTAGCATCACTTCATAATTGGTTGTTAATAAAACAACAATAAAAAAAATCTGCAAGAATTAAAATGCCAAATGGTCTGACGTTCTGTACACCAAAATATTTCCGTTCTTTGCCTTGCAAGCCTTGTACATGAGACGAAAGCACCATTTTTAATTATCTGCTGACTTGTCTTGAATTTCTCCTCTTTTTGTATTTTTTATGAGTTGGGTTTCGATTAGAAATGATGATAATGCCGATGGTGTTGACTATGGGTTCCTTTATAAGTCGTTGGTATATTTGTGAGAATGTAAAATGTTTTTTTTTTCAATCCTTTAGCGTGTACTGGTTACTGGCAACTTTCTTTAAAGAATATCTGATTTTGTTAGTTACTTCATGTAGGAACTGAGAAACCAAAATTTGAGATTGCTACTGACTCTGGTTCAGATTTCGGCTTTTCGCTAAAATTTAAAACGAAAAAGTTTTTCCCAAAATTTTTTTTAGGTGCTATGTATGTAATTATTATCATTTTTTTTCCATAATGTGGCATTCCATTAAATTTTGATCAAAGTGGAAGCCAACATGAAACTTTAATATGTACTTTAGTAGATAAAATGAATCTTCACTTATTTAAGAAAATTCTGATTATACTTATAATTTGTAGTATAAAAACCGTTCTCGACGTAATACATATACGTAAATATACTTTCTTGTTGGGGTCGAAAGCAAATACACTGAAATAAAAAAAAAAACTAAAATAATTTCTGACTGTTTTCTTGTGCAGAATTGTTTTCTATTGAAAATGCTCTTTCGCATTTCATTCGCATAGCTTAACCGTTTGAAAAGTTTTGTTTAGTGAAGAAAAATTTTGTGTTTCAATCTTTGTTTAAGTGTACTCGTATAAGAAAAATTCTTGGCGCAGTATATCAGGTCTATCAATATCAGCCTGTAACTCAGACTCCACAATTGCTATTACAACCATCATAGCCGTTTCAGTTTTCAAATCCGTATAAGCGTTCAAACGAAGGTCTAAAATTAAGTAAATTTTTGTTCAATGGTATTGTTTGTATAGTTTTTCTTTTTTCTTTTGTCTATCCTAGTCTTAATAGTTAATAACCTCCTTTTAGCAATCGATGTAAGCTTTTTATTGTGGTTCATATTTTATACAAAAAAGACAGCGAACCTTCAGCTTCTATAATACATTACAAAGTTGAGATAGAAATTCAAAATCGATACATTATAGAAAATTAATGTATGATAATTCTTCCAAATTATAACTTATTGAGTCTTTCAAAAGGATTATTCTTTCTAACATTGGTATTATAGAATTCTAACATGTTCTTGAATTTAAAAGATTAATTTTTATTTTTTTTGTTATGAGCCTTTACGCTGGTCTGCTGTAATGTAAATGCGTTCTTTACTGAAGACAATTTAACCGCTTTTGGTAAAGTTACTAAGCCATTATTTTATTTTGATCTATATTTAGTTTGCTGATGTTTTACACAAGCAGGTTGCAATTAAATTTAATCGCACGCTTAATTACGCAATTATGAACACGATTAAAGGGTGCTATTAATTGCGATTACGACTACGATTATAATCGATTTAAAATCCATAGTTATGAACCTTACAAAAAAAATCTGATATTTACTTCTTATGGGAGTGGCACTGCTCGGTTTGAAATTTGGTATAAAAACTAGCTTGAGTCCTATTCTCAGACCTATTGAATATGCCAAAATAGTGAAACGAGAATTTCATATGTTTGATTAAATGTATAGAAGTCATACTTCCGTTATCTCCGTTAAAAATGATTAAATTTTATTATTTGATATTGCCTAACAAGGCTACCATTTATTTTGAACAATAGACACAATAAAATAAAATTTTAGCTATGAAATATAAGTATATTCAGTTAATGTATATCCTTTCATCCTCCGTTAATTTTGGCAATTTACTTATGAATGACAACATGAAATGGTCCTTGAATTTGATTCTAATTTAACAAAAATATTTATAATTTAATAGAAAATTGAAAAATCAAACTGGAAAAGACTTGGTGAATAAGAAAATGAAAAACGAAATTGTACAATAACGCAAAAACCAAAAGAAAAAAATTTAACGACACAGCGATTTATGGCAAAATTGTGCTGAAAACATTATACGTTGGTAAAAGCTGTTATAATCAGACTTTTTACAGTCAGTTACAAAAATAATGTATAATAAAGTTTCTTTAAAACACGAATATGTGTGTAATTCAGGCATTTGTTTTTCTTAAAGGCATAGCCTATAATGTTTGTCCCTTTTTTACTTTCTGTAATTGAACTCATTGTACTTGGCAGTTTCTGGTCTTAGGTTTAATAGCTGTGTTTTTACTTATTTTCTTCTTATTGTTTATATTGCCATTAATTTTAAAATTGTTTCTGTTTTTCTCCTGGTAGTGATTTGACTTAAAGCGAATTAAGTTTGCGGTTTTTATAATCTCAGGATCGCAAAATAGCGGCAACAGGACAGCAACGAACGAATTTCCTTACTGAAATGTTTTTTTTTTTTCTTCTATGCTGCTCTCTTTAAATGTATTTTCGTCTCTTCTGAATGTTTCATCGTGATAAAATTAATAGACGGCAACAACTTCAATAACCATAAAATTGGGGGAACTTACTTCTACAACAACATCTTTTTATTTTGTATATTTTTGTTTTATCTTATATATTAAAAAATTTTTTTTCTTTTTTTTTCGTGTTAAATTCAAGAAATTGCTGCTCTTCATAAGGAGTTCCAAATGTAAGTGGCAATATCCTAAGTGGTAAGTTAGTGTTTCTTCTAATTTGGTATTTGCTTAACTGACATTCATTACGTTCGCATATCTGTCTGCTTGTGGTAGTAATTGTATCTGATTATATGCGACTTTAATTTTTAGATCTATTTTTGTTTTAATGAGAAGATAATAAATAATCTATATTCGAATCTTAATGCATAATTTTTAATGAAAAGATATTAAATAATCTATATTTGAATCTTAAAGCACAATATACTACCCACACCTATCCAAAGCCAATGCGTAAATAAAAGTCCACCTGTCTTCTCTGTGGGTTCCATTCTACAGTCACTTTCGTTATGAATGTTCTATGGAATTTCGTGTGAACCTTATAATAATGAGAGGATGGGTATTGCTTTTGGAAAGAATAATTCTTAGATTACGACGCCTGAATGAAATTAACATCCATTCGAAGGTTTGCTGCATTTTTAGCGTTGGTTTTCATATTTTCGGTTTAGCGACGGCATATCGTTGTGGCCGAGTAAGCACGGAAGATGCCGAACCTGGCATGACTCATTGGTATCTATTTAAAATGATCACTTCAGTATGAGAAAACTTCTCGCAAGACGGGTACATCCTTAGCTCACATTAAACCACAATATACCAAAGACAAAACAACAAACGAATCAGTGGGTTTTCCACAATGAATCGGCGCTAAAGAAGACATAGGTGCGGGTTTTTAAAGGATAAAAAATAACTGCATTGCGCCGGACAAAAAATTAATTTTTTATCAAAGCAATGTAAAGGTGCACATATAAACAGTTTATAAAGCAAAAATCCAATAATTAGGCTACGAAATTATGTCAAACTTTGCACAAGTTTTGTTTTCCTAATTCAAAACATGAAATAGGTTATCAGCAGTAATGTTTTGACTTCTCAAGCCACCACTGAAATCCAAAACGTCCTCTCTCCCTGATTCTTTTTCTTTTTCTTTTTTTTAGAAATGGTTGGATCTGCAATCGACATCCTGGTATAATTTTTGGCCGTACTTCACAACTTTAATGTACATATATTCCTAAAAGATCAACGACATTGAAAATACATCAGCCGTTCATCGATAGTCACATCTTAGTGACAATTTTAAAACATTGAAAGACTAACTTAATTTCGATTCCTCAAATGTCGAATAGATGAGGAACCTTCCATTGTTGAGTAGTTGCTTTTAAACCATACTATCGCCGAACAGAAGAATACTTGAAATCATGTTAAAATTATTTTCGCTATTATTGCTCTTCATTTTTTGCGCTATAAACTCTTGCATTAATTTATGAAGCAATGTTTTGTAAGAAACCAGCTTGTTCCATCTGTAAACTGTATTCGAGAGCACGAGATATACATTGACGCAGCAAACTTGCATTACTCCACTTACGGCATACAATAGCGTTACAAATCGCTAGTATACGTATAACAACAAGAAACAAATTATATGCCCGATAACATCCTAATTTAAGCTAATGACAAATCTTAATCCTATAATAGTAAACATATTGTTACGGAAATGAAAAAAACATTTAGAGCTATAAACTTTATTATGGAAATTATTTTATTGGTTTGTATAAGAAAACGATCACCCCGTCAAGGCTGAATTTATTTGAACAGTGCCATCAATTCAACTGTGGGTATTAAGACTTTACATTTGAATTAACGTAGCTATACAGGAGGTTGTAGAATATACTAAAACTTTCATAACTAACTCTTTAGTACGTCAGTCATAAAGTCAGTAAAGTCGTTAGTAGAAGTGCTGAGTAATTTGCGTATTAAGGTGAAGTTCAATAGTTGGACACTGTATAACAATAAGCAAAGAATCTGTAAGTATAATTTCGCTTTATTGTTGTATTTAAAGCAATTTAAAAGAATTCAAAAGTTTTAAGAAGTTAAAAGACTTTTTAGCTCTTTAACGGTAAACTTCGACTGCAATCCGATTTTTATAGAAAACACAAGTTTCATCATTAAAAGAACACAATTTAATTTAAACGCCAATAAACATCTATTTCTTAATATTTGATAATACAACTTAAAAAAAAACAATTAATTTTTTTAACAACTTAAACATATAAAAGCCACACTGTTATATCACATATTGTCTGCTGTATGAAAACATCTTGTAAAATAAACAAAAAATCGAAACTTAAAAGCCTCTGTATCTTATGATCTTATATCTAATTAGCGTATACAAAAATAATATGTAGCATATAACACACACAAAAGTGTATAGTTTAACATACAATTTGTGGTTTATTGACCTACTTTTTTAGATCACATTGGCAACAGTCTGAAAATCTGTTTTCTAAGCTGCACGTGTTTTACGCTTAAGCTCTTTAATTTTAACGCACAGATCTTACATTTTGCTCTTTTTTATATAACTGATCCGTCTATGCAAAATGTGTACAAAAAATTACCTTTATTGGTAAACCTCGCCTCAAAGACGATGCTCTTGTGTATATGCCAGTATATACAACAGACTAGAACGAATCGTGTCAGCATGCAAGCGCGTACAGTACGCTACTGAGTTGGCATAAGCGCACGCTTTGCTAAGACTGAATGAGAAAGAAATATCTTAAATTAAAAAAAGTGCTTGGCCTTAGAGGTAATGTTTAGCATTCTAGATTTTAAACTTCAAAATAAAACGGGTATATTGCTGTGTATATAAAAGGTGTTCTTGTTTGTATGGCCAAACTTAAAAGCGGATTTTTGTTCTTTTATTTTAAAAAAGGTAAATGAGTAAAATTTTAAGCGAATCCGATAACGTTTAGTGGACCCAGAAACGACTTTAGTATACCTCTATACAAATTAATAGATTAGAATGGATATTTTTTTATAATACTATTTTTTATTGCTTTGAGTTAACATAACAACAATAAAACTGGAAAAATAATTGTTTTTGAATCTTTATTTCTTAAAATTATGAATTTAATATTAAATCAGGTGTTTTTCTCTCCGTCACTCCTCTAAGGAGCATATTGGCTTTTCACAAAACATCCATTGCTTTGTTTCAGTTTCTTTAACCAATTTGATCTTTCAAGCTAAGTAGATGATTAATCTAATGTAGCTTCCGCCATATGATTTTGCAAAGTGGTATAGATCGTTGCTAATTGGTTGTGATCTTTGCTTTAGAATTGTAATATTTTCCCAGTAGGTGGCATGTTTTCTTAAATATTCGTCTGATGTTTGTCTTCTTCGCCAGAGGATATGTGAGAAGATCAGCTCTTTTATTATTGCTTGGTGCTTCTTCCGTAGTCGATTTCGATGATATTTTTGACGTCTTAATCTTAATTGCTATATAACTTTAGAATATTTGAATGACAAATAGTTTAATTACACTGTTAATACTGACTTCATTTAGTTCAATACTTAGGTAATAAAATAAAATTTCAATTAAATCACGGTTTATAGAACAATGGTATTTTGCGTTATAGGAACAATGTTTGGACAAGTGTGTCGTTATCAGCGATCGTCGCTGAGGAATACACAGTCTGAAAGAATGTCTAGCTATCAGCAGCGACTCTCGCTAAGGAATATACAAGTTTTAGAAATTGTGCACGCAAAGAGTAAAGTGTTTTAAAACAATAATTTTGAACTGATATGCTTTTAAAGTTTTACTGTTATTGCAACTTTAAAACAATACACAGAAAATATCGTACAGCCAATATATTAATCTTGGGCAAACAAAAAATACCCACGAATATTTTTTTGCATTTTTTTGAATGCTATTTAAAAAAAAAAAAAACAAATTATACCAACAAAGCACACTTAAATTTTTTTTTTATTTTTTCTTCCTTATTTCTCGAAAAGCAATATAAAAGCACAAATAAAATTAAAATTGCAAGTGAAAATATTACTAACATAGTAGAAGTTTTTTTTTCTAAGAACATGGCTAAAAATTGAGATGTCCCACTTTACCATACTCTTCCCTATATAATATTGAATAGTATAAGGAAGAAGAAAATTAAAATAAATTTTTTTCTTTCAGTATTTTTTAAATTCGAAATATTTACTTTTCTAACACAAAGGTACAAAAACCTGCCTTTATAAGCCACCTATAAAAATACGATATCTCAAAATAAGGACACCCCTAGTGCACATAAAGGTTAAAAAATAACAAACAAGTCACTAGTTTTTTCTTAACGCTTAGATTTCATTTTAAAAAATTTTTAATTTAATTCTCACTCATTGAAATTTCTGAGATGACATAAACAAAGACAGTACTTGACAAGCAATCAACATTAATGACTAACAAATTTAAATTCCATTTTTATTTTTTATAAGTATTTCTCACACCTAACGTCTATTTTTCCATCGTTTTTATAAAGATAGTGGCAATAATAAAAAATTTTCTGAAAGTTACGCATAATAAAGTATGAAGATTAAACAGTGTAAAATAGGTACCGTGACAACAATGATGCAAAAAGGAAAAATCAACAATTACAATAACAGCAAACTTGTAAATAAATTTAAATACAGAGACATACAATAATTTAAATACAGAGACAAAAACAATTAACTAATTTTTTCATCTTATAATTTCTTCATTTTACGCTTCGAAATAAACGGCAAACTGCCCATGCTTATCCTTAAAAAAAAAAAAAATTAAGAACTTAATTATCAGTTTTAATAATATTTTACTTTTAACGCATCTGAAATGAGCACAAATACTTTAACATAATTTTATAACTATTATATTTTAGCCATTGGTAAAATTATGTATATTATGTAAACTTAACTTAAACTTAATCAATTTTTGTCTGTAGATCTCGAATAACTTATCAGGAATATTTTCTGAAAACTACATTTAATTAGTATGGCTAAGTGGGAATTATTTAAAATTGTATTAACATTTTTCGCTAATATATCTATACATTTTCTCTATCATCACTACTAAAAATTCAATTTTACGATTTTTGTAACGAAAAAAATTCAAATATGTCTGGTCTACAGCAAAAAACGCCTTTAAATAAAACTATATGGAAAATATTGATTTTGATACGCTGAATTCAAATCCGTTTTCAGTTTTTTTCCACCGGGCTCAAATTGTTTTTTATTGGCGTGGCAAATTTTTCGACCAAAATATTGCAGTTATGTCAATATATTTCATCATAATTTGAAAATGACTGGCTGCAATGTTTGCAAGTAATTCGAACTTGCCGGAGAGCGTTCATCCACTGCCCGAACTTGAAAGAGTATCAGAGACTATGCCTAGTATATTCTTTCGAGCCCGTGCAGTTAAAAAGTTCTCGAAAATCTCGACATTATTAAGTCTTCTGGGCCGGATTGAACTCCAGTGCTGGTCCTAAAGCAGTACCCTTCGTCGCTTGCGCGTCCATTGTCTAATCTCTTCAGTGCGTCTTAACGTGCGGGGGTTTCTCCATCTTGCTAGAAGATTGCAAATGTAACGCCAATTCCTAAAAAGCTAGTAACCCTGAAAACTACCATCCAATAGCAGATTGTTAGGCACTTTCAAAAGTTATGAAGAGTATAATTAATCACCACCTTATGAAGTACTTAGAGTTCAACAATTTGCTGAGCGATCGCCAATACGGTTTCCGTAAGGGTCACTATGCTGGTGATCTGCTAGCGCTACTCTCTGAAACGTGGAATAGGTCTATTCATGTATTTGGTGAGAGTAAAGTTGTGGCCCTGGAAATTTTCGAGGCATTTGACAGAGTCTGTCACGAGCTCTCTCACAAATAGCACTATAAGAGTGGTTATAGATGGGATCTCATCCGACGATTTCAGGATAAATTCAGAAGTACCGCAAAGCACTGTTCTTCCTCCAACTATATTTCTAATATTTCTTAACGACTTTCTTTTTCTCACTTCTAATCCTATCGACTCTTTTGCAGATGCCAGCAACATTTGTCATTCATATTCCTTTGATCGTAGGCTGAGCCTTTGGAGATTGGCGCAAAAAGGCAGAATATTAACGACACGCTTACAAGGGACCTGGCGAAAATCTCTGTGTGGTGTCTCGTAAACAGATCCAACTTTAACGTGCGCAAGACCCAATGTTGTTTCCTGACACACAGACGTGGTGTTGTGTTTTCATCTGTATCTATGGGTAATGTAAATATTGAGGAATCAGATGCTCTTGATGTTCTGAGCATGAGAATTAACTGTGACGTTCGTTGGAACGAGCACATATTTCGAGTGTCGAAAGAAGCATTCAAGTACCTCGGTTTTTTAAGACGGTGTCAGAATTACTTCACTCCATCTGATCTCCTTAATATTTACAAGACCTATATCCGACCCAAATTGGAATACAACTCTCATGTATGAGCTGGTGCTTCAAAGTCTATTTTGGAGCTTCTTGAACGTATACAGGAGAGGGCGAAGATTCTTATTAATGACGGTAGGGTAGCCAACCCTATCGATTTATTAGAGCACCGTCGCAATGTGGCGTGTGTTTCATTGTTCTATCGGTACTATAACGGAATGTGTTCTAACGAAACTAAGAAACTAATTCCTGGTAATCATATATTTTTACGTAGCACTCGTATTTCTCGTAGAGCGCGTCCCTTTGTAGTTGATTATCCAGTGAATCGCACAACACATTGTAGGGAGAATTCGTTCTTTGGTCGCACTGTTCGTTTGTGGAACAGTCTTCCTGCGAATATCTTCCTTGCCACTTACGACATGAGCAAATTCAAATTGAACGTCCATAAACACTACTCATTCTATCCTCCTTCCTACAACCTATTTTTCTAGGAGCAGCTCAATGCACTGTATGAGTAGTGGTTAACCCATGAGTGCTCGTCTCAAAAAAAAAAAATTTGTTTCCTATTTTCGCTTTGCTATGCACTTCCATAAAAATGTGCTTACTGTGCTTCATGCTAATATAACGTGGCAACAATGATGATGTTGGTAGTGAATGTGATGATTTTTATGTCCTTGTACCAAAACTACAATTAAAAATAATACAATAACTAATAATATACAAAATGCAGTTGCCTATACATCCACTTCTATTGCTCATCACTTTTGAAATTCAGCTTTGGATTATTTATTTTAGTATTGTTGCTTGCTTGTTTGAAAACTTTTTAGAGTCATCTATATGTGCACTGTCATGTAAGCATAATGGACTATATAGCACTTACATCGGTAACTTTATTACTATAGCCTTAAATAAAAGTATGTGGCCATGGTTTTTGTATTGAAAAATACGCTCGGGTGTATGTTAATATGTATGATTGTAATGGCTTCTCTTATATGAAATTAAATGTACTCACCAACTCTCAGTTTATAAAATTCAATAACATTATTGTAGTGTTTTTTGCACATAAATATCAAGTAGAGCATATTGAGGTATTGTGACTTTCAATCACAAATTTAGAATGAACTCGCTGGCGGCTTATTGTCAACATCAAGGAAAACCTACTAAAATATTTAAACAACATTGTGAAAAAAGGCAAGTTATGGCAATTATATGAAAGCCTACTTTATAGGTACTCGCACTTCAAAAAAGTAAATGTAAATGAACTTGCACATGTATTTTAAAAGTCAATAAAAAGCTTTTGTAGTTTAATTAGCTGCTCTTTGTGTTATGAACATTCATTCACCCAGTGAAAAAAGAGATCGTAAAGAGAGAGTATTTCATTATATACCGGTCGCCATTCGCAATTACCATATAGATGTGGTATGTATTAAATCAATGTACATGTTTGTAACTTATACATTTTCAAGTCTTTTAACATTTTAAAGTTATTTTTAATTTTATACAAAAATTGGGTACAGTTATTTTCTGATATTTTTACTTACAAGTAGGTGTTGGGGGTAACAACCACAGCCATTTTATTAATAAATGATTTCCATAATTGCAATTCTTTATGTTATTCTAAATGGAATTGTTTTTGGCCACTAACTTCATAAAAATCTGACTACTGAGCGATAGTTACGACAACAAAAAGAATTTCCGAGTGTGGTGTGAAGAGCCAATGTACTGTTTCATGCGGTTTGTTAGTCGACGGCATCATTGGACCGTACTTCTACATAAACAGTAAAAGAAGTAAGGTACCGTGTTAGCATTACCGAACAAGATGGGGAATACGACTTGGTTGACATGTGACTTCAACAAGACGGGGCCACAAAAAAAAAAAATATTTTTCAAACAGCACGTGGTACCATGATCCTATAGAGGGGCAAGTTTTTTGCGCAATTATTCTCATTTCGGAGCATCCCATTGACGCCAAGATCAAGAGATTTAACCCCACCCAACTATTTTTTTGGGGATACTCGAAATTTCTCGTAAACAGAAGCCAGCCACAATTTCAGCCATGGAAGACATCTATTCAGCTGTTGGAGAGATACTGACCGCAATGCTTTAAATGTGTACTATAATTGTAATTAGGTATGGACCACCTAAAGCGTAGCAGCAGACAGCACTTTGGCTAAGTTTTTGTTTTTAAAATTTTTAAAAACCGAAACGGTAAAAAATCACCCGTTATATCTGATAATCGAAGCCTTTTAATTGGCTTATTTTAAAGAAAAATTTTGCTTTGCACTCAGCCTTTAATAGAGACTCTTACAGAGCTAATTTTGACGTAGCATGATGTGTTTTATATATACCATATATATATGCACATTGTATAGGTATATTGAGGTTGAACTTTATAACTGTGGTTGCAATGTTCAACCTCAATGAGCCAAGTGTTAGAATTAAGATAGCGATTTCAAATTTTTAGAGAATACCTTTTTTACTAAAAAGAAAAATATAAGAGGAAAATAATAAAATACTTTGGAAAATAAATAAAAATATATATAAATATATATAAATATATATTTATATATTTATATTTAAATATATATAAATATATATTTATATATTTATATAAATATAAACTTATATGTTTATATATATATATATATATATATATATATATATATATATATATATATATATATATATATATATATGTATGTATGTAATGCTTTAGTAAATAAAGTGATAAAGTAGTACCGATTGTTTAGTAATTTAATTTTAATGAGCCAAAAATTTTTAGCTAATAACCAACCCTTGTCCATGTTTCAATGAGGAATTAAAATTCAACGGTTAAAAACTGCATCAGATATGCCGAGTTTTTGCCTAATCAGCAATTCCAAAAAAATCTTCTCGAAGTTCTCACTCTTATAAAATTCTCTCTTATAAAAATTCTTTAATTTCCGAATTACTTTTACCTTACTTTGTATTTGATTTTCCTTTGCTAAAGAATATTAACCTTACGTACATGTGTATGTGCCGATCATCGAGTATATAAGAGCATTGCATAAACATTTTTTATAACCGTTTGGCATATTGTAATATAAAAAAGAACTTGGTGTAGTTTTCTTTATGTACATATTTTTTTGACCCGTAAAAGATAGAACACCTTACATCTGTGTTATACAACTTTAGTTGTTATATATTGTGTTTTTTTTTTGTTTTTCAAGAATTTGTAAAGTTTTAAATAGATTTTAAGAAGAGTATAAAATGTTTAAATACATAGAATTTTAAAAGACTGAAATAAAGACTAAATTCTAAAAAATAAAGTTATACACTTTATTCTGACGCTCTCGAAATTCTCGATATTTCAGATAGATTCCATTTCTTTTTAGGTCTTACGAAGCCAATCGAATGTAAATATCTACTTGTTTCAGTGCTTTTTATTTTGTTTCTATTTGTTATTGTTTAATTTTCTGCCTGTTTTTGTTGTTGTCGTTTATTTTTATTTACTTCGACTACTTGTAAACAATACGTATAGTTATTTTTGCGGCTTCTGTTTAGCAATGTAATAAACGACAGGAGTGCCCAATATCTTAATCGAGCAAATACCCAAATTTATAATAAATGTGTTCGGCGACGTTTGGGTTAAAACTGTATGCGTTTTTGCGCTATTTTTTCCTAACATAAACAAAGATGCATGAATTTAATTGTTTAAATTTAATTTAATTTTAGTTTTTTACTAATAACTGGTATATTTCATAAAATGAAGATTATTGTTAAGTCATAAAACCTTTGTCAGGATTATAATACTTAATACAAATGTGTACAAATGTGACAAAAAATTTTGATTGCAAATTTTTGAATTAATTTTTTTCATTATTTTTATTTTTCACTTATATCAATTGTCTGGCAATTCATTGTAAATCATTGGCAACGTAACTTACAGTGTCTAATCTTAATATCTGTTGCGTGTCAGTTTAACCATTTATCTATCCACGGAACGTAATCTGCCGGTTTAGTGATGATGATCGGTTTGTTTTTTGGGATGCATAACGATTACCCTAAAAAAGTACAAATTTCAAATGTTATTTTAGTTAAGTTTTCATATACAGGCTGGCTTTTTATCTTTATTTTTATTTTTTATTCTTATTTTCATTTTTATTTTTATTTTTATTTTTATTTTTATTTTTAATTTTTTTCTTTGGAGAATATAGAAGCCATTTAAAAGAGAAGCCAATGTTCAGCTTCAAGTTTTATTAAAATACTTCCATTAATTTCTTGCTATTAAAGTTTTATTAACATGGATTTTTTTATAAATTGCATATGAGCATATGTCAGTTATTTATTTTTCTGGCTCTGTTATTGTACAGTTAAAAAATTGAAAAATAGATAAATTTCTTTTAAATTGACTTAATTTTTGTACAAATTAAGTTTATTTACTGCCATTAAGGATGAGGTAATTATACAATAGTATTGACTCACTGAAAACAGACTGATTCTGTTGATTTAATTGAAAAAAATTTAAAATCATTTCCTTAGAGATGAATGATAAAGAGTAAACGATATTTGGAATTTAAATTTTACAAACCGCTGTTTGTATTGAAAATTGCGTTCTTGCACTGCTAGTTTCAGTTTCTTTAAAGTTGTAATTAAAAAAAAAGAATATTACTATTTTATGTTTATTTTTTATTCATATTCGAAATAAATAATTTTTTTTTATAATACAAGAAGAATTATAAAAATTTGTTGATATTTGTCTAAATAAAAGCATTTTATTGGACAACATTTTATTTTCCTTCTAAGTATGTACAGCAATTTTCTTACATTTTCCCAAAAAGGCTGTCACATTATTGTTTTTGTCTGTAGGTACTAAACAGCAGCAGATAATTGTCGTATAACTTTAACTAGATAAAATTCGGCGTGCTTCGCTGCTCTTAACTTTATTAGTAGTTTAACTATTTTATTAGTTATCTTTTTTACCTTTATTCCTCATTATATCTACTGAAAATACAATAAGTTAAGATAGTCTATAGTTCTTTTCAGAGAGACACTGTAGAACCTATGTATGTCTGATTACATAAGATTGTAATGAAAATGCTCTATCGCATTCTGTTGAAAATGGCTTTATCGTTTGAAAAGTTTTATGTAGTAAAGACAATTTTATGTTTTAATCTTTGTTTTGCTGTACTGGTATATGCCAAATTCTTGGCGCAATATATGGAAATTTTCTGTTTTCAGCGAGGGCTCTAAAAATTTCTGCCTTTAACTCAGATTCCATTTTGTCAATGTTATCTTCTTTACTTGCTATTACTTCATCATCACAAACGTTATACTTCTTTCAATTTTCAAATTGTAAAAGCGTTTAGGTTAATGTCTAGATTAATTAAATAAATTTTTGTTTAATGATAGTGTTTTTATATTTTTTTGGTCTTTTGTCTATCATAGTCTTAATAGCTAATAACATATTTTTAGTAATACGGGTATATGTCTGTTTTTGTGTTGCGGTTAAGATTTTTGTACAAAAATGACAGCGACATTTCAGCATCTTTAATACATTGCAGAGTTGAGATAAAAATTCAAAATCGATACATTATAGAAAATTAATGAGTTAAAAAAATTATAGCATATTTAGTCATTCAACATTGGTATGATATGGTATGATGATTGGATGATTCAAACAAGTTTTTTCATTTAAGAGAAGTATTATTTTTTTGTTATGAGCCTTTACTAACTAAGGAAAATTTAATCGCTTTTCGTAAAAATTCTAAGCAGTTGTTATTTTATTTTGATCTATATTTAGTTTGCTGCTTTTTTACAAGATTAGTGGTGCGATTAATCGCGATTACGAATTAATGGTGCGATAAATCGCGATTACGATTACGATTATAATCTATTTGCAATTCCTAGTTATGAACCTTTAAAAAAACACCTGATATTTACTTCGTACGGGCGTGGTATCGCTCAGCTGGAATTTTGGTATAAAAAATTGTTTGCGACCTAATCTCAGACCTGTAGCCCGATTCAGTAACTTTTTTTACGATAATCGTATTGTTTTTAACAGTAGGTGACAGAATTATCGATTTTGTTATTTAGTAACTCTTATTTTGGATATTCGAAATAGTTTTGTAAGCTAACGACACAAATTTTCATTTTGTGTAATTAATCGAAAAATTGTAAAATTTGTCGCAAAGTTGATTTTTTCTTCGGCTGTGGTGTTGCTTCTGTTGGAAGCACGGGTAGTCGTAATGAATAAAAGAGATTGTAGATATAAATAAAATTAATAAATAAATATTTTATTCAGCATATATTGTGCACAATTGCTAAAACATGCTTCCATACTTCAAAATTAATTTACTTTTTTAAATTCTTCTTTGTATTTTTCGCTTTTTTAACAGAGTTGTCAATCGAAAAAGAGAATTGTCGACTATCGCTAAGGTATACGTATTGAATCACATAATCGTTACTGCAAACGATAAAAAATATCGACTTCTTTTGCGATTGTCGCATCTTTAAAGGTTACAGAATCGCACTACTGCAGAATATACACACAAATTTCATAAAAATTGGTCGAGACGTTTCTAAGAAGTTTTGTTACAAACACTGTGACACGAGAATTTCTATTAAAAACGATTAAATTTGAAAATAATATTGCCTAAGAACGCTACCATTTATTTTGAACAATGGACACTATTAAATTAAGCTTTAGCTATGACAAATTAATATATATATTCAGTCAATGTACTAAAATATCCTTTCATCCTTCCGTTAATGGAAATTTAACTTATTAATGGCAACATGTAATGGTCCATGAATTTAATTCTAATTCAATAATGATTATAATTTAATAGAAAATGGAAAAATCTAAGTGGAAAAAACTTGGTGAATAAGAAAGTAAAAAATGAAATTATACCATAACGCAAAAGCCAAAAGAAAAAAAAATACACATAACGATTTATGGCAAAATTGTGCTGAAAACATTACACGTTGGTAGAAGTTGTTATCAGCTTCTAACTAACTAATTACAGTCAGTTGCAAAAATAATTTATAATTAAGTTCCTTAAAACCGTGAGTATGTTTTTTTCAGTTTAATTAATCAAGTTGATTTTTCGAGTAAGTAAGTTGACTAAACTGTCGATTGTGGGGATTAATATCCTTGCTAATTGGTGGTGATATTTGTACTTTTTTCCCAGTATGTGGCATTTTTTTCTGGTCATTCGTTTGATGTTTGTCATCATCGCCAGAGGAAAGCTCGAAGGTCTTCCTCTTTATTTGTTAGATAGAGTTGTTTGGAGGTAAAATTGAAGCCTCTTTATTAAACACTGAACGAAATTATAATTAAATTATTTCGGCTTGAACTTGGCTCGCTTGTGTTGTTATGCGTGCGCTTTAACCACTACAACACGGCACTCCATATATGTATGTAACCCAGGGATTTATTTTTCTTAAAGGCATAGCCTATAATATTGGTACTTTTCTTTATATTTTGCAAATGAAACCTACTGTAGTTGACAGATTCTGGTTTTTGGTTTAATGGCTTTTTTTTAATTTTCTTCCTATTGTTTATATTGCCATTAATTTAAACATATCTTCTGTTTTTCCGCTGGTGGTGATTTGGTTTAAAGCAAATTGTATTTGAGGTTTTTTATCATCGCAGTCTTTAAAACTTAACGAAAGGAGCATAAAATGGACTCGCAAAATAGCGGCAACAGGACAGCAACAAACAAGTTTCATTAATTTAATTTTTTCTTTTATACTGTCCTCTTATATATATATTTCTCAGATTTTTTGTCACTTCGGGTTGTTTCATCGTGATGAAAATAACAGACGGCAACGACTTCAGTAACCATAAAATTAAGGAAATTGACTGCTACAACAACTGCTTTTTATTCTTGTTTCTCTTATATATTTTTAACTTTTCTTTTTTCTTTTTTTCTTTTTCGCGTTAAATTCATGAATTCGTTGCTGCTAATAAGGAGCTTCGGATGTGAGTGGTAATGTCGTAAGTGGTAAGTATTTTTTTTTTAATTTTGTGTTTGCTTAACTGCCATTCATTATGTATGCATATCAGGTTGTTTGTGGCAGTAAGTTTATCTGAGAGTATGTGGCTTTAATTTTTATATCTATTTTTGTTTTAAGTATACGTTAAACTACAAATAACTCCATAAGGAACATTATTGTCAACGAGCCTTAATTGTTTTGTGTGTTGGGAATAACATCTGTCGAACATATTTCGTATACATCAAATCAGTGAACAAACAACATCATGTTCTTTTACCGTATTAAAGATGGCGAATTTTGTACCAGAAAATTATGATTTGCGGAAAATATTAATTTTTCGTTTTTATTTGAAGAAAAGTGACACATAGTCACATCGAATGCTTGTCGAGGCATATAGTGATCATACTCTAAACGGAAAAAATCATGGATTCGGAAGGAAGACAATGCTGTGGGTGGTGGGACCAGAAAGGTGTGGTGCACCACGAGCTTCTAAAACCTGGTGAAACAGATCACCTACCGGCAACAAATTATTAATTTTAACCTTACATTGATCAAAACGACCAGAATGGCGACAAGACAAGATAAGGTAATTTTGTAACATAAAGCAAAACCGGTTCAGGACACAATCAAAACATTAGTCTGGGAGCTGCTAACCCAACCAGCGTATTCAGCAGACTGAGGTCCTTCCGACTACTGCTTTTTTTCATCGATGGGACATACATTGGCTGAGCAGCACTTCGATTCTTACGAGAAAGTCGAAAATTGGGTGACTAACTGATTTTCTTCAAAAGACGAACAGTTTTATTGGCGTGGAATCCACAAATAGCCTGAAAGATGGGAAAAATATGTAACCAGCAATGGTCAGTACTCTGAATAAAATGTTTTTTACTTTTCCTATTAAAATTAGTGTCCTATTTTCACAAAAAACGCTAATTTTATATCGGTAAACCTGGTACATAAAATTTCAATGTAAAATATTCTCTTAATAATTCCTAGGTGTCATTTGCACCAAAGCCAGGGTGCATCTTAGGTTTCTTCGATTCGACTTCTTTATCATAGTTACTTTTAACTTGGAACTTGGCGTAATCCTTTTAATAGCGAAAGATTAAAATTTGCTTTGGGACAGAATATTCTATCGTAGGCAGTAGTTAATAAATACTTGAATAAAATTACCATCTTTAACTGCTGCGTTTCACGACTTTGGTTTTTTGCATTATTAGCTTTGGTTTGCATAATTTTTGTTTTAGCAACGTTCAACTATGATAAATACTATGGGAACTCTGCATCATCAATTTCAAAAAGAGCTTTTCTGAAATTCGTTATGGACGAGCAAGCACGGGAGATGCCGAACCTCGAATTTATCAATTTTGAATGATCATTTGGGTATAAGAAAGCTTCCAGCAAGTTAAATATCGCGTTAATTCACATTCGATCAAAACACATTTGGTTCGTCCATCCAAATAATTTTTCGTTGTATTTATCATATAAATTTTCTGCACATAATCTATTTGCTATCACATTAGACTTACAGAAACTGCTTGTCTACCGTTTTCTAGCGAATGAAATTTTTGATACTTCGCTTGTAGATGCTGTACAATGAAGCGAATTTAGTAGTATTATTGAAAGCAATTGTTGATGTGTATAACGGAACGTGTTTGTAAATATCCAATTTAGGAGGAATAAATGTCTTATTTTTTCGAATTGTACCGGACTATATCAACCTTTGCAAAAATTCAAAAGATAAAAAAAAGATAATATCAGCAGTAATGTTATGACTTTTAAAGCCTTCACTCCCATTGATTTTTTTCAGACTGTTCATTGCTTAATTTTTTAGGCATGGCTGAACTTTCCATACCTGTCCTAATTTTGAATCGACAGCCAACGAAAAATTTTGGCCATAATTCGCAGGTGTTGAGGGCATATATTGCCTAAAAGAACAACGATATTGAAAAGCACCCAATGTTCACATTTTTTGTGATAATTTTAAAACATTAAAATACTTTTCATCAATCCCTAGAACTTTGAAGAGGTGCGGAACTTAGCATAGTTTTGTATCTGCCTTCGAGCCAGAGTACCGTCGAATCGAAGAATACGTAAAATCATGTGAAAATTATTTTCGCTCATTCTTGCTCTGAAAATAGAGCGAAAAAAACGTACATCAAACAAACCATGGAAATCTCCTTTTTTTTCGCTATAAACATATGCGTAAATTTAAGAACAAATGTCGGGAGCAGGGGATATGCGGTGGCATATCTTGTTATTACCTTATTTAGGACATTTAGTGACGCTACCATGCTTATAAGAATAAAAAACAAATTACTTCTGTGTAAAAACTTGTATTTCAAACGTCAAAAGACTGCAGGTACTTTGTTAAGCACATAAAAGTTAAAAAAAGAAACAAACAAGTGATCACTAGTTTTTCGATAACGTTTAAATTTCACGACAATAATATTTTTAAAAAGTTTTTATTTAATTTTCACTTATTGAGATGTACTGAAATGACATAAACAAAGACCATACTTGACGAACAATCAAAATTAAGGACAAACAATTTCAAATTCCATTTTTAATTTTATATGTATTTTTCACATCTACCATCTGTTTTTCCATTGTTTTTATAACAATAGCGGCAATAATAACAATTTTTTTGAAAGTAATGCATACGAAGATGAAGATTAAACAATGTAAAATAAGTATAGCCAACAATGACAGTGACAATAAACATAAATTTTTTATTTTTTATTTCAATAATTTAAATACAGAGACAAAAACAGTTAACTAATTTCTTCACCTTATAAACCCTACTGTGGTAGGACTTACGCTTAGAAATTAAGGGCAAACCATTGTTATGAAAATAAAAATAAAAGTACAACCCTGCATTGTAGTATTTCGGTATATTTTGTGTCACCCTGTCAGTTTGTCAGCACTGCCACGTCGACCATTTTTACGTTACATTTGAATTAACGGATATGGAAGATTGTCGATATTTCCTGAACCTTCCTAAATGTAGGCAATTATGTATATAAAGGTTGTTTTACCTACACGTGAGTTTTTTATCGTTTGGCTGTCGTAAGATAGAGACGTGTTAAAGTCTTGTATAAACGAATATTAAGTGTTGTATTAAGACAAAGAGTATAAAAGTTATTATCTAGTAAAATAAAAACTGTAAGACAACAGTAGTAAAATAAAAACTGTTAAACAATAAAATTAAGCGGTGTTTCTTTTGTTTTAACGCAATTTATACAAACTCAAACGTTTTAAAAAAAGGTTAAAACGTAACACTATTCATACTTATTTTTATGAACCTAATTGTGAGTTTTGATAACATTTTACTTTTAATATAGCTGAAAAGAGCATAAATACCTATGCATATACCTATGCATCTCGTTTAATGTGAATACCTTTTATGCTAATTCCAATCTATATGGTTGTAAAATTTTCGTTTCTTTTCTGTTATACATTGAGAATTTTAGTTTAAAACAGAAACACTGACATCTGTTTGCATGTGGGCATTTCGACCGAAATTTAACGTAACGCTAGACCAATTCTTGATTAGACTTTCAAATCATTTGGCGCGATTGTTCACGTTTTATTACTGGATACAGCAATTAAGTATGTACCGCTAGTAGAAGTATCCGATGGCAACAATATTAATATAACTACGGATAAAATGGCTGTAAGGTAGTGAAGTTCTTTACAAAATTAATGCTGTAATGTACAATGTGGATCCAGATGCGAAACGAGTAATGAACCTTTAATGTGGAATAACGATATATTTTCTCGATATCGGAAACCGTGTAAATAACTGAAAATTTCAACCTCGCAAAGTCTGAGGATAAATTATCTTGCACAAGAAGAAAAAGATAAAGTTTCTGAAAACTCGGTGACCATTCCTTATAGTCATTACGAGAATATTTCTGGTGATGAAAATAATGATTTACAAAATGGCGGCAGTACACTATTTGCTTACTCTTATGATGAATGTATATGAAATAAAATTGTTGTTGACCTTTTTGTGCAATTTTGTTTTACTTTTCATGCTTTGACTTAAATTTATGTGTTCATTTTCAACTTCAGGAAGTAATCAATAATTTTTATATGGAGGTACTGTATCGTTTTATGCGAATTTGGTTTATGCGGATTTGTGTGAAACGAATTGATCATATAAAACGAGGCCTGAGTGTATACATAAATTTATACTATATGTATATTTGGGGCATTAATAAAATTATGGCATTTAACACTTTTAAATAATAGTTTGTTCTTTAAACTCAAATATCACTTCGTATAAAACAGATTCAATTTTTTCTGTAGCTACCAAACAACGTATCAGGAGTATTTGCTGAAATCTATATAATGCGTGTTTTTTACACAAGTATAGAAATTTAAGTTGGCATTACTTTTCAAGATGGCGACCGATTTAACAGCTGTCAAGTGATTTATTCTTATTTAGTTTGGCAATTCATCATGAATAGACTCACGCCTGAACAATGTTTGCAAATAGTGCAATTTTCATTTTTCATTTTATTTTCAATTTTCAATTTTTTAAATTTTCATAAGAGAATTTTGTTTAGCGATGAATTACACTTCTGGTTGAATGGCTACGTCAACAAACGAAACTGCCGCATTTGGAGTGAAGGTAATCCTCAAGTGTATGTGGAAACACCGTTACATACAGAGAAACTGACTGTTTGGTGCGCTTTATGAGCTGGTGGAATTATTGGTTCGTACTTTTTCAAAAACGAAGGCCAGAACGTTACAGTCAATGGTAATCGATATAGAGCCATGATTACTAACTTTTTCATTCCCGAATTGAATAACCATGATGTCCAGTAGATGTGGTTTTAACAAGATGGCGCAACATATCATACAGCCCGTGCCACAATAGATTTATTAAAAGACACGTTTGGTGACCGCCTAATTTCACGTTTTGGACCTGTGAATTGGCCTCCAAGATCTTGTGATTTAACTCCGCTAGACTACTTTCTGTGGGGCTATGTAAAGTCATTGGTCTATGCGGTAAAGCCACAAACGCTTGACCATTTAAAAGACAACATTCGATATACGGCAACAAATGTTGGAAAAAGTAATCGAAAATTGGACTACATCCGCGCCAGCCGTGGCGATTATACGACAGAAACCATATTTAAAATGTAATGCCACAAGATTACCTTTTGGATAAAATAATTCATGTCAATCGAATAATCCATCGTTGTTTTATTGCAACCTAAAGTTCTATACCTCTATAAAAAACACTTGATTGTTATGGTTTGGTGGGAATTGTTTACAATTATTTTAACATTTTTCGTTTATAAATCTAAACATTTTCTTTACCATCTATGTATCTATATATATATATATATATATATATATATATATATATATATATATATATATATATATATATATATATATATATATATATATATATATATAGATACATAGATGGTAAAGAAACTACTGTTCAATTTGGTGCTGTCACGCCCATATAAGATTTGTATATATTTGTATGTCTATGTGATAGTAAGAGTCTCTGAATTTGTCATAAATAAATTTGGAGTCAATACAAATCATCAGTCAAAAATTGGACCGAATTAGGTAAATGGGAGTAGCACCTCGCATAAAAAGTAAATATTGTTCTAGTAAATAGGTTCTGTATTTGGTCTAAATAACATAGTAGAAAATTCACATCATCAGTCAAAATGTGGGCGAAATTAAATAAGTTGGTGTGACATCTCCCATACAAATTTAATATTGACTTTTGTATATTTATAGAACGATTAGAACGGAAGGTTCTGCATTTGATATTAATAATTTCTTATATAGTGGAAACCATCAGTTAAAAGGTTGGCGGAATCGGATAAGTGGCCATAGTACCCACACAAATTAAGCAATGACTTTTGTACATCTTGAGAATGGTTAGAGTTGAAGCTTCTAAATTCGGCTTAAATAATTTGGCAGTAAATACAAATCATTATTTTAAAAAAATATGGAATTTTGCATCTTTCTATATCTATCGACGGCAGTGAAATAGCAGGTGCAACACAAAGGCTCCCAGCAAAGCGGGTGGGATTACTATAGTCACTACTAAAACGAATTAACCAGTTGATATCATTTTTATGAAATGAATCCCAGCAAAGCGGGAGGGATTACTATAGTCACTACTAAAAGGAATTAACCAGTTGATATCATTTTTATGAAATGAAAGTTTGTTAATGATAGAAATTAAAAAGTCTTCTCATAATAAGAGCGTTAGTTGGTAGTTAGAAAATAATTTTCACAATAAATCAATATTTGGCACAAATCAGTGACTTTATCTGCTATCGTTTATTTTAATCATATTCATCATATCACTTCACTCACTTATAATAAAACAGACGGAAAAATTGGCTTACCTAAAAATACGGATAGGGGTCATTTGACCTAACTAATTTCAAATTAATTTTAATGGAAAAAACTGGATTATTTAAGTTTAAAAATTGTTTATTCAGATTAAAAATATTGATAAACAAAAAGTTAGAACAAAAAGACAATTTCTACAATGGTGTAGTTACGTTCCAAAAAAAGTTACATATTTAGAGAAACCGCTGTATATAAGACAAAGGATGAATCACATAATCAAATTGCGAACATGCTTATAAGCAAATGCTGAGTCGTTCGTGATGGTACAGAGAATATTTTCTGTGTAACAACTGCAGTGCTATAGATATCGCTCCTTTCAATATAGTTTTTGATGTGGCCGTTCGCAATGGTGCAACAATCAACAGGTTTATATAATGGGAACTTAATTAATAACTAGAAAATTTAAAATAAGTCACTGATATTCGCCCCTTAGCACACTGCTATCATCACGTCTGATAAAATTAAACTCTGTAGAGCAAAGCCAATATGGATGTAAGTTCTGGAATATAACATTACACAATGCCAACGCTATCAAGGCATTTAGTAATCGTTGCCTCCGAAGGATATTAGATACATATTTTTTGCCAAACACCATCTCGAATAGAACCCGTGGAAGCAAGCGAACCAACGTTCAATTCAGATGTAGATTCTTAATCTCAAATTCCACTGGATTGGTCACACTATTCACTCGAAGACGCAGCAGAAACTGCCATCGACCGGAATTCACAGTCAAAAACTCGAAATCAATTTAATCGGTCTAACTTTGGCAAAAACAAATTCAAACATGATCCTATAAGCCAGTGCAAATGAAAAGAGTTTTTTATGGCCATTTGTTCCTCCTAAAAACTATTGGACCAGACATATACATGAATAAGATAATTTACTGAATAAGATAATTTACTATTCATATGGGTTTAGAAAATTTCAATAAAATAGAAATTCCGTTAAATTAAATTTGATCCGTTTTTGATGAAGGTCACGAAATTTCAATTCAAAAAAACCGTTCATAAAAAATTTTGGCGCTCAAATATGAAAATAGCTCAAATAACCCTTTCCGGTTCTTATAATGTTAAAACATCTTCTAAATAGCACTAGCAATGAAAATTTAATTTGCAATTAAAAAGTTGTTGTACCATAACTTAATTTGGTTTAGATTAATTAAATTTATTGTTACAATAAGAATTTTTTAAAACTACTCTTTATATTTCGTAATATTATCTAAAATTTTTCTTTGGAAAAACAAAATTCTGGCTTAGTTTCCTATATAAATTCCTCCTACGTTTTATGCTATTATGTAGCGGCCACATTAATTGTATTTTCAATGACTATGATAATATCCTTATATCAAAACTACAATTAAAGCTAATACACTATACCTCCACTTCTACTGCCTATCACTTTTTAAATTGAGCTTTGGATTATTTATTTATTGTTATTGTGGGCTTGTTTTAAAACTTGTTAGAGTCACCTACTCGTATATGTACAATCATGTAAGCACGTTAGACTACTTAACATTGTTCATTACACCGGTGACTCCATTATTATAGCCTCCGTATGTGGCCACTGTTTATTGTATTGGAAAATACTATTATAAAAACTCTAGAATGTATGCTTATATATATGATTGTAATGACTTTTCTTATATGCAATCCAACCCTCTCTTTGCGTTAGCCATAGTTTGTTAAAAGCGCATTTCGTAATATTATATTGTAAAATATTAAATAACCTTATTGTTGTATTTTCTGCACATAAACATCAAGTACATCGTATGGAGGTATTATGACTTTCAACCAGCAATTCAGGATGAGCTGGGACTTATCGTCAACATAAAAAACAACACTGTGAAAAATGGCTAATTTTTGAAATAATTTTATGGAAGTCACCTTTATTGGTACTCGCACTTCAAAATTGTGTAAATGTACTCGTACATGAATTTTAAAAGTCAATAAAAAGGCTTTTGTTGAATTAGCTGCTAGTACTTTAGGTTATGGGCATTAATACAGAAAAGAAAATAGATCGTAAACAGAGGGTGTTTTATTATATACCGGCCGCCATTCGCATTACCATATAGATCGTTGTGTGTATTGTAACCTATACTTATACACAGGTGTTTGTACTTATACATTTTAAAGGCTTTTAACATTTTATAAACTTTTTCAGATTTGCTTTTGACTTAACATCAAACAAATTGGTTAAATTAATTTTCTCAAGTTCTTAATTACTTCGAAGGGTTTAAACCACACACATTTTATTAATAAATGCTTTCCACAATTGTATTATGCAGTGAGCAATCTTTTACATTGTTCTAAATGGAATAATTTTTGGCCGCCAAAGTCATGTAAATCTAACCAATTTGCAATTTGTACAACAACATACAGAGTTTCCGAGGTTGATGTGAAGAACTAATGTACTGTTTGGCGCGGTTTGTTAGCCGGTGTCATCATTTGAGCGTACTTTCTTAAAAATGATAAAAATTACAACTTTACAGTTAATGAAGCAAAATGTCGTGTGATGTGAGGATTACCGACCAAGATGGAAGAATTAGACTCGGTTGACATGTCGCTTTAACAAGACTGTGCACCATGACACACGGCACGCGATGCCATGAGCCTATCGAGTTGCAAGTTTGGTGCAACTCGTGCATTGGCAGTGCATTGGCCGCCAAGATCATTATGTAGTTTTCTTCTTGTAAGCTATTTATGACGCGTAAAAAGTAGAACACCTTTCGTTTTTATTGTATATTTCGTTGTTTTAAATTTTGTTTTTTGTTTTTTTGAGTATTTGTAAAGTTTTAAATATAGTTTAAAAATACAGTATAAAATGTTTAAACACGTCGTATTTTAAAAGACCGACTTATATAAAAAATAAAGCTGTACACTTTATTATGACGCTCGCAGTATACATATGCATAAACCAAACTTTTTCTTATTAATTCTAATGGTACATAAGTGGTGTTCTGAGCTCCATATGCTTTTTATATGGCTGAGTAAACAATATTTCGAAAGCTCTCTAACTTCTCGATATTTCAGATAGATTCCATTTCTTTCCTTTACTTTGTTTTTAAAGTCTGACGAAGCCATTCGAATGCATATATCTACTTGTTTCAGTTCTTTTTTCGATTGTTTTCTTTTCTGCTTGTTTTTATTATTGCCGTTTATTTTTATTTACTTAATTTCTTCTAATATTAAAAAATAGTACGTATAGTTATTTTTGAAGGTTTTGTTTATTTTTTTTTTTGCAACGTAATAAACGACAGGGGTGTCCAACCTGATTTTAGAAACAATATCTTAACCAAATTAATACCCAAATTTAGCATTAATGTGTGAATACAAAAAAGTTATCCACTCGATGTGTAGAGCGTTGGCTAAGATTAGAATTCAAGCCCAATTACTTGATCACTTTTAACTTGTGTTTGGCGACGTTCTGGTGACAACTGTATGAGTTTTTGCGCTATTTTTTCCTAACAAAATAAAAAATGCATTAATTGTATTTTGAAAATGAAGTTTTTGGCAGGCTTATAATACTTAATAGTCCGTACAATTGTTGCAAAAAAGTTTGATTGAAAATTTTAAAAATAATTTTTTAAATTATTATTATTTTTTTCTTATGTACATTGATTGTCTGGCAATTCATTGTAAATTATTGCTAACGTGACTTATAGTGTCCAATATTTATAGCTGTTTCTTGTAATTTTAACCTTTTATCTATCCATAGAGCGTAATTTGGCGGCTTAGTGATAATGATCGATTAGTTTTTTGAGATGCATAACGATTACCCTAAAATAGTACAAATTTTAAATGTTATTTTTGGTAGGCTTTATATACAGGCTAAGTTCTTATTTTAATTTTTAATTTAAAATCGGGTCCGCCATCTAACGTTTTTTTTTTCAACTAGTGCTTACTTCGTAAATAGTAACACTCATGTATGATTTGACAGATAATTAGTTTTATCCTTCCGCTGAACGAATATGCTTGTGTATACGCTTGAACAACGTTTGGAAATATTGCGACCTTACTTTGAAAATCATGGTAATGTTGCAGAATGTGTGCGATGTGTTCAAATGAAGCTCATTTTGATCTTGGCGGGTATATAAACAAGCAAAATTGTCGCATTTGGGGCACAGAAAACCCGCACGCATACATTGACAAGCCGATACACACAAGACGAGTCACTGTTTGGTGCGGATTTTGGTCCAGAGGTATAATTGGGCCATTTTTCTTCGAAAATGAGCAAGGAGTGGCCGTTACAGTCAGTGGCGAGTGTTATCGGGCTATATTGAACGAATTTTTGTTCACAAAAATTGAAGAGGAGGATATTAGCAACATTTGGTTTCAACAGGACGGCGCTACGTGCCACACAGCCGAAGCTACACTCGATGTTTTGCGCCCTGTCTTGTAAGATCACATTATCAGCCGCAGAGCTGATGTCATTTGGCCATCTCGGAGCTGCGATTTGACACCGTTGGACTATTATTTGTGGACTATGGAAGATAAGTGTTACGCCAACAAGCCAGAGACAATTGACGCTTTAAAGGACAATATTCATGAAGCCATTGATGAAATACAGCTGCACACAATCGATAATGTGCTTAAAAATTGGACCGATGGTAAAGGCTACTGCATGGCCAGCCGAGGCAGCGATTTGAATGAAATTATTTTCCATTATTAACCGGATTGATTGTACTTTCAGTAGTTTTTTTTATAGCATTAAAAAAAAAAAATTATGTGGCGGACCCTTATATATATATTTTTTTTGCTGAATATAATTCAAAATAGTTTTTACAATATGTATATACTAGTATGGAAAGTACTTATACAAAAAAATTCTAACAGCATACTGGCGAGTAAATATAATTAATTAATTATTTATTATTAATTATTAATAAATTAAATTTTATTTTTTCATTATTGTAAAAAAAAATCTTTTTACTGTATTGTAAGGTGGCATGTACAATGCTAAGAACAAACCAAATACAAATTTAAACGAGAAACCAATATTCAGCTTTAACTTTTATTAAAATGCTTATGTTAATTCCTTGCCATTAAAGTTTTATTAACATGGATAAAATTGCAAATGAGATATAATCAGTTGCTGTCAGGTATTTATTTTGTTGGCTCTGTTAAAATCATACAATGCCAATGACTCACTGAAAGCAGATATCATTTCCTTGGAAAAGAGCGATAATTACCTTTTTATTTTTTGTTTTGAATTTAATTTTAAAGAGCTGGAAAAGCCAGTCAAATTATTGTTTTTGTCTTTAAGGCTATTCAGTCATGACAATATGTTGTTTGTTTAATGCAAAAAATTAATTTTAAGCAACTAAAAAAAGTATTAAACAGCAGCATATATCAAATTGTGTTAATTTAATTAGCTTAACCCGGCGTGCCCACATTATTTTTTATATGTAATATATGTGTATAGATTCAATTACACGGATCCATGTGTACCACGGCTGACTGTTTATTTTAGATAATGCAGTGATTCTTCTTTGCCAATAATATTATTTAGTTTATTATTATTTAGTTAAATAGGTATGTCGTAATAGAATTCGTTCATGCTTATCTAACCATATTTTCCATTTGTTAATTAACTTACACAATAAAAGAAAAACTTTCAAATTAGACTGAGAATATCTATTGTTATTAGTATATTTAGATATCTTTTTTGTTTTTAATTTTAATTGTTTTTTTAAGGTTTAGTAAAACAGTGCTTATTTCATAGGAATCCATTATATACAAAATTCAATTTATTTTATTGTATGATACTTCTATCGGTTTTAAAAAAGTTAATAATTTTATTCAGTGTTATAATAATAAATGACTCTAAACAGATATTTGATAAAAAACTGAGTTTTTTATTAAAAGTGATAAATAGTTTTTATTACAAAATAATTAAAATGAACTATTTCATTAACCATAAATAATTTTTTCTCTCTGTTTTTTAATAGCATATTAATATTAACAGCATATTATATTGAAAGACTTTTTTTGTTTTTGCAAAGTAAAATAATTTTAAATTTTTAATTTCAAATTTTAAATATAATAATATAGTATCATAATATTATTATTATTATAATAATTGTTTCTTTTAATATTATGCAGACTCATGCACTAATTTTTACCGAACACCACAACTGTCTATCACTGAAAATAATTAAAACTTCATTAGCCCATTTGTATTCCATTTAATATTTTTTTTTAGTAAAGCGTTTTATTATTTTTGCATTTCTTATGGCCCGTCAACAATAATAAATGTTAGTCAATAAGCCTTGTGTAACTAGACATTTTTTCTAATACTTTTATAGTTGTTATTTCATAGTTCAATTAATTTTGAAAATTATTAAACTATTTTAAGAAATTTTGCAAATAAAAAGTCAAAAATTTAACATACCACGTAAATGTAATATGTTCAGAATATTTTAGCTTATACACACATATTTTTACAATAATACAACTTTATTACTATTATCAAAATATTATATTAAAAATTATTACAATAATCAGTAACCCTGATGAAGCCAAAATAATTTGCAATAATTTTTTTTAATTAATTTTTATATTTCAATTTCAGATCGCTATTTATGATTTCAACAAATTCATGCCTTGCCAGGCACGTTATGGCAGAGTTACGCCCAAAATTCTCAAATAAATTTATATTAAAATCTCAACAAATCTGTGACCTTCCAGGTCTCCACATCTAAGTGCAATAGATTATTTCTTTTGGAGTTACATCAAATTTAAACTTTTAAAAATAGTTAATTCAATCCCTAATTGAAGCGATTTCAACATCAAAGCTACAGGCTATATATATATATATATATATAGCCTGTATATATATAGCCTATATATATATATATATATATATATATATATATATATATATATATATATATATATAATATATATATATATATAAATCATGAAGAGTCACCTCTCAAAATCGCTTTTTTGGCATAGAAAAAGGAGCGCGAGTGTGCCACTATTGTTGCAACAGGACCAAGCCTCATGCCACACAAGGCAGCACAGTTTCATTGTGTCTTAAAAAAATGAAAAAAAACAATCCAAGTGAACTTATAAAGTTAAGTTAGTTTAGATTAAAACCACCGATAATCCATTGTGAAATTCTAGAAAAAAAATTTTGACTGCGTGCTCACTAAGTCCAAGCCGGCTTCGAAAACGAAATGGTCTATACAACACACCAGCACTTAAGTGTTATCAATTCAGGATCTATAAGAGCCTTCCTAACAGCCCTAACCTCAACGTATATAGCGTTGGATATTTCATGAGCAAATGTATGGCAGTTACCAGCTCTTTCTCAAAGGAATTACTGCACAACGTTGATCCGCTCACTGACAAGTATCCATATGAGCCTGATGTCGAAACATTTCGGAGTTACCATTAATGTAGTAATAAAAATAAATATTCCCAAAAAGTTCGAGAGTTAATGAACATAGACTAGAGAGACTTGATTGCCGCCTTGTTATCGGTATAAATCCATACCCACTTAATTGTGTTTATGTTTCTTGCCAGCTAGACTTATCGTATGTCCTTCACCTCTGCCTGAAAGACGCTGCAGTGGTCAGCCTGTCTATGAGAGATATTAATGTTAAGGTCAGGCGAGGAAGTGAATTTATATTTTTGAAAAAAAAAAAATTGAAATGCCTCAGTTCAACCAATATTATAGCCAAGTTAAATTACACTCTGGGAGTTTTGTTCTATCGTTTACGACTATAAAATATCATCGTAATAAGCACGAAGTTATGCTTCAGTTTATAACTATGAATAAGTCATGGATGTATTACTTCACATATTAAATAAAAGAAATGCCAAGGCAATGGATTAGATCGTGTCCAATAAAGATGAAGGCAGCTCCATTGAGTATTATGCTGACTTATTGCAGGACGTAAATGATTAAATTAGAGAAAAATTACCGCATTTGGCAAAAAAGAAAGTGTTGTTACATCAAGACAACGTAACAGTTCACATATGCACAATTAGGCCGAAATCAGTGAATTAAAGTTTGAATTGTTTCATCACGTACCTTCTTCGGCAGATAGAGCTGGCCAATATTATTTTATATTTTCAAACTAGGAAAAAGTCTTTTAGCAAAGAAGAAGTAAAGTGTGTGGTCTTTAGGCAATGACTGACCTTCTTATCGATCTGTATGGTTTTGGATCACATTGTCGACTAAGTATCGATTACATTCGAGTTACATTAGAGTTATGGAACAACTTTTAATTTTTCTCTGATTGGTTCTTTTCAAGATTGATGCATGTGTAAAGAAAGGTACCACTAAATTTTAAATTTCTGTCACCTTCCGCAGTAATAGTATAGGCATATGTAAAATGCAACATATTTTAAATTATAACATATTAAAGCTTTACAGGAACTACTTGTATACATATATAACTTTTATTTTCGTATTTGTTTTTCTTTTATTAAAAATAAAAAAACAAAATTTTTATGTTTATATTGTAGTAATGTCATAATCATAATAATAATAATATAACATAATGTATAGTAGAGCATGCATGTGGGTATATTTCGCAATGTACAATACATACAAATATTCATAGATTTACACAATTACCACTTTACCAGTACACTCGTAAGACCATAACCATATGAATAATTTTAGTACACGCACTCACTCATAAACTCATTCAATGTTATAACATCTATAGGCCACTTGTGTATGATTTGCCGTATAAGTATACTTGCACATAAAATCTCTCTGTGTTTAGACATTGGAGAATATTTATTAAAACAGTATTGAGTATGAGAGCATAAGAGCACTTTGTTTATGATTATACGAGTATGTGTGTGATTCTACATTTATACGCGCATTTATGTATATAAAGGTGTATGTACATATGCTTAGTGAATGAGTTTGTTTTGACACAATTTTATTTTTTTTATTTTGTTACTTATGGATTTTTTTTTTTTTCATTAAATTGCTTGTTATTCCTCTGCAGCTTAAGTGGCATTGACATATGACTCAAGGGCAAAAATAACGAGTTCGTTAAACCATTATAGGAAAAGTATAGACTTTTAGATATTTTAAAGATAATTGTACATATGTAATGGGTGTCGTAGAGCCATATTTTTTTTCTAAATTCATAAATATCACTCGTATGCTCAATGGAATTTTTGGCAATAACAATAAAAAATTGTTATTTGAAAAACTAGGTACTTTCACTTTATTGGAAATAAAATATGTATTTACCAATCGATTTTCATGAATTATGGCTTATTTTATTTGGATTATATGTAACTTTATTAATAAATAGTGAAACTGCTAAATATTTGTTGCTCTCTTTTTTTGTGAATTTTTAGAAATCAAATTTATCATGATTTAAGAAGGATATTATAAAATAATTCCAAAAATACGCGTTATATTAAAAAATAATAAAGGGTCCGCCATCTAACTTTTTTTTCAACTAGTGCTTATTTCGTGAATGGTAGCACTTAGCTCATGTTTGAGTTTTATCCTCCCGTTGAACGATTATGGTTGTGTGTATGCTGGAAAAACGCTGGGAATCTGGGCCTGCGATCGATTTACAGAAGATGCCGATTTTGCCAAAAAAATCATCTTTTCAAATGAAGCTTAGTTTTATCTTGACGGGTATGTAAACAAGCAAAATTGTCGCATTTGTGGCACAGAAAACCCGCACGCATACATTGAAAAGCCGATACACCCAAGACGAGTCACTGTTTGGTGCGGATTTTGGTCCAGAGGCATAATTGGGCCATTTTTCTTCGAAAATGAGCAAGGAGTGGCCGCTACAGTCAATGGCGATCGTTATCGGGCCATGTTGAACAATTTTTTTTACAAAAATTGAAGAGGAGGATATTGGCAACATTTGGTTTACGCAGGCGCTACATGAAACACAGCCGAAGCTACACTCGATGTTTTGCGCCCTGTTTTTGAAGATCGCATTATCGGCCGCAGAGCTGATGTCGTTTGGCCACCTCGGAGCTGCGATTTGACACCGTTGGACTATTATTTGTGGGGTGCCGTCAAAGATAAGTGTTACGCCAACAAGCCAAGACCATTGGTGAAATACAGCTGCACACAATCAATAATGTGCTTAAAATTGGACCGATCGTGAAGGCTACTGCATGGCCAGCCGAGGCAACCATTTGAATAAAATTATTATTTTTTATTAACCGGAAGGATTGTACTTGCAAATAAAAAAAGAAATTTGAGAAAATATTCAGTAGTTTTTTTATAGTATTTTCAAAAGAAAAAAAATAAAAAATTTGGCGGACCCTTTATTAGAATGACTAGAAGTTGGTACAATTTGAAATTTTTAAGCATATAGTTTAACAAAATCGAATAACTCATTTCAAAGTTATCAGAAGATGTATGAAGCACTCTCTTTAAAAATCACACATTAGTAAAAAAAATAAAATTTAAAAAAAAAACTTATCCATAGAATCTTTTGAAGTTAGGCGACCATAGCGCACCAAAAAATTATATTAAAACCTAGCTTGATTTCAATATTTGTATGGATAGGCAGTTAAATACAATTAATGGTAATGGTAACTGAAGCAAAAAAAGAAAAAAAAAACAGGTAAAGAAGTAAAAATTTAGTAAGCTGTTAATAATGTCTAACTAGTAATGAAAAGCTGTTTTAAATTTAAATATAAGTAATGATTGGCAAATTTGTAAACCAAATTTGGTTATGCTGGAACCTGTATCTTATATCGGGTGGCTTTTCTTTATTTTTTAATTTTTTTTTAAATAGGTAAAATATGACTACTATTTTATATATAAAAATGAGTGGTGTTTGTATGTTTGATATGCCTTATGTACAGCTAAATGACTGAACCGATTTTTTTAAAATTTTTACAGTATCTCACCGTATACCTGTAAGGAACTTTAGGCTATATAAATTTAAAAAATTCCAACTTGGCGGTGACACGTGTGTATTTATTTATCCATATCTTCAAAATGGTAACAGAAAGATTCTCTAAATTTGTTCCAAATGGATTCATGTTCAAGGTAAATCATCCCATACAAAGTCTATATTGATTTTAGTATATCCTGATAATGGTTAAAATTAAAGTTTGAGAACTTAGCCTGATTGACTTTTTAGTCAATCCAAATCATCAGGCATAAAGTAGGCTGAATTGGACAAGTAGGCGTGGTATCTCCCATGCAAACTTAATATTGATCTCATTATGTCTTAAGAAGTGTTTAAGTAAAAGTTTCAGTATTTGATCTGAATGATTGCATGGTTTATGCAAATCATTAGTCAGAACGTTGGCAGAATTGGAAAAGTGGGTGTGATACCTCCCATACAAACCATATGTTGATTTCTGTATATCCTGAAATCTTTAAAAGCAAAAACTTCTGAATTTGGTCTGAATGACTTTATGGTCAACATAAATTTTCTGGCAAGAAATGGGCATTATTGGACGAGCACGCTTGGTGCCTCCCATATAAAGGAAATATTAATTTTTATATATGTTAAGAACGGCGAGTAGAAGTAGAAGTTTTTATATTAGGTTCATACAGCGTTGAACAATGCACGTCACCTTTCAGATTGGACTAGTAAACGTAGCACCTTCTGTTCATAATAAATATTGAACTGCTATTAAAGTTTTGTTACCTATTCGTGAAGGCTGCATGCAGCTAAAAAGCAGAACCGACAGTGTCTTTCTGAAAGGGAACAATAATTGGTTTTTGACCGAAAGGACACAAAAGTAAAAAAAGGGTAAAGGGTGTAAGAGAGCATTTAAGATAATAATTAAGATGGCACTAGCGTACCTTGTTTAGCTAGTTGACTATAAAAGCCAGTCTCATATATGGTAATAAGGTAGCCTTTGAATATAGTTATTTGGGGATGGATATTTCAATTTAAACTAAAAACTACATCATTGTGGAAAGTGGCAACCCGACCAGGCAGTAAATCTCCTCATCAGTTAGAAGAGAACTATTCCTATCAGGCTCATCCACTGCATAACAGAGCGATCTCTAATTATCATAATTATTATTAAATTGAGCCGAAGAGCTCAAATTTTCCAGAAGTATACCCTCTACCTTGTGTATGAAAACAGCAATGTCAACAATTAATCTGTTCAGGCCCAATACAGGGCTCCATAAAAGTTGGCCTAAGAGGTAATATTTGAGTTAGCAATGGCCCGAAAGGAAGTCAATAAGTCTTGCCCATGTGACGCAGTTCCGTATTATGGTGAATGGTCTCATTAGCCACAACGGTTCTACAAAACCAGTGGACGAGCCCCGCTTGCCAGTTCATCAGCGAACCCATTTCCCATAACATGACTGTGCCCAGGGACGCATCAAAGCGTTACTTTGTTTCTCTGTGTATTAGTATTAGTCTCGAGTCTATATACTCCGAAGAAAGGGCTCTTAGTGCCGCTGGACTATAGAAGTATATATTAATACGCTCACGGAGGGAAATAGCCTGGATCTCTGCCTGGATAATGCTGGGCCATTTGCCTATGGGTTCCCGGACCTTAGTATTTGACCCAAAATCCCGGCACTTACACCACCATCCATCTTAAATTCATCTGTGTACCACTGTAGACAGCCAGGGTTGACCTTAAGGACCCCATGAGACTGACCCCTTACGCCGATTATCATCAGGTTTGAATATCTAGCATCTCGTTAAGAGACGTCTGAGAGTTGTGTACCAACATTGATGTCGAGGGAACATGATGGAGCGTTTAAATCGCGTATTAACTATACGGACAGTCAAGTAGCGATGTACTACCTTGTAGTAAATCAGCCAGTTCACCGTCCTTATAAATATGGTCTGGATGTTTAAAGCTATACTCAAAATAAAAACTTACTTTCAGACAAAATGTTGTTTTTTGCTTTCAACTCATACGACTAAAATTAAATAAACAGTAACTTCTTAAATTCAATAAATCAAAGTAATTCTGTGATTTATCGGATAAATGTATTAATTGACCATGAAGTAATTTTTGTTGCTTTTTTTTATTTATTATAAACCATAAAGGAAAAACAAATTTTTTATCCTTTTCTTATCTCTGCAAATATTTTATTATTTGTATAAATATTTCATTAAATTTAACTTTTTTCATTACCATTTGCTTTTCTACTGAAGTTCTTAAAAAAATTTTCTAAAGTCAGGTCAAGGTCATTTTTTTGAAAGCTTTTGCCTTAAAAATATTTTTGTTTCCAGAATATATATATTCCAAAAACTTTTAAATGAAAAAGGTCACTGTTGATAAAGGTCGATAAAAGAAACTTTTGTTTTTTAAATATTATTTTGTAGGGTTTGTAAAATTGCGTAGAATTAATCTGTTACAAATTGAATAAACAGTAAAATTTTAAAGATTAGAATAACAAATTTTAAGTGTGAAAATTTTAATTGTTTTATTCAAAAAGATTAGGATTTAATTGTTAAAAGGATATTTAAGACGGTTTCATAAAAGAGCGATTTAAAAAATTAAAACTTATTAAAAATTTCATAAAAAAATAACTATTTTTGAAAGTTAAAATATTTGATAAGTGAATTTTAGTACAGTTAGAAAGTTTTTATTGGTAGATCATTATTATACGATACTCTATGTTATAATGTAGGCGTTTTTTTACACAAATTTATTTTACAAACACCATTCTGAAGGAACATTTACAGCTGTTTTACAAAATTTGTTTTTATCATTTTTATGAAATGTGGTATGGCAGGTAAGACACTCGCCTTCCAACCAAGACCTCGGTTAAACTCCAGTCCAGACCATCTGATTGATATTTGCTACACGGTACGTGATGCCATAAACATATTGAAAGGCCAGTTTAGTGAGCAATTACTCTCACGTTTTGGTGCAGTCCATGTCCACCAAGATCATGCAAATTAACCCCACTTAACTATTTTTTGTAGGGATACGTGAAGTTTCTCGCCTACAGTGACAAGCCAGCTACAATTGCAGCTCTGAAAAACAACAATACAGCTACCATTGGTGACATATAGGCCGGAATGCTGGAATTAGTATGACAAAATTGGAGCTGACGGACTTACCACCTATGAAGCACCACCTAAATTCAGGCACTCATTTAAGGCTCAAACATTAAATTGCAAATTTTCTGTGTTTTTTCAGTTTTCAGAACTCAAACGGTTGAAAGATTATCCGCTATACTGACAGATATATTTATTATCGTGCTTAATTTGGTAAAATTAATTGGTTCTCATATGTGCCGCTGTTGTGGTAAGATATTCGCCTACCAACCAAATGGTCCAATCTAAAGTGTTGAATACCAGGCCAAACAGTATGATAATTTTCAACACCGGTATCACGTAATAACGTAGGTAACGCCAGGATATGAGTATTTGCTGTTCGGAACTAGCATTAAACTGTAGGTCTCTTTCAATGTATCTAACAATAGAACCGGGTGCAGCTCATTGACTGAGAGAAGTCCCACTCGTTCTACTTGGGATGTCGCTGGAATTATATATTTATACCCACTATTAAATAAGGATATTTATTATAGTGACTGGAGATGAAATATAACATATAAAAAATTGTTTATGTCTCTGAATATCTCATTATGTCTGAATACGATATTGAGATACATTCGATTAAGTTTTGACATGTAGCACCTTGGAGGTAACTGCATGGCAGATGAACATTTACAGGTAGGTATCAATACGTATCTTTAGAAGATCTACACTTGAGAGTAATAGACAACTATTGCTGCAATCAGGTTTACCCTTAAGATATGAAGTGGTAATCATTTAATCCAAATAGTTAGTTAGGTATTAATTGGTTCATTTATTTCAACCAAAAAGAAAGTTGCTAAAACTATTGTTTTGACAACTTTTATGAGCCTTGTTTAGTTAATTTTTTTAAGGACTCAGTTAAATAAGGACCCGGTTAAATTCGATTAAAATTTGCGGTAATGGGTATCCAAAATCATTTAAATTGCTGCAATTTTTTCCACTTGTAATTTTTATCTTAAATTTTTATTTTCTAAATACATTAAGGTCAGTTAATATGAACCGCTACTTGAAGGAACGGCGTGATTTTATTTCCAACAATTTTTTTTTATGGCAAAAGTTTTCAAGATATAATTAGTAAACTTAGAACAAAAGTCGGTAGAGAAAATGCTCCAACAAATCCCTTCGTCATGACAACAGAAATAACAAGAATTAAAACCAGTTTACCACTCATTACGTCGGCAGTTCGTTTCTTTGTTCATCAAAAATAAGAAGAATATGATATTTTTTAAACAAAATAATTTTCACCGGTGAAGTCGATTTCAAGCCGAAACTGAAGAGTTTTAATGCACCTGACCTAGCACCTTCAGATTGTCATTAGTTTTGTTCTCTACAGAACTCTTTTAACAGTAGATGTCAGAAAATGTAGTTAGATAAGACTTTCGGTCAGAAAATCTAGAAATTCTACACTGGTGAAATAATGGGGTGATTCAACTACGAAAAACGATGTTTAGTTGTTGTCACAGTGTTAACCGAACTTAATTTAAAAACTAATTCTTCTAATTTATACACTCATAAATGCAACACATCAAAATAAGATTAAAAACTTATATAAGTGCTATTATTTCAACAGCCGCTGTTTGTCTTTACTTGCTCTGCTACACAAATTTATAGACTCTATTCCGCTGTTTATTAAACCAGATTTTGTATGTTTGTTACTATTGTTGACTTATTAGTGTATGTGGGTTAACAAGTATTGCCTTGTGACATCTTGATGTGCGACATTAAACTTTTTATGATTATTTCGCTTATTTTTATACACATTTTTTTGCTTTTACTATTTTTTCATTACTTTTTTATATGCTGACAGTGTGTTACTATCACTTAATATATTTATTTTATTTTTTTCTCGAAGGAACTTATAATCTAAATGTTTTTTCTATGCATCATTTAAGAACATAATTTTTCTAGTAAGATTTAGTTATAAACACAATTTGTATAGATTTCTATATGCTTTTCAGAAAATTGGTTTCTTTTGCTCTTATTCATTTCATTCACATTGATTTAATTGCGTTAAATAGAATCCACTTTTTGACAAATTATTTATTAATTTTTGCTTTTGTTTTGTTTTTAAACGTCTCTGTAGAAATTTTACGGTCCCACTTTAAAAATGAGTGTTTAGAAGCGTAAGCAAAAATGCCAAAGGAGATCATACAACCTTCCAGCGTTTCACTATAAGATTTACTACTGATACTGCTACTTTAACGGTTACCATTAAGCTAAAATTACTCAATCATTATCTATACACTCTCATCTATTGCTCTTTTTTGTCGTTATTGTTGCGGTACACGCACCGGAATTCAATTGTTGACATTGTAGTGTATGTGAAACAACTCTTAATAGTTACAATTTTCATTACTCTCTCTACAAAACACACAAACATCAAGGATTTTTTTGAAACAGAAACATTTTTGAGAAAAAAATTTTCTTCAACAAATTTTAAGCAATTAAGAGTATGAAGGAATTAAAACATAAAATGAGAATTTTTTCTTTAGAGATTTAGTATGTTAGACCAAGGGATTAAATATCTGCAAATAAAAAGTATGTTTTATTATTATTTTTTTTTTTTTTAAAACCTAAGCCAGTCGTAAATGTTTGACAGGTTACTTAGCCGCTTTTGGTATAATTTTAACTTAATTGGAAGCAACACTTTGTTTTTTTTAGGATTTTCTCTTTGCATTCTTACGTTCATTAAAATAACTTGAAATGTAAATTTTATTAAACTTGGTTGCTTCTTAGAAATGTTATATTTACTTTTTGCCTTTAATTAAAAAAAAAATTCTTGGGCATTAACCACAAATTGTGTGGTGCTAAAAAATGCTATATGGGCGTATACTTTATTTGTAATTGAAATGTGCATTAAGTATACGCTAAGTTGTCGGAATTTGATAAAGAGTAATTTCAAATTTATATATTTCTAAAAGTTTAGAGAAGGACATAAAAACAAGTAAAAAATACTGGCCATTAAGTTAGGCTGGGTGGCGTGGTGTAGTGGTTAGAGCGTACGTATAACAACAAAAACGATTCAGGTTCGAGCCCCAACGGAGTACACGACGAAGAAAAATTAGTTGTTGTTTAGAATGTTTAATAAAGAGGCTTCAACTTCCCTCCACATAACTTCATCTAAAAAATAAAGTAAAAGTACAGGGTGGCACCTTCTCGAATACCTCTGGCAATGATGAGAAACATGAGACCAATGGTCAGGAAAACATGCCAACTACTGGGAAAAAATTACAGTGCTAAAGAAAAGATCACCACCAATTAGCAAGGATCTTCACCATTACGCAAAATCATATAGAGGAAGCTACAGTAGATTAATCATATACTTGGCTTGAAAGATCAAATTGATTAAAGAAACTGAAACAAACCAATGGATGATTTTTGGAAAGCCAATAAGCTCCATAGAGGTGTGACGGAGAAAAAAAAGTTAGACTTTCACAACGTGTAATTTATGAAATATTTTCTTGCTTGTACAGTGCACTCAGCAGAACGCCAACACTCGCTTTCGTTAACATCTCAAAACATCAATCATATTTTGGTCATTGTATACTCTAAACCATTAACCAAACCAAAGGGCTTAAGATATTAACTCTAAATAAAACAAAATTATGGCTTCAGTAACAGTTCAAACCCATATATGTGTGCGTACATATATAGCGTGCCCACCAGAAAGGTATACTACTCTGTTTTTTTTATAATTTTTGGTTATATGAAAGAGAATGGATATCTTATACTGATAAATCTTATATTGATAAATGTTTCATTTAATGTCGGCAATTATTTATGGAATATAGTATTAGATAAATGCCCTCATCTGTTAGCTCCACAAATGCGTGCCATTTGGGCGAATATTTCATTACATTCTCACACATTTCATTCATTTCATCACGAATATTTTGCTTGAGTTGCTCCAGCGTTTCTGGTTTGTTTACATAAACCTTGCTTTTCAGATATCCCCACAAAAACAAGTCCGCAGCAGTCAAATCAGGCGACCGTGGAAGCCAATATACATCACCTCTCCTTGAAATAATTTGTTGTGGAAAGAGGTCTCGCAGTAATTCCATTGTAAACCTGGCTGTATATGATGTGGTACCGTCTTCTTGAAACCACATGATAGTCAAGCCCAAAGCATGCAGTTGTGGCGTTAAAAAGTTTTCAATCATATCACGATATCGCTCCCCATTGACAGTTACCGTTACGCCGTTTTCAGTTTCAAGATTAAGAAGTAAGGTCCAATGACTCCTCCTGACCAAATTGCACAGCAGACGGTCACTTTTAATGGATGCAAAGGTAACTGATGAATAATTTGAGGGTTTTCCATTGCCCAGAACCGACTATTCTGTTTATTCACATAACCATTCAAATGAAAATGAAATTTGAAGTTGAAACAGTGAAATTTTTCTTTCGTCCTTTTTTGTAGCAGTTTTTTCTTTTTTAAATAATTTTTATATTATCAACTACACATACAGTAGCTATCATAAAAATGCAATGCTATATAATTCATATAATTTTCGTTAATGAACCCCCAGCATGTTTCATTGTGGGTAGCTGATATCTGGGCAAAACTCTCTTAGTTGATGACTAGCGAATACAACTTATGCCATCGGAGCAGAATAACTTAAATTTGCGTTCTTCGCTACAAAGAACCTTAGCCAAACCCTCTGTTGTTCAGTTTAAGTGACGCTGCGCAAAGTGAAGACGCCTTCTCTAATTAACTTTGCTTATTAGTGGCTTTTCACAGGGAGGTGTGGCAAATAAGTTGACTTTTTTTAATCTGCTACTAGCGGTATGTACACGATATGTATTTGTATTTGCGATTAATTAGCAACATCTACCGCCATCTTTCGTGGATCAATTTTTGTTGGCCTTAGCATATCTCGGTTTTCACGGGCAGTATTAATTCGTTGGCGTCGACTTGCTGGTTTTGTGTTTACTCGCTCATCGCCATTCCTTCCTCCTTTTATTATTACCACTTTGCTATTATTTGATAGCTGTTTCTTGAAAAATACAAAAAACTTTCACAATTAAACTATTTTTTAAAATAAATTATATAATTTGCGTACTTTAACAGCACGTAACATTTTTTTATTTTTTAAATTTTTTTATTCTGCTTGGCTTTTTATAATTAATAAAATATTGTGATCAAATTAAAAAAATAATCAATTGATAATATCAAATATGCTTCTTCTTTTTATAAAAAAAGCAAAAGATAACTTGAATTGGATAGTGATAGAATGCAAATTCAGATTACGGAACGCAGAGTTGCATTTTTAATGATCGCTACTGTATTTGCTTAGAATGTTTAAGTAAGATTTCGTACCCACTTTCTACATACATACGAGTACCTCCCTCTATTCGTAACATAATGTTAAAAAGATTATTAAACTGCATTGTTTTAAAACTTTTTCATATATTTTTTTTTTCATTTTAAGATCTTTTTTTGCCATTTTGCTACATTTAGTTTATTTTATATTGTATTTTACTATGATGTTAGTAAAGTATTTTGAATTTCTGCTATTGCTGTTAACATCCGAAAAATAAAGTTTTTTGGTTTATAACTTGAAAAGGCGTGACCTACAACGAACAACGTATCTTTTACACATGGTTTGTGTTTTAAAAACTTATATGGCATTTTGAAGGGTAAATATTTGTCATTTATTTCCTATTCGGCACAGAAGGAAGTAATGTAAGTAATCAAGTTTTTAGTTTTGTTTCAAAAATGCTTCAAAAAACTTTGTGTCAACAAGTCATCGTTTGCATTCATTTAAAGAAAGTAGTTGATTTTAATGTGTTATAAATGGTTTCTGCGCTTCAGGAAGGGTAATTTTGAAACGACTAGGTTAGTCAGAAAAGTTCGAAAATGGCGAAGAATTGTCCAATAGTTCATGAAGATTTTTGTCAAATTCAAGTAAAACTTGCTAAGTCATTAAAACTCACTCAAACCGAAACGTTAGAATGTTTGCCAGCAGCAGCTTTTACACAAAAGCAAGAGATTTGGTAGCACACGAGTTGAAAAAATTACTATCGGGTGATTTTTTAGCAACATTTTTTTGCAGCACTGTTTTTGGCAGCTCAACTGTTTTGGTGTGACATGTTACCATCAAACATGTTCAATTTGGTCTATAATATAACCATGAAGAACCATGCAGATTATTGAATGTTATTATAAAAATTCATTTTCGGTTAAGAAAATGCATCGTGCACTTCTTCCATTTTATGCGCAGCTCATTTCTGAATGGATATGTGAACAAGCAATATTACTGTAGTTGTTTTGAAGAGTAACTAGAAGCACTGTTTGGTGTGGATTATAGGCCGGTGATATTATTGGACCTTACTTTTTTAAACATTAGTGTGAATGGCGAGCGCTACCACGCAATGACTTTTTTTTTTTTTGCCCAAAAAGGTGGCATGGTGTACTGGTTAGAGCGCATACATACAACACAAGCGGTCCAGTTTCGAATTCCCAGCAGAGGACATAATGAAAATATTTAATGGTGGTTTCGAGTGCATAAATCCATCTAAAAAAAGAAGCCCCCTGATCTTCCAGTTTATCTTCGACAATAATGACAAGCATCAGACTAAAGATCACGAGAAAAACGCCAGCAACTGGGAAAAAATTAAAATGCTGATTAAGTATCACCACCACTAATTAGCAAAGACCTTTACCACTACACAATCATATGAAGGCGAGCTACAGTATACTAATCATTTACTTAGATTGAAAAACAACTGGATTAATTAAACTCATCACACTATGAAAAAGCAACAACTTTTATGTCGCCAAAAAAGGGCCCTTAGTAGACGTTGGCTGGCTAGTATATTGGCTTATAGAGTTGTACTGAAGACTATTTATAACGGCCCCTCTGGAATATAAGAGTATTTTGTGTGAAAATTACTCTAAACGAGTTGTCGGATTATTGCACTTAAAAAGGACTGTCGGTAAATCCTTCATAGACGGTCGTCGTACTTTTTAAGAAGAGACTGAGTAATCAATCAATTTTTCTGGGTGGATGTATCTAAGTGGTATTCTGGACAGGAGACTTAGCTGCAGATGGATAGATTCCATGGGCAGATATGACCTGTAACTGTGCCCAGTGGGCATGATGATAAAAATAATTGTATTAGCAGGCTGTTGAAGAAGATTTGTACGAACTATACTTAAACACTAACTTTAATAAAACATTTATTGATGATCAACCGGCCTCCAAATCAAAGACTTTCATACTTTCATAACAGTTAAAAGATGAATAGGGCTCTATAGTAAAAATGGTGCACAAAAATCAGTGGGTAAAATTAAAGTATTTCGGAAAATTGAAAATAATTCGAATATTTTATTATTTAATGTAATATATCACTATACCTAATGCTTGTGTGGGGTGCTAAGAAAAAAAGCTTAACTAAAAGCGCGCAATAAACTTTTCTGCAAGTTTTTTCTTTTATACAAACAACTACAATATTTTGTTGAATAAGTTAGTATTGTGCTTTTTGTTCGGAATTTTTTCTTCCTTTAACTTGTCTGACTAGAGCCAAAAAGAAAATAAAGCCTCAAACATAAAGTCATATATTATACATATTACTCTGAAATATAGTAATTTAACTTAAAACTAAAAAATAAATATATATGCATTCAAGATAACAAAAATAAATGTAACACATAATAGTACCAACTAGATATCTGAAGAAACTATGATTTTTAAATATCACCAAATATGTGCATATTTTTTTTAGGAACAGAGCGTATGTTTTTGACTAGAACTTAAACTCATCTTTGTATGTATGTCCTTAGCCTTAACAATTGGTGCATTAAGTAACTTTCACATAAATATCATACAAAGACTTATACTCGTATATTCCTATTTTACTTCCTCAGTTTACGGAGTTAATGTAAGTGGTGTGAGCGCTCTTATATTATTATACATACACTTTAGCACAGGGATGAGCAACACGCGGCCCGTGGGCCACTTGCGGCCCGTTTAACATGTCTTTGCGGCTCGCCAAGCATTTTTAAGATTTGGTTTATTTTATTTACTTTCTCCCATCAATATTTCCCAGCAAAAAGAAAGGTAAAAGATTTTTTGCAAGAATTTTTATTATTCTTGTTTAAGTTTGCATTTCCGTTTAAATTTTTTTTTTAATTTTTATTTATTTGTCTCTTTTTAGCTTTCAGCATAAATAAATATTCATATTAAAAAATTAAAAAATTAAAAAAAAAAATTACGAACAAGAAATTAAAACAAATATCAAGTACATGAACATGTTTACTCTTTTATGTTCTCTACATATGCACACATATGTACATAAAGTTAAATTTTATGCAAGAAAACTCATATCGTCTAACTTGCGACTATATTATTATAAAATTAATTACGGGAAACCCCGCATAACGCCGTATTTCTACAATATGATTTAAATAGAATTCCGTTACAGTTCATCGTGAAACTGTGACTTGTATAACGCGAAATTGGAAAGAAGTGTTGGCGACACTAATTTGTGCATACATATTTCTTCTTAATGTAAAACGGGGGATTTCCCTTTTGTTCAAACATCAAATACGAACGCACCGCCTCTATGGTTATTTGTGTTTGCTTCTGTCACACAATTAGTCAGACTGGTAAGCTGTTAACTAACAATTTTTGTATTTCTTGAAAAAGTTAGTGAGATTTTATTGTCGAAAAGGTAATATTACAGTTTTCTTTACTCAAAATTAAGTTTTTCCCCAAACTTTGTTAACTATAAATTTTTTTTCCATAATAGAATGTCTGAAAAGAAAACAAAAAAACGGACGAATGCGGATGAGCACAGGAATTTCCAAGAAATGTGGAAATTTGGATTTTTCTTCACTTTCGCGAAAAATAAAGCTGTATGCTTAATATGCTCAGAAACTGTGTCGACTTTAAAAGAATATAACATAAAAAGGCATTACGATACAAAACATGAACAACAATACAAAAATCTAACAGGACAACTCCGGATAGATAAGTTTAATCAAATGGAGAGAAATTTCGGAAAACAACAGGATTTATTTAAAAATCAAACTGTTTTTTCAAATATTGTGGTAAAGGCTAGCTATGTTGTCAGTCAAATACTGGCAAAAAAATGAAACCATTCGCGGATGGATTTATGATAAAAGAGTGTCTGACTGTTGTCGCAGAAATAACATATCCTGAAAAAATAAAAATTATTTCAAACATTAGTTTATCAAGATTCTCCATAGCAAGGAGAATTGAAGACTTATCTGAAAACACAGCAACAACGCTTTGTGAACGCATTGCAAAATTCGAATACTGTTCTTTGACATTTGATGAGAGTTCCAATATTAGCGATACAGCATAGCTGGCTATATTTATAGGTATGTTGACTCCAATTTTGATATTACCGAAGATTTGTGTTCACTGATTCCTATGCAAGGAACTATAACCGGCAAAGACTTGTAAGATGAACTAAAGTCTGTGTTGGAAAATTTTTCAATTTTATTAGAAAAGATTATGGGTGTATCGACAGATGGAGCACGAGCAATGTCAAATATGGAGGTTGGAGTATCAGAAAGGCTGTTTCAAGACATTAAGAAGGCCACAGGAAGGGAAATATTCATTAACCACTGCGTAATTCACCAGAAAAATTTGTGTGCGAACAGATTGAATATGCCAAATGTCACATTACCAAAAACTAAATTAATTAATTTTATTAAGTCGCGAGCGTTAAATCACCGCCAGTTTAAAGAATTCCTAAAGGGTATAGAAACTGCATATAGCGATGTGGTTTTTAATACCGAAGTACGTTGGCTTAGTAGAGGTTCAATACTTAAAATAGTATATGTACAACTTAAAAAGCGAAATACAATTGTTCTTGGATGTGAAGTGATATGACTTCCCTCATTTTGGTAATAAAGAATGGATGTGCGACTTTGGGTTTCTTTTCGACATGACCCAGCATCTCATTGATCTTAATATTGAACTTCAAGGCAGGGGACTGTTTATTCATAACTTGTATGATAAAATTCAGGGATTTGAGTAAAAATTAAAATTGTGGAAACACCATCTTTTGCAGAATAATATGCCTCACTTTCCACATTTAGAAAAAGAAAACGTTACCACCTCTCAAAAATACGCACCATATATAAACATTTTAATCAACGAATTTCAATTACGATTCCAAATGTTCAAAACTGATAAGACAGCGATTCCACTAAAATGTTTTCCTTACCATTAATATCGTTGTGGATACATTTCCCAAAGAGTTTCAAATGGAGGTGATTGACATACAGAATAATACCGATTTTAAAAATGTATTTCTTTCAGTAAACATCGAAAACTTTTATAAATCATATGTGAGCCCTGAGAAAATTCCGCTTTCGACGAAAAATACAAAGCAAATGATGTCTCTATTTGGAAGTACTTATGTTTGCGAACAATTATTTCCAACCATGAAATTCATCAAAAAGGACCACGGATCAAGACTAAGTGATGCACGATTAGAAAGCTGCATACGTGTAGCCATCTCTTCAATTCTAGCTGATGTCGATCAGATAGTGTCAAAAAAACAGTGCCAAATTTCTCACTAAAAATACTTGCCTTTTTGCATTAACATCTGTGTGTGAAATCTTTATTTCTTTTTAATTTTTTATTTTTTATATTAATGTTTATTATAAATGAAATTTTGTAAATTATTAAAAAGTGTTACTTTATCCAGAGCCCTCAAAAAAACTTAAATTAGCCCTTTGATTAAAAAGGTTGCTCACCCCTGCTTTAGAACATTTTGTTGCATAGTTTTAAGGGACCACATTGATTTATCGAGAATAAACGTTATAATATAACAATTAATTATATATATTTCCTTAGCAATAATATAATAAAACAATAAACATAAAATTCTGCTATATAATAAAAGAAATACAGCCGTACAAAAAAATAAAGAATGAATTGTGCAATTAAAAGAAAAAGCAAAAACAATAATAATGAAGTATAAAAGCTGGAAATAGACTCCATTTTTATGGCGGGTATTGTCAAAAACAGATAGAAATAGCTAAACGCTAGACCCGAATTACTTGAAATTTATACAATACCTCCTTGTAACAGGTCATTCAATATGTCCGTAGAATAAATAAAAAAAAACAAATTTTGACAAAGTTAGATTTTATTATTCAACGGCGATACAACGAGCACACCGATTTTCCAACTTTTCGATACCACTTTTATAGTACGATTTCTCTTTCCCATCAAAATAGGACTCAGTTTCAGCAATCACTTCATCATTTGAATTAAATTCCGGCAAGCATTCCCTTCAGATCTGAAAACATGATGTGGGAGCAATTTGAAGTTAAAACGCGGCACCCACTTTGTACAGAGCTTTTGCATAACCAACTATTCGTGTAAAATGATGAAAACTCTACCATCTGATACTCTACCTTCAATTTGCAATGAAGGTGGATTTTTGTTTATGTTTTTTAGAATGGCATCATCATTTGGCCGCTCTGCATCAATTGTGCTGGTAAGATGACATTTAAATTCAGCAATCCACTTCTTTAATATTTGTCTCGATGGAGCTAAGTTGAGATAATTTTTATCAAGCCTTTGTTTGGTTTCCTTTGTATTTTTTTCATCAAAAAGCAATGCCTTGTCAAAACTCGTTTTTCACTTTTTTTGATTATTATTTTTTTTTTCAATAACAAAAATTGCTTCACATAAAATGCTATAACTCACGAATCAATAGTCAAATTGCTGTCAAATTTATACACGTATCGTTTGAAGGTCCTGTTAATTGTATCACCAAAGCCTTTAAACTCCTCAGTGTGTTTTCCTTAATACTTCTATTCAAAGGTTGATTAAGACTAGACGACAAAGAAGAGTATAAGAGAGCTGGCTTTAAGACTTAATCAAAAATTTAAAAATTTCTTTATGTTTCCTTTGTATATATAGAATTTGATTTGATTTATTGTTCCGTACTTTTTTTCTTTTTTTTTAAACTGTACATTAAATTAAAAAATTTATTAACGTATCCTAGATTAAGGCTATTTATATTAAATTACAGTTTTACTGTTAAAATCCATACTAATACATTGCATTTTAAAAAATTTCCAGAAAAGGTTAAAAAGGCTTTGGCCGCATCAGCAAATGATACGCCGCTAACCCCCATAGCTGTCTTAACGGCATATGAGCGATTCACACATTTGACCTGATGTCCTATCTTCCTTTCTGCACCTTAAGGCTGTTGCCAATGTTTCAATGTTATCCACTACACTTAACACATACGTCAATTAACTCCTATATGGTCAAAGCACTGACAGTTAAAACATTGAACAAGACCATGTCGACTGTGTTTCTCTACATAAGTTCTACAGTGAAGGATATATCTGATATCCTGGAAACCTTTTACTTCTAAATCTCTATTTATTGAGAAGAGGCATATTTGTCCCCTTCATGTTAAGTTAGCCCTATTATTTTAATATTGATATGAAGACCCTCCATATAATCTAGTTTTTCTCGCTCTTCAAATTCATCAGAAAGTCCCCTTATCACAAGCGAAAGTAGACGTTGACCCTTTGGCGTGTGTGTATCAAAATATACTTCCTGTTCTTCTAACAATTTCTTTAGCAAATCAATATCATCAAGGGTGCAGAGGTTGGTGTGACGATTTTAGTCATAATCTTTCCTAAACTCATAATATTATAATTCTTATGACCTAATATAACTTATAATTTAGTACTAATATTTTTAACATTAATATTATTGGTTGTGTTTATTATAGGTTGGGTTTATTGGTACAGACTTATAATTCGATAAATTATCTTGTCTTCTTTTCTTGTACATTTATCGTAATTTCTTTATCCTTGTTTCTTGCATTCTGAATTATTAAACACATAACCGACAGCAAATACCAGACAGCAAAATATCAAAATTAGAATACGTACGTTTATATTAAAACAATTATTCTAAAGGCAGCATAGCAAAAGCATAGATAACAACTTTTGCTGCTGCTGCTAAACATAAAGTAATTTCTACTTTTTAGGCACGTAAACGTAAATTTTTTTTTATTTATCGAAAACAAAAAAACTAAAAGATTGTATTAGACAACATTTATGTTAATAATTAAAAAGTTTTAAACATATTTTTATATATTTGAGTAATATTAAAAACAACGATTTTATTTTGATAGATTTGAAAATCTTGATAAATATTTTCCAATAACAAATATTTTTATGACATGTAATGAACACAATCATCTTATATATTGTAATGCACAATAATAGGAAGTAGCTGTTTGTTACTCGTACCAAAAAAAGACACAGTGCTAGAAGAATTTGACAAGCGAGGACTGGGTTCTGTTCTCTCTTGTACAAAATCTTGTTAACATGCAGAGATTAATTATTAAAGGCTTCCTATTTTTTTGACTAAAGATATGGCTGTTAAGTAAGAGGGGACCATTTCGACTATAAGACAAAACAACAGCCCGATTATAGTCGACTGTTAAAAAAAAAACAAACTAAACCAAAAGTCATATATTATTGACTACACCTAAAATGATAGTAGTATCAGGTGATATTGATACGCATATCTCTTTATACTTCCTTCTTTGTTTCTAAAAACCGAATATATAAATATCCCAAAATATAGCAGTATCAGTTGCTGTTGATATGCTCGTCTCTTAACCATCCTAAAGATGCGAATTTGTTAGAAACCCAAAACATATTCACACCTAAATAATTGCCACACGAAGAAAAACGCTCAATTAATGAATTATTCCGACATTATCTTATATTCAAAAATTTTTACATTAAACAATTCGAAAGATTATTCTATTAAAAATACATAATAATGAAAAAAAATTTAAACTAGTATATAATGTTCGATTGCTGGTATAGCCTTTTACACCTTATATTCGAAACATAAGAACAAAATTTTGCAAATTATGAATACCATTACCCCTTCGATATATAGATGTATATAATTAGAGTTATATATGCAAATCATACTAAAGTTATCGCAGATGTTCTGTGTTTATATAAACGTGTTGCTAAATACATACTCCCGCACAATGTTCGTGCGATCACTTGGTGGTGTTAATATGTTCAAACATCGGGAAACATATATAGCATTGATGCACAAAAATATATAAATTAATAAAATAATTTTATAGACTTTCGAATGAACCAAATAAAGGAACATTTGTATTTTTCTGATAATTCGAATTTATTAAAGGGTAACAAAGGCAAATAAAAAACCATAGACAAATAAAACAGATGACAATGATACCTTATTTTTATTTTATTTATTTTTATTCTTTTGCTGCTGCTGCTCTCAAAATAGTTATTAAGTTATTAGCATAGAAGCAAATGCTGCCAACAACAACCTGCTGCTTGCTGTCGGTTTTGTGATTTTTTCAGTAAATCAAATAAAGGGCACCTATCATCAAAATCGTAAAATCAAACAGAAGTATTTGCAATAATAATAATTGAGAAAAAATACATTTTTTTAAATTAAATTATTATGTAATTAAATAAAAAATGTATTGAAAACTTCTTTAAAATTTTAAGCAAATATATTAGTAGAAAGAAACAAATTGTTTATTGAATTCAGAAGTCATTATTTCACAAACTTTTGCTTGATTCTATAAAAAGATTGTTTTATTTATATTTGTTAATTTGGAACAAAAAGTTAACAGAAACGAACAAGAAAATATTATAAAAATTAAAATTAAATTAAATTAAAAAAAAGAAACAACAATCAATAAAGAAACGACAATCATTGGGAGCAATGTTCATTAAGAGCAAGCAATAGTAAATTTCAATGAAGGTTATTAATTTCTGTAATATATTAAAGATAATGCAAAATGTGTATTCTCTTAACTTCATGCTCTTAGTTCTCTTTTAGTTTGTTTTGATTTGTTTTCTTTAATCTCTGTCATTTAAATGATTATAAATATGATAATTAAGCTCTTAACTGGTTGAAGAAATGAGATTAATATGAAAAGATAAATTCGAAGTTCTGTGGGTGGATCATGTAGAATAGATACTTGACTAGCCTTTAATTTTGGGGTTTCCGAATATGTTATGTCTAGGAAATTTAGGTAGGCGTGTGTTACGAGGTAACATTTATCAGCAACAGCAGAGGTGATGAATTTAGTAATAGATAATTTTGACTAATCATTCCTCATTTTATTTATTCACAATATGACTAGATTGGGTGTAATTGAGTATGTAGTCTAGTCATTCCGGCCCTTCCATCTGATACCGCCTGTACTAAAAAGGGAGTCTATAAAAAATTTTGTATTGAATTTGAATTGCGTTAGGAAAGGACCGAACCACCCCACCCCGACTGTGGGGTGGCCCCGCAGTCATCCTCCTACGTAGTTCCACTAACCTTCAATAATTTCCTTGATGAATGGATGAACATGAGTATGGATTAAATGGTAGTTTTGCTATTTAACATATGACTTATTGGTATGTGTATAATACATACAAAAAAATAAATAAAAAATAAAAAAAATGGGAACAATCAATCCCAGGATTTCTAAGTATAAAATTAAATTGATCGTTACGTTACATTATAAACACATAATTGGCATAAAATTTCTCTTTTTTTACTAAAATTTTGTAATTAAAACTTATTTTTAACCAACCTGTTTTCTGCGTGTTCATATTGATGTGCATTCTACATATCATGTTGAGTTAAGTAAACACATATTTTCATATCTACATGTGCTACATATTATATACAAGGCAAAGGTCATTATGAAAATAAATAGAAAGAAGAAATAATCAAAGTGGGTGAAAATAACGATATACTTTTATATAAATAAACTTCTGTATGCAAAACATAATATTATTTAAAATAAATGGTATATTTATACATATTACAATCCATTATGTTGGCAATGGCATTTTGTATGTGAGCAAATTTATAAATGTACAAGGTATACACAATATTAAGTAGTTTTCAACCAGAACAGCAACAACTTACACACGTCATGACACATATGGTAAAAAAGAGTTGCGAATATCTACATCACGTACCGAGTTGCACGAATGTGTATGTGTATATAGGAAATTTAAATGTAATTGGGGATACTGGATACAGTTGAAACTAACTAAAATAAGGGAGAGGTTTTAATCTTTAATGTTATTTTATCGCCTAATAGAACAGAGAATTTAAAAACTTGTCCAAATTAAGCAACTGTAAGTGCTAATAAAGCACTTATTCGTAAAATACATACATGTAGAACAATATCGTTTCTACAGAGAATATCGACCACAGAAGGCAATAATGAATACTAATTTTAATAAGAATGAATATAAATATTCGAGAGGAAATCATAAAACTAAGGAAACATTGTTTGTATGAAGAATTAAGAAATAAATAGTGCTGTACTTATTCGTTTCAAGAACGAAATGTTAATCAGTGCCAATTTAATCGCTTAAAGATAAACATATGAAAATTTATCTGAACTAGCTAAAACCCATTTTTCAAATTTTATTCAATTCCGGTTCGAATCCAAACATTTAACATGAGCTTTTGTTGTTAGGATATATTTTTTACCTGTATACAGTTTTCAAACAAACACACATTATATTTATATAGTATAGCTATATAGCATAGATAGCTTTTACCCGGTGTGCTTTTTCAATACATACATACAAAGGCAAGTGAATGGCGTTTACCATATAAGCCGAGACCAGTAAAACCAAATAGTTTTCAGTCAAGAAAGAAGGCAATGCTCACGGTTTTCATGGATTACAACGGTGTAGTGCCACATTAATTTTTGAAGGACTCCAAACAGTAAGCAAAGAGTATTTTTAAGGTGTTATTAGACGTTTGCGTGAAGCAATTCGGCGAAAGAGACCAGAATTGTGGGCAGAAAAATCGTAGATTTTGCACCATTTTAACGCACTGTCGCACAGTGCTGTTATAATTCGAGATTTTTTGACGAAAAATGCAACAAATAACATTAAACTGCCACCGAATTCACCTGATTTGGCTCACTGTGACTTTCTTCTATTCAATCGAGTTGAAAACCATTACGAGGAACGCGTTTTAGAAGCCGCGAGGAAATAATAAAAAATCGCAGGAAGCTCTGATGGACATACCGAAAACCCAATATAAAAAATGCTTCGAGGATTGGATCAAGCGCTGGCAGAAATGTGTTACAGTCGATGTGTATTACTTTGAAGCGGACAATATAGATTTAGATGGATAAACTTGTATTTTAAATTTTCTAAATAAACTCCGGGTAATGAAGCTTATATTGTTGTTCTCCATTTATAAGAAATTCCATATTTAGTATGAATGGAAGGTATTATGCCCACTTATGTAATTTGTCCAGTTAATGACTGATAATGTGTAGTGTCCACGACGTTGTTTGCACAAACCTTAGAAACCTACGCTATTATCGTTGTCAAGATATACAAAAATTAATGTTTACTATGTAAGTGCGATGCCAAGTCCACTTATCCAATGCTACCCATTATTTGACAGATGATTTGTATTGACTTCGAAGTTATTTGGGCTAAATTCAGAGACTTACACGTTAACCGGTCTCATGATATAAAAAATCAATATTTATTGTGTATGGGAGTTACCATACCCATTTATCTAATTCCGCACACTTTTGGTTCGGCGATTTGTATTGCAAAACTCAATATTTACTTTTCATAAGAGTTATCGTGCGCCCTTGTCCGATTTCGCACAGTTTTTGGCTAATGGTTTGTATTGACTATGATTCTGTTTGGACCAAATTTAGATACTTTTGTGGTTATCATTTTTAACCATTATGTGACCAATAAAGTACCCGAGTACATTTATGCATTTCTATGAAACAATGCTAGTGTACGATGCAAATTCTACTACACCTACAGCGATAAACAATAAAAATAGCGGTCACCGAATTACTCTGCATTTACAAGTATTTGCCTAAGTACTCCATATTGTCAACATCGCCTTTAGTTTTTTATATGGCTTTTAATTTCTGTTTTACCCGGCAAAGTGTTCTCTACAGACGGTGTATAATATAGTATATGGTAGATACAGGGTTGGCAAAATCCCAGTTTTTTTTAATAAAACCAATCGAACCGGGTTTTATCGGTTTTTCTGATGGGTTTTTATGGGTTTTATTGGGTTTTATGACTGCCATATTTTTTATTTTTTATTTTTTAGTAAAATTATAATGGAATTTTATACTCTTGGTGGGATCAGCCCATAGTACACAATATGGGCTGCTAACGCAGACTGCAATTAATTCGTTTAAGCCGTGCATTATGAGAAAAATACCGAAATAAAAAGACAGACAAGATTAAGTAATTCTTCTGCACTACAATGTTCGCAAAAGATGCCAAACATTTGTCAAAAACGGGCAAATGCCACACCCGCCGTATTCTCCGAACATTGCTCCCAATGACTGTTGGCGGTTTCGACGAATACAATATCTTTTATCATGTCGCCGAATCACTTCTTTTTAAGCTATATTAGATCGGCTTCAGAAGACGAGAAGTTCTTTTGAAAGGTGATTCGGAAATTGGCTCAGATGTGGGGAAAATATGTAAGCAGTGATTCATACATTTCTATTTTGATATCATTGTTAATTCATTATTATTATTATTATTATTATTATTATTATTATTATTATTATTATTATTATTATTATTATTATTATTATTATTATTATTATTATTATTATTGTTTTTTTTTTGAGATAAAAGAAAGAGCCGAATTTATTTGTACTCCTAATACAGAAATTAAACATATTTCTGTTGTAAATAAATTACGAAGTACTTTAAATAAGAAACCCAACAGAGTTTTTTGAAATATAATGCCCAGTAAAATCCGGGTGGGTGTAATTGTGTAACCCAGTGCGCTGCCAACCCTGGGTAGATATCATTATTAGGTCTTTTTGCTAAATTCGAAAGCTGTAGTTTTTTCTAATTGTTCCATGAGCTTTAGCGTTTTTTTTTTTTCTACAGTTTAAGAGCGACATAAAACAAAATTGTCGGTTGTAATATTTGTTCCTGAAATTCTTTAGGAATTAATAGGTTCTAAGACCGTTTTTTCTGAATTATTTATTTGCCGTTGGCTTTCTATTGGTTTTCCATATACAGGTATCCGTATAATTGCTATAGTCTACACTCCCGTGATCGTAACTTTGAAGCCACAATAAAGGGCAAAATTTTACAATGACAAAATTTTAATGCTCTCTATTTGACATATGAAAACTAGCATTTATCCAAATAAGAAAAATGTATTTTATTTCGTCTGCTCCGAATGTATTAAATATATTGTTTCTATAAACTTCAAACAAAAATACATACAGACACATTCATACAAACACACATTAATTTTTATATATAAAAAGAAGGTAAGGCAAAGGAATTATACACACATGCATGAACACTATTGAGAACAGATATACATACATATATTAAAGGTTTTAAAACAAAAATGCCAATATGTAAAAAAATGCCACTTAACAAGCTATATCTTATAAGAAATTGCAATGATGTCTGAGTCCTAATGTAGCAATGGAATAAATTTGCATAAATTACTCATAAATGCCTTTCTGTTGACTGATTTTAACAAGTTTATGAAGACAACCAAGCAACTTTGAAAATAAGTGCACATAAGGCATCTTGCTCTAAGCCCTTCTTTTTACCTACATAGAGAGTACATATGCTTACTTCTGGTATCTTATTAACTAAAGTTTTAAGTTTAAAGGTACGTTAGCAGTTGTAAAATTTTTTATATAATTTCATTATACATAACTTCTGACAGATACTTGTTGACATATTTCACTATTATATGTGCCATTTATTCGTTTATTACAATTCTTATGACATTTCAAATTGTTGTTATGTAATTGATAGAAATGTGTGTAATCTGTTCATATAAAATTAATGTGCAATAAGGTAAAGTTCATGTGCAATAAATAATATGAAAGCATTATAACATACAAGTAAAACAATATACATACACCTCTTTATACGGCTTTTAATTTATGAGATTACGTTTGAATTATGGAATAGCTTTGCTTTTTGGCTCAAATTATCTCATCTCGAGAGATCGGAGAGTCGGTGTTTTTTTTACAAAAAGCTCTAGGCCTCGAAAAGCTGAAATATTTTAATATGACATAAATAAGAAGATGGGACCGCCACACGGGGGTTATTCCGGAAATATTTTGATCAAAGTACTATGTATATTTAAGCGAGATAATTACGGGTTAAGGCAAGCAAATAGTACACATTCCCTACTTGCTAAGAATTGCTGTATAATATAGTTCTAGACATGATTCTTAAATTATCACTCGTCAAGGGCATAATATAGGGTTTATAAGGCAGGTTGAACGAATTTGTAAAAGCTCACAGCTTTTTAAGACTTGCAACAAATCTGGCGGCCGGTCGCAGAGTAAATGTCTCAAAGACGAAAAGTATTCGTACTAATTCAGAAACCTATTGCAATCTTGGTAGTATTATATTTGTAAATGGAGGTATGAGTGAAGATATTAATAATTGTCTGTAAAAAGTCCGTCAAATATTTTGTCGTCTAAAATTAATTTAAAAATCATCCACATTATCTTCACATACTAAAATTTTCGAATGTAAAGTGTGTCCTGTTGAACTATTATGCAAATTTGAAAGTGGTCACCCGCGACATGTAAATAATCTAAGTGCTTGTAAGTTGCAATACTGAAAAAGATACATTAACATCTGTATATTTAGCGCTAAAAAATTTTATTGTGGAAGTTATTCTATTGGTTTGTGTCAAGGCTACGATCACCCAGTCAATGCCATCGTTATTTGTGTTATTAACAGTATTATCAATTGCGTATTTGAACGGTATTGCCAATTCAATTTTCGGTATTAACTTTTACATTTAAATTATCATAGTTGTAGATTATGCAAGAACATTCGAAATTATTGTTAATTTACTATAAAAGGCGACGTATTGTGCTTAGTCAGTCAGTCGTAATTTAACAGTCGAAGAGTAGAATCCTTCATAGCTGTTAGTAAAAGTGTTGAGTAATATGTGTTAAATAAGCTACTATATAAAGTTAAAATGTGGAAAATAAAAGACCGTATAAAGAAAAATAATTAGACTGTGTAATTAAAAAACAATTAATTCTCTTTATTTATTTTATTTATGGCAATTTGAAAGAACTCATACGTTTTAAAAAGATTAAAGCGTAACAATATCCCTTAAATATTCTGGAAGAAATGGTCATCCGTACCATTCAGAGAAAAGACAGATAAAGGCTGAGTCAGTAATATTTATTTACGACTTTACATATCGGGTGTTTTTCAGAGGTTCATTTGAGTTGGCAAACTGCTTTATTTAAAAACCGTTTTAACAGCTGATAGTTGCTTTTTATTTAGTTTGGTTTGGACTTACATCAGAGCAACGGTTGTTGTAATTTTTGGATTGAATCTCCATTCAAAGTTTCGTCCTCCAATTAATCTATTTTTGGTAGAATGGGTACGTAAATAAGCAGAATTGTCGCATTCGGAGTGAAGATGTTCCACTCGAAACTCCATTACATCCACAGATCATTACTGTTTGATACGCTTTATGGTTTGTGGGAGCCATTGGTCCATATGCCTTCTAAAACAATAATGGTCAGCATGTCCCTATCAATAATGAATTGTATAGAACCATGCTCATACATTTTTTCATACGTCAATTAGCTGGCATTAATCTTGCCGAGATGTGCTCCCAACAGGACGGAGCCATATGTTGCACAGCGCTTGCTACAATTAATTAACACAAATAACTCTTAAAGAAGAAAGTAATTTTATGTAATGGACCAATTAATGGACCACCAGGATCGCGTGACTTAACCGCATTAGTTTTGGGGTTATTTACTTTTCTACGTCGATAAGCTTGAGTATATTTAACACCTAGAAATCATTATTTGAAGTGCTATTAAAAAAATATTCCTTTTTTATTTTAAGCTTGTAAAAATGGAAAAAAATGCCCGATTAGCAATTTAAAGTGGTTACTTTTGAGTTATAAAGACTTTTGAGAGAAACAGAAAGTTTAGATTGCGATGGGCTTAAAAGTGTTGTCTAAACAAAATTTTATTTTGCAGTATTATGATGATTCAAACAAAAATTTATATCTGAACTTATTTGTGTCAAACTTTAGTATGATCTATTCGATGATTAACAAAACACGTGGCATGTATTTATATTTTATTTTTGAATTCTTGTTGCAAGTTGCTTCATAGTGACATTCATTTTAAAAATTAAAATTGGTCTTATACAAGTCCATTTCAGTGGTACATACTTAGATAATCATATAGAAAGCATTCTGCTTTAAATATACCAACTTAACTTTTTCATTTTATAAACCGATGGATTGGTCAATAAGAAATACAAAAAATATATTTATAAAAAAATTCATATAATAAATTTTCATGATTTAAAATATTTCAGACACAAGCTTTAGGTTTTAAAAATATTCAAAATACTTATGAAATCTATTATGTGACGAATATATACCTTTGCGAATATACTGCTCTAGTTTAAATATTTCTTTATGAATATTTTTATTAAAATATTTTTTTTTACCATTTTACTTAAGTTCGTAAAAAGAAAATACGATTTTATGTAAGAAGTATAAAAAGTAGAATAAAATACTTTTTAAAGAAAGCTAACAGAAAATGTGAATAAAACTGAAAAATGTATTACAAAAATGTATTGTTCATATATGTCATTTTTATATAGACATACCTACATACATACATAAATAGGGAACCTTTCAATTTTATTAGAATTTTTCTTATGCTAAAAAAACCATTCTTTTTACAGGTTGTGTTTTTAAATATTTAATTTTTTGTGTTTTTAGAGATTAAAGGACTTTATACCTTTTTTTCTTAACACTTTGCAATGTTGATAGAAACATTGGAAGAGGATAATAAAAGTGAATTTTTGGGTTTTTGTTATTATTTTGATAAAAATATAAAGTAAAACTCTTATATACTAATACAGGTATATTACTTTATTTTATTTATTTTATTATATATATATATATATATATATATATATATATATATATATATATATATATAATTTTTTTTGCTGTTGATAAAAATAATGTCTCTTTATTATTATTGTTTTTCTAAAGTATTGTTACGTAAATGAAAAACCTAAAAAGATACACTAACATTTGTACATTTAAGCGAAAAACCTTTTTATGTAAATTATATATTGGCTTGTTTCAAGGCTACGATCACCCTGTCAATCCGGTATTTAGTTGAACAGTGCTACCAATTCAAGTTTGGACATCAAGACTTACATTTGAATTAAGGTAGCTAAATAGAAAGTTTTATTATTTACTAGAACATTCGAAACTAATGTAAATGTTCTATAAGAGGCAGCATATTATTCTTAATCAGTCAGTCATAACTCAACATTCAAAGGGTAAAGTCGTACTAAGGCGTTAGTAATAGTGTTAAGAAAATTTGTGTATTATTTGTAGTTAAATAAGTTGAATATTTTGTGTAGAGATATTGTGAAAATAAAAGAATTATATAAAGCAAATCAATAATTATTTTGTTTAATGCAATTTAAAAGAACTTTTAAAAAGGTTAAAACATAACAGAATGTATATAAAAAATAAAAGATATATTTGACAAACTCATTTAAAGAAAAAAAAAAATATCGAACTTTTACAGTTTAATTTCGTTTAGTTAGTGGACTGGTCGTCAGATATTATTGTTTTAAGTTTTTAGCTAAAAATTGTGACTGATTTTCATGTGAAATTAAGAAAATTTGTTTATGTTTAATAAAATTTATCCTGGTCATGTTTAAAAATAGACGTAGATGCTTCGATTCTTTGTAAAACACAATTTTTTCGCTTATTCCTAATGAAGTTACTTATGTAAGAAGCGATATCTCCATACATATTGTTACGAAAATAAGATTGAGCACCTCTGCGTTTATAACATCGCTATAATAAATAAACAAAAGCTGCAAGAACAACTATACGTGCTGTAAATAAATAACCAGAATTGAAAACAACAAACATTAGCAGAGAGAAATAAATAAAAATAGCACAGCAACAACAAAAACTAACAGCAAAGAAAACAAGTAACAGACAATAACAAGCAACAACAAATACTTAAATCTGAAGGAAGTATATGTTTACATTTCATGGCTACAAAAGAACTAAAAATAAATTAACAGAAAGAAATGGAATCTATCTGAAATATCGAGAGGTTCGACAGCTTTCAAAGTGTTGTTTACTCAGCCATATAAAAAACACATCGGTGCGAACAACAATCAGTTTAAGTAAAGTTAACTCAGCGAACGAGTCTTGTTGGTTTGAAGTCAGCTTAAAGAGAGTTTAGAGTGATTTATCTCTGATCGAAGGGAATTTAAGTTGTAATTGAACCTACGATCGGATTGGAAGATCTTTAGGTAGAAAGATCTGTCGAGTAATTGTTGTTATTTACAAACTTGTAAACAGACGGAGTAATTAAGAATAGAAAATTTTTATTGCTTGTAAAAGCACGCCTACGCCTAAGCGCATCAAGAATGAATCCAGATTCACGAACTTTAGCAATAAATTTGCGTATAGTGGGCCCTGTGGTTCCTTCTCTGCGATCAGAGATTTTGAAATAAATTTCCAATAAATTCCAACGTTACTCAAGCTGAAATCGATTCATTTCGTTCAGTGGAAATAATATATTGAATTTTGTAACAGAATAGAAAGACATAAATATTGCCAGATTCGAAATAACTGCTGGTTCAAATTTAAGCCCATAGATGGCCCACCCGTTATATATGGATTATAATTCTTTTTATTTTGGTTTACTCGAATATGCTGTTGTGGTATTGGGTGTACAAGTTAAGAATATTGATTTTTTTTTGCTTTACAAATGCATTTATTATAATAGCAAAATGAATTAATACATTATTCAAAGTATTGTCCATTACTTTCTTTCATCTTTCTCGTAGTATATGGATTCCACGCCAAATGAACTGCTTCGGTTTTGAGGTAAAGAAGAAATCAAGCCAATTTCTGATACCCTGCATCGATCAAAACAAACCGCACACTAAATCATAAACAGTCCCAACTAACAATGTTCAGGACTGTTTCTAATAACGTAATTATTTTTACGTAGTCAAATTGACTTCCACATTGAACTGAAGCGTTTTAGCAGACAGTTTGAGTTGTGACTGTTTAATTGAAAGTTTAGTTAAATTTCTTTTAATAGGTATTGTATCTAATTACGACTTTTTAACTAAAAATTTGTTTTGATTAATTTAAAAATACTTTCATTAATAGCGCCACAATAATATTTATCTGAAAGAAAATAATTCAATTACTACACACAATAAAAATAATGCTCTTTATTTGATAATGAACAAGCGCTACAAGTAGCATAAAAACAGATATAACAATATTTTATCATGAAAGGGAGATAGTGATGTAAACGAAATTTTAATAATAATTTTATTTTTATCTGTATATATAACAGAGGATTATAAAATCCGTTGTAATTGATGTTCTCTGAAATTAATTTAAGATGTAAGCCCTTTAACAAAAGGTGAATTCAATACCAAAGTTTTTATGTATATGCGGTTTTTGTAGGCTTATTGACTTGCGAGTTATTGACATTAAAGTGAACCCCTTTGTATTGCTTAATTTTTACCTGAAAACGAAATCTGTTACATTTAAACATTGTGTGAGTTAGAAAATATTTTTAAAACTGTATATGTAGAAAGCTTTCATTTGGTGTGCGGTTTCACTATTGTTTAACTGCTAGCACCGCTTGTATAAAATTTGTATTAATATGTCTATATTTTTAAACAGTAATAGTAAGATTCTCTAAATTTGGCCCACATAACATTGTAGTCCATACAAATCATAAGTCAAAAACTGGTCCAGATTGGATAAGTGGGAGTAGCACCTCCCATACAAAGTAAATATTGATTTGTCTTTGGAACGGTAATAGTGTGAGGTTATGAATTTGGTCTAAATAACTTAGTAGTTAACGCACATCATCAGTCGAAATATGGGCGAAATTGAATAACTGGGTGTGGCAGTTTCCATACAAATTAAATATTTATTTTTGTATATCTACAGAACGATTAGAATGGTAGGTATGAATTTGGTCTAAATGACTTCTTAGATAATACAATCCATCAGTAAAAAGTGGTTGGAATCGGATATGTAGGCATGGTACCTACCATTCACGTTATATAATGATTTTTATATATATTGAGAATGGTTAGAGTTAAAGGTACTAAATTTGTTTAAATAACTTGTCAGCCAATACAAACCATCATTTAAAATAAAATAAGGAATTTCGCATTTGTAGAGAATGGCAACAGTAAAATTTTAGTTACCTATCCACATCAGTAAAAAAAGCAAGAACAACATATGGGCTCCCAGCAACGCGGGAGGGATTACTAAGTTCCTCCTAAATCGCTAGGAAAAAAGCCTTCGCTCATTGATGCAAGATGTTAAATAAAGATTCAGATATGCTACAGAACATATTTTACTTCCTCTAGATTTCTAAGATAAAGCAATGTTTTGTGGGACTAATATGATGCCCTACTACAATGCCCAACGAAATGTGAAAACCGTTGACAGCACTAGAAAATAGAAATACAATTTTTATAGCAAAATTTTAAAAACTGTCGGTAATGGTACACGATTGAATATCCAACAAAGAGTTGGTGAATTTAAAATTTTTGATGAAATAACGACCAAAGATGTGTACTTTGATATATCAAAAGATAAATTGATCAACAGCGTTAAATTCGTTTTTATTGACCCGGAAATACGAATAAGTTTGAATACAAATAAAAGTATTACCAATATTATGATCTCAAGTATGAACTTTATTTATACTTTTTAATTCGATTTTTTTACGGGATATGATGTTGCGCGCAGCCCTGAAAACAAATCAATGAATTTTATAGCTGAATTGCCCCGATTTTTGAGACTCGTGTTCCCAAAATGTATAGTCTTTTCTTGCATCGTTTGACATCTTTTACATACGATAACCCTAATTCCAAAAAATTCTACAGTAAAAATCAGGTTTATTGTTGTTGGCGTTTTAATGTGTAAGTCTATTTAAAAATTTATGACGTCTGAAGAAAAATGAAAGACATGCAAAGAGATTGTTGTGGAAATTCAAGTTTGTTCTTAAATAAAAATAAAAGTTTAATTTTTCTGCTTTGAAAACATTTACTTGTCAAACTGTATATCACATAATGTTATATTTAAATATGGGCATATCTACTGAAAAGTAACGTTACTCCAGATCATTGTTTACTTATATCTTTGAATTATTTGGCTCGATTGTTCTCTTTCTTACTGCATATTGTAATTAAGTAGTCAAAGGATTTGAAAACTTCAGCAAAAATACCTCTCTCGTGGCATTAGTTTTCGATGGAAATGCTCCTGTGTACATTTAGTTATGTTTTATTATGCAGCAAAATCCATTTAAAATAAATTATTACACTCTATATGAAATTAATTTTTATTTCTGTTTATGTTTATGTACATAAGTCTAAGCAAAATATATAAAATTGGGGTGAAAAAGGTCGCTTTGACATTAAATTCTCTGCTTAAATCAGTAGAATTTATATATATATTTCTATCAAAGCCTCTGGCTGTGAATTTGGCTGCATTTGAGTTTGCATTTGTATTTTCAATTCAATTTGAACTGATTGTATTTGCAAGAGTTTTATTTATTGTTGCAATAAACTTCGTCCTTCATTGAAATTTTCAATATTTTTGTTGTAAAATGCATAACAAAAATGCATATATTCATTTCACATCATTGCATATTCTTGCAGTTCGTTTATTTATTATTTTATATATTCATCTTTTTTGCAACTGTCACTGTCTAAATAAATAACATAACACAGTTCACACATATGAACATACATACACAAATTTTATCAATATACCATACACGTAGTCAGTGTCAAAAAAAGTGTACACCCTCATTATCTAGAATTTACTTTTTATTTCTGTCTTTTATAATTATTTTTATTATTATTATTATTTTTTAACTGTACTTAAAGCTTTGCAGAATTCTGTAAATTCTTAGTACATTTTTGATCCTAACTTGGCGCTGGCGTAATTTGGTCTCCATATACACGAAAAAATTCTACATAGGATTAGGGTCAGAGCTCTGTAGAAAATGCGCCAGTACTTTTTTATATCGTCTGGAAGTCATAATTTTTTTTATTAAGAAAGAATGAAATGAAACAGGCAATAATCTCCACTTAAATTTAACTTTGAAGGGTATTGTGTAAAGTTAGGGCCTTTAAATAATCTATCTCTTTCTTTGTTGCTAATATGAAAGCCTAATTTTCAGCTTTATTCAACCCCAATGAACCATGATACTTACCATTAATATCTTTAATAATAATGTTGTATTTAAATTTGAAAACCGAAACTCTAACTGTACAAGTTGCTTTTTTTGCTGACTGTTTATTGGTATAAGCAAGCAGTTTGATAACATACTAATTTCTTTTTTTTTGGAAAAAACAATTGTATTGTTTTGGCAGATCCATACATTTAGTGACCAAATAATATGTTTTCTTATGGCCCTAAAAATGGGAATTTATTTTACCCTGGAATATCCAACTTGGTCTGGCTAGACCATTTTGATGCTCCATATCTTTTTTCTAGAAAAAAAAGACCATGAATTATATCACCGAAGTGCTTTGAATCGAAATAAATTTATTTGGAGTCGATCGGTAAACATTAAGGTGTTGAAATTCTTTTTATTTTATTCCTTTTTTCATTTTATTAAAAACTGCGCTAAATGCACCCTGGTGGTCTGGCTGGACCACAAATTATATTACACGACTTATATTATTTTACAACACGAACACTCGCCCAAAGTTCCAAGAATTAGTAATTCAGTTGCCATAGATGATCTTTGGTTAACGCTGGCTAGTAGTGTAGAGTAATCATATATCCCAGATTCAAATTTTTATGGTAGACGTCCAGATTATTCCTTATCGCTAACGTACTAGATTAAATTGGTATACTGAGATAAAAACTACTCAAATATGGCATAAAACTACCATGGATATGTGGCTCATGAACAATATATGCATTAAGAGATCAAATTTTTATGTGTAATAACTCTAATGATAAACAAGGGCTATATAAGAGGAAAGAGTTGAATCAAAAGTACTTTCATACGAGACGTAGTATATAGAGTGACAATTTTTTTAACTCTATCAAAAAATTTGACGAAAGTTCCCTCTGCTCTTGTTGGTACAGGTCTCGCTAACAAAGCATTTGTGCCATTTTTATGTAGAAAATAAAGTGTGCGCTCAAAGTTATGAAGTGAAGTGCTCCTACATCCCAAAAAATAAGGCTGTATTACTGTTATTTATTTATTTAAGTATGATTATTGTGTATATAACTGAAGAAGAATAAACCATTTCAAAACCTCTAACCACATTATTGTAACCGAAATGAAGCAGGAGTAGACACAATGGATCAAATGGTATCGTATTATGTCTGCAGGAGTGGAACAAACCGTTGGCCGTTGGCTATGTTTTCCAATATGCTGGGCATATCAGGATTGGCTGCATTTATTATTTATGAAGAGCAAACGGACTATCGCCACCGTTATTAAATTATCAAATCAGCTAATTATCAAATCAGCTAATTCGGCTATATATCATATTTCTAATATCATATTTCTAATGCTTATATTTTGCGTTATCGACATACCAGGAATGCTATGGAAAATTTCGATGTATTTGTAAGAATCATACATTTGTATATTAAACAAAACTCACAAATTTAATTTAAATAATTTTTTCAGGATCCACCACCTAACTTTAAGCCTGAACAATCAGAAACTAATTTTTAATATTTGGAAACTGGAAATATGAGCAAAATATTTAATATGGATAGTATGCCGGATGTGGCAGTAGTTAATTTCCAAGTTCATAGGTTTTTAGCAGTGTGTTTGTTGCCGTTTCAATATAAAAACACATAGTAAGTAACAAAAGTTTTGGCACCCCTTAATTATTATTTGAACATTATAAAAATATAACAAATTTGGAGAAGGAAAAGCATTACTGTTAACGCATTGATTTGAATTGGCTTGGTTTACTTTTCGTTTGTGTTCAGTTACACTCTTGCAGATATATCTTCGACCATGCTTCGCAGATACACTTGATAAAATGAGTCGATCGCCGTTGGCTGTCTGTCACGTTATTTATGTGCTATTTCATTTGAAAATTAATTAGTAATTTTTTTCAGTGTTTTATGTAAGCGGTGATAAGTTGCAGACCTAAAGTTTTTAAGAAATGTCTACGTTTTAGCAAATTATTTTTGTTTAAGTCATGGTTATCGAATGTAAGTAATATGTTTAAGAGCATTGACACCGGATACATCTAACATATAACTAAATATCGCTTAAGGCCATAGGATAGCCTATTTTTGCAAGTATAACATGACACAGCTGTGATAAAGGATGCTGAGAAGAATTACATTCAGTGCACTCGGGATAACGTGAACTAATTAAAACCACGGGTGTTGACATTTATCAGATTGTTGAAGGTAATAAATGTAGAAATTTGAACTAAAAAACATATTAATAATGTAGTTTGAAGGGTTTTTTAAGCTAAAACCAAACAAAAACAAATCCAAAAAATAAAAGAGCCTTTCAACGAAGGCCTATATAAATATGAAACTTTATTTTTATTTTACTGGTTTTAGGGGTAATCCCCAAATTCGGATTGAAAAACTACCAGAAACACTGAAATGCTCAAAAGCGACTTCGCCACTCTAAGGTGGCTATCAGTCCGCAATTTGTGCATCATCCTGAGGTTCACAACTATGGCAGTGCTAACTTAAAACTCCTTACGGTGTTTCTAATGGGCTGCATCTGAAGAGGATGGCGGTCACAGATGTGGATGTTTATAGACTATACTCACAGGCATCAGAGGTAGACATAGGGTCTCACTGGGTGACATATCCACCATTATGGTTCTAAATCAATTCGAGTTCATTGGGAAGGCAGAAATTCTGCTAAACAAGCTAAGACCGCAAGGGGCACAATAGCTCCCATGCGTCGCAGTATCCTGCAATAGTGCCTGGTAAGAAATAATTTTGAAACCGACACTACTTTTATTATAGAAGACCACAAAATTCCATTGCGATTCACAGTAGCAGTAGTGCAAAAAGATAAAAAAAAATAAAATTATTAAAAGTAAGAAAACAAAAACCTACTACCTTATCACACACTCTACTATGTTTTAATCCAAATTCGTTATTTCTTCCTCTAAAACAAATTTTTTGCCTTGGAGGCATCAAATAACTTAAAATGAACTTACAAATTATGACATTTAAAATTTAAGCAGTGTGTTAATATGTTAATGTATTCTGTAATTTAAATTTCATATACGAGTATTTGTAAATTTTCAATTTTAGTAATTAAAATATATTTTGGTTATTAGTGCGCGTTAAATTAGAATTATAGAAGAATTATAATAAAAATTCGCTCAAAATAAATTCAAATTGTTTTCTAGTTGGTGTTTTATAAAAGTGTTGTTTTAATTCTTTGTTTATAGATTTTCATTTTTAAATAAATAATGTTGCAAAAACCAATTTTCAATTTAAAACAAATAATATCACATTAATAATTATAATAACCTTCAAATAAAAAAATTTATCTACGAAATATTTTTCTCTAAATATTTAAAAATAAAATTTTTATTAACAGAATATTAAACTAAAACTTTATAGTGAATATTAAATGTTTTCTATTGATTTACTGTCATACTGGTAATTTTCTGTTGCTTTAAATAACTTTGACAAAAAAAAATTATGTGAAATAAATTCTCAAAGAAGCTATGTTTGCGCTAAGTTGCTTGTTCAATCACCCGCTTATTAGTTGCGCCATTTTCGTTTATTATTCCTGTCGAACAGTTTCAATTTTTTCATAATTTTTCAGTGAGAATAGCCGATAGTAGAATTTTTTCTGCAATATTGCTTTTCTCTATTGAAAAGGAACTTTATCATTGCATACTTATTTTTTCTTCCAGAATCTTCATTGTAACAAACTTTAAGTGTACACCATACTGTTTGTTGAAAGCTTAAAGGACATAAATCATTTAATATGGAATCACAAAAAAAAAAAAAAAATCATGATGACAGAAACTAATAAGTGGAAAATTTTTAAGGTTTCCTCCTTGTCAATTTATTTATTTTAACATTTTTTTTTATATTTTGCCAGTATAGTTTTTGCTAAAATTGTATGAAGCCAAGAATGTTATGCTAAGAAAATTATTGTTAGTCCATCTAATTGCCCTAACCACTATTAGTTCATATATACACAAAGATTTTTATGAGATCTGTCTGGATGTTACACGATATGATTCAAACTGTACCAACGAATCGAAATTTTGTTTTCCTTAAAAATGTTTCGCAACAACAAAAACACTTAATGTGTTTTATTTTGGAAATAGAAGTCTTTGGCAAGTAATAATTTATGCACTAGATTATTTCACCGTTTAATGTCCCTTTAACATATTCAAACTCTTTTTATTGGCGTTTATATTGTTAAGAGTCAAAAAAATCTATACAATTTATAAAAAAAAACAAAATTTTTTAATATCAGCTGCTCCTTACAGTGAAGTGAACGTTGACAATGCCATTAACGTTTATTGGTTTATTGGCGTTTTAAGGCATTTCTCCTGTTACTACTTACGGATTTTCATTGATGTTCAAAACAATCGTCACATGTCTAAAACCTATAACGGAATTTCAAAATCATAAACAGGCTCAAAACAAAGTCCGTCTTTGTGATATTTAAAACCAAGGGTATTGACGTTTATCAGATTGTTGACATATATGAATGTTGAAATTTGGCATAATAAACATATTGATAAAACAATGCAGAGAAAGGCACTACATATGTAATTTGATTTTTATAACAGCTATAAGGGGAATTCCCAAATTCGGAACTAATTTCGTAGAATAAATTTATTTACGCACTTATGTATGTGTTTTAACGGTTACTGAAGCTAAAATTTTGTTTTATGTAGATTTGATGTTTTAGAGCTTTGTGGTTTGGTTGACGCTTTAGAGTAGACAATGTTCGAAAAAAGGGTAGATGTTTTGGTATGTTGACGAAAACGAGTGTTTCCATTATTCCGAGTGCACTGTAACTTGATAAATTTTATGAAAATTTTTATTTCTATTATTGTCCATATTTTGATAAAATGTTTTCATGTTTATTTATAAATGGAAGTTACAATTAATTAAAACTTTGAAATTTTTAATTGTTAAGTTCATCGACATCAATTTAATTTTTATATGAAAATGTCTTTATAGACATTACATATATGCATCAACTACATATTTGCCTTCACCACAACCCAAGTTGCTGTATGCTCGTTAAATTTATGTTTCCTTAAAAAGCGTACGGAAGGGTCACCTTCTGAAAGAGAAAACATAATTAAGGATAAAGTGGATATCGAAGATTATTTTGGGCTACACTTTAAACTCTGCATATAAACAACCTCTTTTCATAAAACCTGCGATAGCCTTTACCTTTCTATTGTTATTAACCCTATACATTCTAAAACAGATACGAACAGGTCCTTATGTTTTAAGGTGGGTTTATATTTTTTGACTTCATTGAGCCTACAAACTTTAAATTTGTTATCATTCGTGGATATTACATGCTTGTTTATCTTCATAGTTTTATCGATGTGGATAATAAATTGCTCCATGGAACAGCATTTAGTAAATTTGAATTGACTAAAACATTTTTGTAGCTAAAATGCAAGCGTATGTTTATTATATTATAAGTTAAACCCCGGCATGTTTTGCTACCCCAATCTTAATTATTAACTTATAGCGTTTTCTTTTCTGAAAAAAAATGTTGTTTTGTTGCCCTATCTTAAAAAAAAAAAATAATAATAATAAAAAAAGGATGCTGTGTTTATCTCTAAAAATGTTGCGCCTAAAAAATTCTAGAATTTCTTAACTTTAGTCTACGTTTTATGACAAAGAATAAAATAAATGCAACCGTTTTTTCAGAAATGAATGAATAAATTTTATAATTTCCCCTTTAAAATAAAAATTAATTTAATTAATAAACTCCTACTGTTAAATCAGATTAGTTTATCTGACATTCAATTTTAAATGAATTGGGGAGAGTTGTAACTTGTTTTGTGTTCAGAATAATACAAAATTTTATTTTTTAAGTTTTATGTTACAAAGTTCAAAGTATAAAGAATTTATGATTAACTACCGTTATATTTAAGAGAACAAATATAGTTTACAAAAGATTTCGAATATAAGAGCAGTAAATTATAGATACATAAAAATAAGATCATAATTTATGTATTATAAAGTAAAAAGAGAATAGGAAAGAATGCTTATATATTGAAAGCTTGAGGAGAATTTATATACATATATTGTATTATATTATAAATGAGAAATAGATAATCTAAAGTTAAAGGGTTTTCACTTATGAGGTGTCCCAACATACCGGCCCCCTTGAAAGGACTTTCAAATTGGCAGCAAGGCAATCTTCCTAATTGGACGCCGAATAATTCCTCTAGAGGTGCGAACGTCAACTACACGGATGTGGTTGTCCTTTCCATGCATTACAGAGACTATTCTTCCAAGAGTCCAATGCTGCGGAGGCACGTTGTCCTCATGTACAATTACCATTGCGTTGGCCTTGATGTTTTCGGAAGAATGATGCCATTTGCTTCGTGTTTGTAACTCATTAATATATTCGTGATTCCAGCGCTGCCAGAATTGCTGTTTGATGGCACTAACACGTTTCCATTTTTCCACAATATTAATTTTGTCTGCTTCTACGATTCTTTCTGGGAGAGCCTTTAGGGATGTTCCAACCAAGAAATGTGCGGGAGTCAATGATTCCAAATCATTTGGATCATTCGATGATTGAGTCAGAGGACGCGAATTCAGAATTGCTTCAATGCCGGTTAGAGCTGTTTCTAGTTCTTCGAATGTTAGACGTGCGTTAATGAAGCTCCGATTTAACAGACTTTTAGCAGATTTTACGGCAGCTTCCCAAATATCGCCAAAATGGGGCGCTCTAGGGGGAATAAAATGAAAGTTAATAAAATTGTCAGAACAGTACTTAACTACTGAATGCTGATTTTCAGATTTGAATAAAAATTCCTTCAATTCTTTCAACTGGTTACAGGCACCAACAAAATTCGTTGCGTTATCGCAAAAAATGTCTGATGGCAAGCCACGTCTGCCAATAAAACGTTTCAAGGCTGCTAGGAAACAATCAGATGTTAGATTTGAGACGACTTCTATGTGTACAGCCTTTGTGGTAAAACAAACAAAGATAGCGATGTAGGTTTTTTGCGGCGGTTTTCCCCTAATTCGAAGATAAGTGTTTACTGGCCCACAAAAGTCTACACCACACTTTAAAAATGGTCTCGACGGAGTTATTCTTTCGGGGGGTAGGTTTCCCATGACTTGTTGCAGAAGTTTCGGTTTATACCGCACACAATGAATACAGGACCGTACAACCTTTCTTGCTATTTCTCTGGCATTAATAACCCAATATTCCAATCTTATGAAAGACACGAGAGACTTAGGACCAGCATGATAATTTGCTAAATGAAGATGTCGAACATAATTCATAACAAAGGAAGATTTGTTCGGCAGCAATATTGGATGTTTCCGAGAATTATCGAGATTGGCAAGTTCGAGGCGACCACCAACTTTGATCAGTTCAAATCCATTTGTTGATTCCAAAAAGGGATTAAGATTTTTTATATGACTCTTTATAAATTGATTCTTCTTTAAAAATGCTATTTCTTCTGAAAAGTATACTTGTTGTAAATTCCATATTATACAATAAAATGCGTTATGTATTTCATCAGCTGATAGTGTTCCAAATAATTTAGGATTTTTGATTCTTGAAGCCAATTTGCCAAAGCGTTGCATCCACGCTACTATACGAATGCTCTGCATATGTGAGCTGTATTTTGAAAGTGCTTGAAGAAGGTAATTGTTTCCTGTAGATAGTACAAAAGCTGATTTTCTTCTCTCACGCATGTCTTCTTCTGAGTCAAAAGATAATGTTTTAAGTTGAGGCCAGTTATTTGAAATGTCCTTTAAAAAAGAAGGGCCATTAAACCAATTAGACGCCTCCAGTTCAGCGACCGAGCATCCTCTTGAAATCAAATCTGCTGGATTTTCCTTCGTTGGCACATGTCGCCACTCTGCATTAATTGTTAAATCTTGGGCCTTGGACACGCGGTTGCCTACGAATGCGGATAATGTGGCTGAATGACACTTGAGCCAATGAAGCACTATTTGAGAATCTGTCCAAAGAATACCATATAATCGAAATTAGTAAACAGACCTCTAACCTTTGCGTAAAGTTCAGCAAGAAGTAACGCGCCACAGAGTTCTAGCTTTGGAAGAGACTTTTTCTTAATGGGTGCAACTCTTGATTTCGCTGTTAGTAACTGCACATAAACGTTGCTCACATTGTCTTCAACACGAGTATACAAGCATGCTCCATATGCACGTATTGAAGAATCACAGAAACCATGAATCTGCAAGTTTTGTGGAGAAGAAAATTTTAGACAATATCTGGGAATTGAAATTTTTTGAAGTAGCGATAAATTCTGCAGAACTGTTTGCCAAGCTGAGTATAAGTTTTGGGGCACTGATTCATCCCATGAAAGTTTAAGAAGCCATAACTCTTGTAGTATTATCTTAGCTCTGATAATTATTGGTGCGATAAGTCCCAACGGGTCAAATAAGGAAGAAGCGATTGAGAGTATTACCCGTTTTGATATATTTGAACTGTTTGGTCTTGATTCGAACGAAAATACGAGTTCATCTAAATTTTGAATCCATTTTATACCTAAAGCGCTTGTTGTTGAACCTTCATCAATATTGATATGTTTTGTTGTGTCATGTATGAAATCCGGATGATTTGAGTGCCATTTGTCCAGTTCGAAACCTCCTTTTCTCAAAATTTCGGTTACTTCATGTTTAATTTTTAAAAGTTGCTGCACTGTATTGGCTCCGCAAAGCATGTCATCTACATAAAATGAAGATTTTATGATCATAGATCCTGTTGGAAAAATATCTGCGTATTCATCAGCTAGGTAATTTAAACTTCGTACTGCGAGATATGGGGCAGATGCTGTGCCATAAGTCACTGTATTAAGAGCGTAGGTACATATCTCTTCATTAGGAGATTTTCTCCATAAAATATACTGGAAACATCGATCTTTGTGGTCAACAAGTACCTGACGGTACATTTTTTTTATGTCTGCAGTCAAGGCGAATTTGAACAGTCTAAATCGAGTGAGTAGTATAAAGAGTTCGGGTTGTATGGTTGGACCAACCATTAATAAATTATTGAGAGATACACCAGAAGTCGTTTCACATGAAGCGTCGAAAACAACCCGAAGCTTTGTAGAAGTGCTAGATGGTCGAAGCACACAATGGTGGGGAATAAAATAGTGGGGTTTGTTCAAGTTGGATTGTTTTACTAAAGTCATATGTCCAAGCTTCTCATATTCATCTAAAAATTCTACGTATTGAGACTGCAATTCATTTGATCGTAAAAGTCTGCGTTCCTGACACAAGAATCTTTTTAAAGCTATTTCATATGATGATCCTAGCTCCTTAGGATTACCTTTAAATGGTAAACGAACCACTATTCTACCAGCGGTATCGCGTCTGACTGTATCAATGAACAAAAGTTCACAATTTTCTTGCTCCCTAGTCCTCATCGATACAGTTTCGGAAAGATCTTCCAGTTTCCACAACCGTTGTAAGTTTTCGTCTATGGAACTCTCTGTCGTCATTATGAATGTAGAAGAATTTGATGATGAGCAACGTTTCTCATAACGTCCGGAGACGACCCAACCGAATAAGGTTTTTTGAAGAATTGGAAGATTCGATGCGAGTCTTATTTGTCCAACAGAAAGAATATCAAAAAAGCTTTCAGTACCTAACAACAAATCTATACGATGTGACTTGTAGAAATTTTCATCTGCTAATTGAATGTTTGAAGGTATTTTCCAGGTAGAAACATCTAGCTCTTTATCTGGGTGATATGCAATATGTGATGTAATACAGAATGGGAGCGATAGTTCAAAATTAGTGAATCGGGACTTTATGGTAGTTGATGTACTATGTCTGATCTGGGACGACGTATGACCAATACTGTAGATTTCCTGATTATGTTTTTTGCGAGGTAAACGAAGAGTTTGTGAGAAATGTTCTGTAATAAAATTGGCCTGAGAACACGAATTAAGCAAAGCACGACCAATTTTATACTCTCCAAAGGCGTTACGAACCATAATTAAAGCTGTTGCGAAAATAATCTCTTCACCTACAGAGTTGTTTACGTGAGTATGCACAGAAGCTCCCTTTGGGCAGAATTCCGTTGCGTTAGACGACAGCATTGTTTGTTGAGATATAGTTTTAGTTTCACTGGAAGCATTTGTTGGTCTGCGATGCAATAAGGTGTGATGCCTTTTGGAACATATTTTACATCTATGACGCGAAGAACAATTAGACCAAGTGTGCCCTTTAGCAAGGCAATTTATGCACAGATTAAGCCCTTTCACTTTTTCAAATCGCTCACAGACTTTCATGTTTTTAAACTCAGCACACTGTAATATATTGTGTTCCTTACTTTCGCAAAGATGACAATTCGAATTAGAACAAGTAAATGAATAGCTATGACGTTGACCTTTTTTCGTTGTTTTATCTCCACTATTTCCCTCATTGCTGTGAGCATTTGAACTATGAAGAGACTCTAAATATTGGCAATGCCTTTCTAGAAGTTCTGCACAAGATGACCATGTTGGCAGTTTTTTAAAATCTAATGATTCATTCCACTTCTTTTTAGTTTGTCCATCTACCTTATCAATAACCAAATAGATAAGCATTGCTTGTGCAACATCTTTTTCCGAACCTAACGACAATAGAGAATCATATAATGCTGAAGCCCCATCAACAATACTACGCAATTGGCTAGGGCTTGACTTCGACATAGGTGGCAATTGAAAAAGTGATGCAATATTTTCAAGAAAAATTAGTGTGCTATTATCATACCTTGATTTTAGTCTCTCTAACGCCTTTGGATAATTTTCATTTGTCACCTGGAACGCCTTTACCGTCTCCAGAGCTTGTCCATGCAAACAATTTAACAAATGGTTAAACTTCTCGATGTTTGAAAGTGATGTTTCCGAATCAATGATTTGATTGAAAGAAGCAAAAAAAATTTTAAATTCTGAATATTGTCCTCCAAATGATGGCAACTTCAGCTTTGGTAGCTTGGAACTTGAACCTGGTGTGATGTAAGAAACATCCGCTGTTGTAGAATTGTGATCGGTCGAAGCAGAGCATTGATTTTGAAGTAAGACTTTCGTTGCAACATACATCTCTTCAAGTTGAGAACCTCCAGTATCATTGACGTCAATTTGCTCGATTTTAAGCTGAATATTTAATGCCATCCTAAAATATTCTTCCAATATTTCAAGCCGACATTTTACCTCTGATGACGTCATTGGTTTAGCTCCACCTTTCGCACATTCCTGAATTCTCGTTATTCTTTTGATAAACTGTGTTTGCTGTTGTTGTAGTTCTTTAAGCGACATGTTAAAATCAATGTATAAAATTTATTTCTTTTTGAACACGAGAGCTATGATGCACAGCAGCAGAATAACAAGCGGTGATATCGTTGAATATTGATGTTGTCTTTGACCTTGAGTGTTCTTTTCCAATAGAAATTTTAGCGTAGAACGATGTGTTAGAATTTGTTGGTTCACGAAACAACAAATTATCTAATACGACAACAAACTCTGGAAGTTTCCAGAAATTGAAATATTTTGCCAAAAGAATAAATAAGCCAATATGAAATTAATTATTTGAAAAAATGAAATTAAAACTCGAGCCCCACGTTGGGCGCCAATGTTAAATCAGATTAGTTTATCTGACATTCAATTTTAAATGAATTGGGGAGAGTTGTAACTTGTTTTGTGTTCAGAATAATACAAAATTTTATTTTTTCAGTTTTATGTTACAAAGTTCAAAGTATAAAGAATTTATGATTAACTACCGTTATATTTAAGAGAACAAATATAGTTTACAAAAGATTTCGAATATAAGAGCAGTAAATTATAGATACATAAAAATAAGATCATAATTTATGTATTATAAAGTAAAAAGAGAATAGGAAAGAATGCTTATATATTGAAAGCTTGAGGAGAATTTATATACATATATTGTATTATATTATAAATGAGAAATAGATAATCTAAAGTTAAAGGGTTTTCACTTATGAGGTGTCCCAACACCTACTATTACCGTTCCTAAATATTAATATAAAAATATTTATGTTTACTACGTATGGCTGATGCCACGTCAACTTATAAAGCTATGCTCACTTTCAACTAATGAATTATATTGACTACTCATTTAGACCAAGTTTAGAAACCTTTACTTTTATATTTACTTTGCATAGAAGGTACTATGTTCAGTTTCCTATTCCTCCGTCATTTTTACTGATGATTTGCATTGACTATGAAGTCGATTAGACAAAATTCAGAAGCTTTAGCGATACCCGTTTACAAAAATCAATCACTAGTTTATGTAGGGGTTGCACGCCAACTTATTCAATTCCGCACTCTTTCTCACTAATAATTGGTATGGGCTACGAAGTTATGCAGACCAAATTCAACAACTTAATTTACCGCCTTGTTAGAATTTTTTAAACTTATATAGCCTATAATTCCTTCCAGATATACAGTCTATAAAGCACAGCCAAACCAACAAAGATGCATTCATATACGAGTATACATACATACAGTTAGTCAACAAAGTAAGTATGCAGCTATTCCACGAATCAAATAGGAAAGAATTTCGCCTTCCCGAGTTCCGTTAGTTCTTACTTTCTCTTTAAATGAAAGTGTTCGTGACGTATACATAGACCTTTTGGTTTTATTTTTTAAGGAATATAGTAATTTTTTTAAACTAAAAATGAAAATAACTTACAAATACAGTAATAAAAATTTTAAAAAATAAGAAGATAAAATTGTAAAAATATGGGAAAAAAAGTAATTTAAATGTTATATATTATAACATTCTTTAACTTCAAAACTCATTCTTTCAAATTATTGTTTAAGAATATTCAGGTACAAATATTAATCCATAATTCGACCAATAAAAGCAAGTCCTCCAAATCAAAATGCCGCTATGCACCCCTTTCAAAATGTCATGCTTTAAGAAGAATATAATTCATGAGCCAAGTAACCCAATAAAGGGGAGTGTACTTCGATAAAGAGCGCATAAACCGGTCAGAAATTTTCTGGAACACAGATTTATTATCTGACAAGGCTAAAATAAACATTTAAAAATTCTCAGCTCTGTAATGCAAGACTTGATGGATGCGATACATTTACGATTTCAAGAAGGTATACCAAATAATTTTTACCCTATCCTATACTAAATTGACAAATAAATGACTAATTCTGCTGTTAAAAACCAAAATATCTTAACTACTATATACTTTCTTTTGTGACGTTAATTATGGAATTTTATTTTTATCCCTGCACAAATCAAACAAATACGAGTATAATACATTGTTAATTTTTTTAATAAATATTGTTTACTGCCTTTAACTCTACAAGACTAAAATATGACCGTACATACGATTTTGCATTTGACCCAAACAAATTCTTCGTTTCATCAGACCATAGCATGTTGTTCTAAATATACATCAAATTTTATGGCATATTGTAAAAAAAATAAAGTGTCCCTATTGTTTGTTGCAGCACTGTATATTCACCGTAATACTAATTGCCTAATTCCTAATAATTTAATGTTTAAATTTGTAGTTTTCTATTTTCATTTAACTTTTAACTTTTGAATTATTAAATTGAAATAAAACGTTTTACAATTGTGCATGAATTTATTATATAATTTTAAGCAAAATGCAAAAACAAATGCAATGATTTTTCATTTATTGTTATAAAGAGTGGTCCAACCAAAACTCACGATGTTAATTGTAAATAAAACAAAAAGTTTTCAGAGAATTATCTTAATATTTTTTATTATGAAAGTTATGTGTGAAAAAAAATATGGGCCAATTACTCGCTACGTTTTCGTGGCATACCTCTATCCGTCGGTCCATATTTGTAATGATTTTGAGAGATAATTGAATTATAATGTCGTTAATATGCCGAAATACCTTGTTCTTTAGCTCTTGAATCTTTCTTGGCTTATTGCCATTAACTTTTTCTGTTAAGTGTTCACAAAGAAAGAAGTGCAACGGTGTCAAATCATATGATCGTGGCAGCCATGTAAATTGGCACGACATGAGATAACACGGCCATTGAATTTCTCACGCAATGGAGCCAATGTTTCGTTGGCTGTGTGGCAAGTGGCATCATTCTGTTGGAACCACATATCGTCCAGGTCTATATTACCAATTTCTGGTCATAAGAAGTCTGTTATCGTTTTGCGATAACGAACACCATTTTCAGTAACTGTTTGGCCGACTTCATTTTCGAAGAAGTACGGCTCGATGATGCCGCCAACCCATAAATCGCGCCAAACAATGCTTCTACATTTCCTACAGACCAGGTTTGCTGAAATTTGCGCACAATTCTCCGATTGTGGACACATTTGATCGATGATTATGCTGATAAAAAAAGAAATAAATAAATCACGAAGTGCACGAAATGCATTCTGATTTGAACGCACATTTTCGTAAAATGCTGGAACAATCTTAACGTGCAGCTCAATTGTGTACCTCTAAATTGTTGAATTTGTCAAACACTGAAACAAAGAAGTGTTACATTAAGTTGGGCAAAAAACTTGACTTTTAGGTGTGACTCACAATTAAAATCATGCATTATGGTTGAACCACCCTTTATTACTGCACGTACTGCATGGCTTAATTTAAATTACATTTTAATTGTGAGTATATTAGTTGTAGAAAATATTTAAATATTGATTATACGTCATGGTGTTTTGGCAAAAAACAACTTCTATACATTTTCTGTTATTTAAATTATTACAAAAATATAAAATTTGACCACACTTCGTTACCATAAGCTCTAACAATTAAATCGTATTAAGCACATACATGTAGAGGAAAAAAAATTATATAATTTTATATATTTTATATTATTTTTGTTGAAATAAATTTAAATCACATATCTTTGAATAATGTAGAAGGGTTTTCTAGTCAAAACCATAATCTTTTCTCTTAATAGACTTTCCTCTTGAAATCATCCTGCACGATGGTGAATAAAGCATTTAAATGAAAAATTTGTTGCATTTTTATTTTTTAATATCTTATTAATAAAAAATAATGAAAACCAAGTTAATACTACAAACTGATGGTATTTCTCTAAAGATTTTATAACATTATTTATTATTTTATATAAATCGTACGTAGGTATTTTAATCTTTAAGCCCCTCATAAGCTTTTGAACACCTTTCCTTACTAATTTTTCCACAGCCTTATTGCACCTGAAGTAAAAATATTTTGCAATTTCGGTTACATCGGCCATTTTTATGTCTTAAGTCTATTTGATCTTGAACAATGGGGATTAGGATACGAGGCTAACCTTGCTTGCGACAAGTGCAAAACTTTGTAGATCTGTTGCAAGCGTAGCTGTCCCCCAATTGATATCAATATTGGACTCACGAACATTCAGAATGTTGATAATTTAAGAATGTTGGGTATTACTTTTGATAATAAATATACCTTCAAGAAACACTCTCTACACTTAAGGAAGAGTCTACCTACCAGGCTGAACGTTATTAAATATTTAACTTTTAAACTTCTTTGTATTCACACCAATACGCTAATAAGCATTACAAGACCTAATGTTATCTAAGATAGGTAATGGACTCCCAATTTATAGGCAGTGTTCTAACTCACATCTCAAGCTTCTGGAAACACCTTATCATACTGCGGTTCGACGCAGCTTAAACGCATTTTCAAATCTTAAGTTATTTTTCCTGAACGATCCCATGTTTCGTATGAGTAATGGATTGTTGATAAATCAGGCTATAATATTGACGGCATAGAGCAAAGCTTGTAAAAAAGTATCAAACGTTTTTCTAAGCACTATTTTCGTACATTTGCCAGCTTAAGAGTAATGTTCCATTTACGTTAAATGACTTGGTGAATTGACTTCCAATTAATTTATCCTTTTATATTTAAATGTTTTTGTTACAACTTCTTCCGTGAATGCTGCGTAGTACTGAGACCAAGAAATATTAAAATTCCGAACAGTTACTCGAGACGTTTCCATTAGCCATCGAATAGTCGTAAAGAAGGCATTCGGGTAAGTTAAAAAACGGTTAAAAAAATTGTTTACATTTTAAGTGTTTTTGTAAGTAACGGTGTATTCATTGCCTTTTTTGATTTGATCGGAATATTCGAGTTTGTGTTTATTTATATACATAGAAGACAGCATTAATGTGCATTAAAAACTCAATAGTGCAAATTAAATTTTACCCTGATAGACCACAGGTTTTGCGTTAGTAAACAACTGTTTGTTTGTCAACTGTTATTTTTTTGCATTTCTACCTAAATCAAATGAATAAATGACAGAGAGTATCAGCTATGCTGTTGATAAAAAATCTTAATTTATTTTAAGAAAAAGCTGAAATTACTTTAGCAGAAGCTGCTCCATAATCCATATGAGCCCATCTTCATTTATTCATTTATTTTTTTATTTATTTATTTTTTTTCATTAAACATTCATTCAAAATAGTAAACAATTTTGTTGATTATCCAGAATATTGCCATATTGAAAAAGCTAAACGCAATTTAAGTGCAGTTTAGATTTGAATCAAACTTAATTCACATTAAGAAAGGGATAATTCACTAGTTAATTTTCATTAAGGCTGTTAATGCAAGAAGTGAAAAAAAGCATATTAATTTTGAGGCAGAGAGTTGCGCGCAAGATAAGTTTAGTACAATATTTTTTTACTCATTAGTACTACCACTTTTACCAAAATTAGCCTCGCCAAAGCCAAACAACAAAATCAACTTGACGACCAATTTTACGATTTTTCGATGAAATACATAACATCAAAATATTTGTCGTTAGCTTACGACAACTGCTGACATTCCCTGAACGCGAATAAAGTAAATAAAAGTTACTGAATAGCAAAATCGACAATTCTGTCACTGTTAAAATCAATGCGATTATCGTACAAAAAAGTTGCTGAATCGCGCTACTAGTCTTTATTTAATGGAATTTTGTGAAGAACTAAAAAATAAATTCATATATCGCACTTGATAAACAAGAGGGTATTAACTAAAAACTTTTAAAGTTTCACTCTTTGCAAAATATCAACTAACAACATCAATATCTAGGTATCTACCGTAAAAATATTAACGTATTCTGACTACTTTTTCATCTCGAAAACCACATTTGAGACCAATTTCTTACTGTAGTGTCCACACTTATATCACCAAAATGTTATTATTTTAAGTTAATACAAAAGTGGAAATAGAAATGTTTCATATCTTTTCATAAAAAAGGTATAGTTTTTTTGCGTACTATGATGTATTCGGATTTTCTAATTCTCTTAAAATGTAACCACAAACAGTTCTTCAACTCTGCTGGAAATTTTAAAATTATAGTAAATCAAGTGCGATATGTATTATAAAAAAGAAAATGGATATGTTAAATGGTAATATTTTTTTTTATATATACATCCACCAATTCTCACTTTGTACTAAGTGATTAGAAATAATGTAGACTAAGCTAAATACTGTATTAAAAAAAAAAAAAACGCACAGCATACTATTATTTATAATAAAAAGATAACGAACAGAGCTAGCAACTCATAGTTCTTTTGTATTTTGACTTAATATTAAAAATGCGAATATGCATTGATTTTTCTACCAATATATACTATACCAATTGTGTGACAGCGAAGCAAAAATTGAATATACTTCAAACTTTAGTGAATGCGAAACATGTTGTAATAAAATGACAAAAGATGCTTGAAACTATTTTCCGTTAACAATGAAAAATACAAAAGTTTTGTAGTTACATTGTATTTAAGTATGAGTTAAATGAAAAATTAATTTTTTAGGAAAAACTGTACCTGAAAATATTGAGAAAACTTTATTAATTTGTATATTTTTCATTTAAATATTAACCAAAAATTTAACTAAATTTTAAACTACATTTTTACTTAATTACTTAGAACTAAAAAACACACTTTAATTATAAAAAATAAGAACTACAAGAATTCAGACCTGAATACGTGATACTTAATACCCCACCTCATCTGCCCTAAAATTTAAATCCTTATCTTTCTATAAATGTAGTTGTTAGAACCCAATCTTTAAGGAATTTTTTATTTGTGTTTTAAAGGGAATGAAAATATTACATGCTGCGTAACAATAGGACCTGATAAGTGATATTATTTTTTTGATAATCTATGTCGAGCTTAACAAGAATCTGATTCTGATATTTTCCAAGCACCTCCAAAATCTCGAGTTAAGCCGATTTTTCGTACCTTCACATGACATAGTTTAAACGATATATATTTCTTTGAAGTAGCCTTGATGAATATGTACGTATTACTTAAACAAATCAAATTTTTTTCACATTTTTTAGTTCAGAGCTGTTTTTGCATAGTATCTTATTTCGGAACCGCATAATTTATGAACTTCTTAAAAATACTATCTTAAATTGGGAATTAAATTATACTCTGCTAGCAAATTATTTATTTTTTTTTAACTCATAATCATTATTTATGGAATTGGAACACAGATAGATCAAGCTGACGGAAGTGTTATAGGTTAGGTTTTTTTTTTGCTTTCATATGAAAAATAATTTTGCTTATGAGTCTCTCACGCGTTAACGACTAAACCAATTTTGATGAAATTTGGAACACAAATAGACCTCGCTAACGGAAAAGTTATAGGTCATACCTTTTTAAAGTTAGACCTGAAACTGTTTTTGAAATTTGAAACGCCAATAAATTTAGATAATGAAAGAGTAAATTTTTAATAATTGTTCCCAGGAGTGTTTAAAGACGAGGCAAAAATCGGCAAAAAAGTGACTTTTCTTCCAAAATTAAATTTTTTATTATTTTTAAAGCAAATTTTTTTAATTATTTGGAACACGGAGAGGTAAAAATCGGGAGAAAACGGACCAAATTAAGTCATATAAGAAATTTGTTTTTCAGTTTCTTTATGAAACAATCACGCGCAATCAACTTAATAGATTTTGTTGAAATTGAAGCACACATACCTATGTAGATCTAGCTAACAGAACTGTAATTGGATATCGGAGACGTCAAAGTCTGGGGAAAACGGTCACAATTAATAACTCTTCTCCTAAAATGATACGCATAGTTGCACTTTGAGAGGCTAATAGCGGGTAAAAGGGGAGTTTTTGGTTCATAGTTTATTCCTAAAAAATACTTGGATTTTACGGTACATATCTTGGGAACTATAAAGAATATAGTCTTCAATATTTCAAACGCTTTTTAATTATCAAATTGTACAATAAGTTAAGAGTCAAATTGTTCATTATATCAGTGGGAGAAGCCAAAAGTCGTCTTAGCATTTTCTTTAAAAAGACAGACAATGGCAAATATATGATCGGAAAAAAGGGAATTCATCCCTCATTTGTAATATACACATAGACCGATTTCCGTTCATCGCCGGATGCGTGAGGCCAATAAACCATAAAAACATTAGATATCGTTTTAAGTTGGCTAATTGTTCCTTCCGTATTTAAAGCGAAAAAAAATTATTATTAGAATTGCATTAAAAGTGGCTGATATTGGGAACTATTCCAATTATAGAAATTAGGTTGATAAGAGAATATGGTAAACTAAGCTTCTACGCAGTGTTTGAGTGGCCATGTAAATTCCGGTAGATATTAACAAAAATTCACGATAAATGATCATTAAATAACATGGTAAATGAGTAATGGTTCTTTGGTCGCACGTTTTATGACTCATGATCGCGCGTTTTATTTTTTAATTCGTATGCACGAATCATATTCTTTGCTTAACACATTTTTTGCTCGACTTGCGAGCACGAATTTGGGCTCTAGATTTTTGTTCTTTAACTCGTGAGTACAAATTTTATATTGCGAACGATTTAAAAATAAGCAAAAAAAAAAGTGAAAACGAACAATTCATTTCAATGCATGTTGTTTGTGTAAAATTAAATGCGTAATACCATGCATTCGTATGTGTGTACGTATGTATATTTTGTGTGCAGCGACCAATAAGTATCACACACATGGTTATTACACAAACAATATTTACTAAAAAGAAATGTTGGTTTCAACTCGTTTTGATGATTTCGACTCGGTTTGCTTTTCGAGTTTTATTTTTAAAGTCTTTTGTTTCTGATTCTTCTCACGAGTCATATTTTAAATTCTATTACAATTCTAATCGCAAGAAGAAGCGTTCCTTATGAACGAATTCAATTCGAGCACTTCTCCTACTCTTCTAAATAATATAACACTTGAAAGCTGCATAGAGCAGTAAGTCCATCCCACTCCGAAGTAATGATGGTTCTAGTATAGGACCACTATTGACAGTGAGCTATCATTACTTCCATTAAAAAAAACTTAATAAAACTTAGATTTAAGTGATAGGTTAGTATGTTTTTATTCGAATGTATTTATTTACAGTTAATTGATGTTCCTTAGATTTATAAGATGTGGCTTCTTAAGGAAAGCTTTGTGTATGCATTTTTTAAAAAATACTATCATTTTTTTTGTTTTTTTTTTTTTGGTAAATTAACAAACTCTGTTAATTTAAGTAATAATGTCTTAAAAACTAACATAATCAAAAAAAGTGTTACCAAAGGTTCAACCGCAGCAAACAATTCATTAAAATATATTTTAGTACTAAGTATTATATTTAAACATTAAATAAAAAAGTTAAATTATAATATACATATTTCTTTCGAAGCTACGTTTCATTAAAAAATTCCTCTTAAAAAATTTGTTCTGCTTTTATGAACGTATATAAATGGCCCTTGATAATTTCACCTGTATTTACTTATAAAATTTTTACTGTAAATATATTTGTATTGTTCATAGTTATACATATTGTACATACATATTCATTTGAATGTATTGTGGTTACGTTTTTAATGTTCAATATATTCCATTGAGGCTTTAGCAATAAGTTTAGCAGAATGCTGTTGCTGTTGTCATCTGTATAGCTTTTGTTATATCAGAATTGTTTTCATCAGAATTACGATCACTTTTCGACTTTTCGTCAGAAAACACATTCATATACATAAGTATGTATATATAAACACCTGATATATGTTGACATGTGACTCGTGTTCACATGTGGTTTTTGGGGCAACAAGAATTTCATTGTGCAATATTATATACGGATGCAGGTGATATACATTTATGCATTTAACCAGCTATCCAATCATTTATTCATCCAATCATACATGGTAGCAATCATTTATTTGCATTATTTACTGTATATTTGTTTCTTTGTGAATCCAACCGTATAAAGCCTTTATCAACAGCTTATTGTAATTGAGTAATTGATCAATTCAAAATGTTTAATTACCTCTTAGGTTAAACTTTTCATTGCATCACTTTTACACTTTCAACTCATTGAACAAACTTAAAATTGGTAAAACTCGTGACATACAATATTCTGGCGTAACGCACAAATTTTTTAAGTAAAATAATTTCAAGGTGCAAAAAAAGGACTGAAGTTGAAATACAACAACAAAAATCTGTTTTTGAAACACCTTCAAAATGGGTTAAAAAACCAGCTTTCATACCCTTATGGGCTAAGAATTTAGCTGAATATTAAACGATTTTAAGTTTCTATACAGATTTAGAAAGAAAAGGAACAGACCATATAGATGGTATACATACATATAATTTAACCCTAATCTCATCTTTGTGTGGAAAACAACACACAATGGCCCTTAGGCCATTTTAGTAATGTCATCTGGCAGTTTCCTGAGTTTGTGCTCATCCAACGTCACTGGCGCCTATGAATTTCAGTTTGAATTGTGTTTTGATGGGTGGTGTGCCATAGATCAACATTACATCAGACTATATTATACATAGGATTTTACGAAGGAAACTGTTGATAAAGCCTTGAATACTTTTTATACCTTTTGTTGCATCATTCCATGATTCGCTTTTATTTACTTTAGATTTCACGTTGGAGTAAAAGATTCTAGACTTTGTGTTAGTCGACAGATGGGAGGACTGAGACATTGGGTTAAGCGAATCAAATGCCTTTCTTGCCTTGTCTAGTCTGCATTTTATGGCTAGGAATGAGCTACCTTCTCTGGTAGTTTAAAACATAATAATCATTGATCGCCAGGTAATATTAAATCATATAGGTGGAGTAGATACAGTTGACAAAATTAATCGGAGGCCGTCAGCTGTCTTGGAAAATATGATCGATATTTTAATTTTTTATTGGCAAAAAAAATTAACCAACATTACGATAAGTTTTCTTGCGTGATCGTAAAATACATCTTTCGAAACCATACATGCCACGAACCTAAGAAAAGGCATGTTTGCTTTCTGCCTTTAGTAACAATTCCCTAAATCAGTGAGTGAATTAATTCAGTGATTTAATTATGTATAACACGTCTTCACTCTTGAGTAAAAGAATTAATTTGCTAGTGCAACATAAGGTTGTTATATTCAAGGTTGGAAAATTCTTCACATTTATAGAATAAAATCTTGATTTAGAAAAAGAGCTTGACTTTGAAAAAAAAAAAAAATAAATAAAAATAACTTGACAGTCAAAAATACTGGTGTTCGAAAAACTTAAAAAAAATTGTCAGTAGATGGCTCTAAAATATAATATACCTGCTAATATTTATTGCAACAGGCAACACTAATACTGTATGTCGAGAGGAATTGGTATGGAACTATTTCTTATAAGCTTCTACAACCTGTTCAAACGATTGACTCTGATCTTTACTGTCAACAAGAATATTTAAGCAAGTAATTCGGTAAAAAAGGCTATAATCAATCTTTGATTACCTAGCAGAATCTGAGAGAGTTTGGCTGGGCGGTTTTGATGCATGCACCATATAGCCCGGAACTTTCACCTTCAGGTCTTCATATACTATATTTCGATCTCTGCGGAACATAATGGTGTAAAATAAAATCCTGCAGAGGCTTAAAAAACGCAAAAGAATAATTTTTTTGCTCAAAAGTTCTACACTTATCGACGCAAACGGAACATAAATATGTGATTTCATAATGCATGTTTAAAATATAAAAAAAAAATTAAATTAAATTTTTAGAACACCTATTACACATTATAAAAATTAAAATATTAATTTTTTTGACAAACTAATCTAGGAAACAAATACACTTAAAATACTTCATGTTATTAGTTCACTAAATGTTTTTTATAAAATTCGAGTAAGAAAGACTTAAAAAAGTGCTTTAAAAAATATTGGAAAACTCTTTTTTTTTTGTTTTCGACAAACTGAAAAAATTCTTGTAAATCAAGGTCATCTGGCAAGCCTAGGAAAACCACACACGAGGGTAACTAACTGAGGTTGAGGTGAAGGTTAACCCGGTAATGCCCAGAACTTTTTTGTCTTTTATTTTGTTAAAAAAATGCATACATACTTATATATATCAACCTCCTGGGCCAGAGAGTGAATTCCATTTTCAATACACTTTTGTGTAGGGTCGCCTAGAGTACTTGTTTTTTATGAAATTGAAAAAAATTTTGGATATGTTTACCGTCCCGGTAATTCCCGGGAAATTCTACTAGAGTGATTTCCCGCTTTCCCGGGATTTTTATGCGTAATTGCCGGGAATTTTTCGATGTACAATAAAAGTTGTGAAGCTGAGAATAACTATAAACGTATACAGTAGTGATCAAAACATTTGCAACTAAAGCAGTATTCTAGTTCTTAAGTTATCCATTTCTTTCCGATTGGTATTTAATCCTTGGTTTTTGGTATATTTATAGCTTTGTTGATTGCTTTTTTGTAATAGCAGGAAGAAAAAATGTTCTGATTAAGGACAACAACAAAAAAGTAAAATTTGAGCGAAAAAGTCTAACTATTGCTGTTCAGAATATTTGCAACAAAAAAAAACAAAGAAATTCGTCTTAACTTTGTATGACCACATGCGAATTCCACTCTACAACAATATAAGACAATACATTGGTTTGAAGAGGAAAAAGGAATAATTTGTGTCAGAAAACCGGTTGCAAATGTTTTGTATATAAAACCGCGTAAGAGGGGAGCAGCTCAAATAAAATCTCAACTCGCTTAAAAAAGTAAAATTTATTATTTAGCAAAATCTGTCGTCAAAATTACATACAGTGGCTCACAGTCAAAGTGGGCCAAACTATATTTTGAACAAAATTGTTGATATAAAAAAAAAAGGATTGACAAAAGTTGTCAGTATTTGAATTAATTAACTTCAAATTTTAAAAACACATAACAACCATATATCTAATTAATATACAAAAACAACAAAAAATAAAAAAATATGAAAATCCAAGCCACTAAAAATAAATATATTTTATACTTAATATTCATATTTTACTTCGCCACCTTTTTCTAAGATAAAGCCTTTTTGAATGTAGAATATCGAAGAAGTGTTTTCGTGACTTAACGGTATGTCTCTTGACATGTTGAATTATGGAAGGGCAACGAAGCTGTTTGTTGTATGGCTTGAGTTATCGCCTTGTTAAAAGCTCCAAATTCAATGACAAAGACAATGACAACATATTACATGCGCATATGCCAACAGCGATAAGCGCCATGCATACCAAGTAATATTATGTCACAGGGGCGGTAATTGTTTAACACTTGATAACGTAGAATAGAACTAGCGTAGATACCACTAAAAAAATTAACTCCATGAAAGCAATAAAAAAAACTTCCTTAGCTACTTGACTAGTTCATCTGTTAGAAACCCATATCAGACCACACATTTCCTGTCATGAAAAAACATTTATAAAGCTAGCAAAGATTCCACTATCTAGACAAGATTAAAAATCACTTTCAACGTTAAGCTTTAACAAAAACTACAACCTTATGTTGGTTGAATTTTTCTTGTTTTATATCTGTAGTCGTTTAGGTTGATTAAAACTCAGTTTATCATTTTACATGTGCATTTGAATATTTTTTTCCTCTTTTTTATCGTTTTTTAATTGTGGGCAAAAAATACCTTAATAATGTTGAATGCATACACATGTTACGAAGATACGTGTCAACAGACCGTTAATTAACTACATAGCGGTAAGATATACACAAGTGAAGAGACATCTTTATATGGTTTTGCAAAACAATGTTTTGCATTAATTTGTTTTAGCCGAGGGTAATTTTTAGCATAATGAATAGTATAAGTCCAGTTTAGAAACACAATTTTTTATCAGGTCACTCAATAAGTCTGTAGGATGTAGATGGCGTTAGTAGAATTATGTCCATATCATTTTTATTTAGTCAAACGATACGTGTATAAATTTTATAGCAATTTAACTGATTCGTGAGTTATAGCGTTTTGTGTGAAGCAACTTTTGTTATTGAACAAAATGGAAAAAAGTACATTTCGAGTTTAGATAAATTATTGCTTCTTGATGGAAAAAATACAGTGGAAACCAAAAAATGATTTAATAAATATTATCCAAACTCAGCTCCATCGTGACAAATGGTACAGAAGTGGTTTGCTGAATATAAACATGGTAGCACCAGCACAAATGACGCAGAGCGCAGTGGAAACCCAAATGAGGTTTTTATTCCAGAAAACATCAAAAAATTCACAAATTGGTTAGGAACGATCGCAAATTGAAGTCACACAAGCTAGCTGTTATGGTAAAGATATCAGATGGCAGTGTTTTTACCATTTTTCACGAACATTTAGGTATGCGAAAGCTCTGTATAAAGTGGGTGTCGCGTTGAATAATAAAATTGAGTTTTGGAAACATTTCGTTTTTTTCTTACTTATATTATAGGCCTATTGAGTGGCCTGTTGCATGGCCATTCTTATGAAATCTTTCATAAAGGACTTTTCCAGATAAAATAATGAGAAATAAAAGAGCTGAGTAGTAGGGGCGTAAATTTTTCATTGCTTTTGAACTTGAAGTCAAGGATAATTATTGCGCTCGCTATTGTGGCTACGCTTGAATTAAATTATTGTCCCTGTTACTCAGCTAAAAGTCGCAAAAACAAAAAATTGGTAAACACAAGGCATGATGTTTCTTTTTTTTTGTTGATAGAAAAGACCGATGAACGGTAAGATTAGATTAGACCGATGAACATTAACAACTTCTAATTTAAAATTATCTTAAACACATTCACCTTATCTTATTTGCAAACTTGCGGAGGAAAGATGGTATCACTTCCCAGGTATTTCTTCTTCATTCCTTTTTGATGCATATTTCTTCGTTGTACACTTTTTTACGCGAAAAAAATAGAGTATCTTTTGTTTTTGTTGTATAACATTAATTGTTGTAAAAATTTTGTTATTGTTTTTTGGGAATTTTGAAAAGCATTAAGTACAGTACAGTTTAAAACAAATTATAATACTTAAATTCATCGCTTTTTTAAATGCTGAAATAAATACAAAATTTTAGAGAATAAGGTTGTACACTTTTTTTGACGCTGGCTGTATATCCAAATACCAAAAATTGAATTTATTTTATCTGCTCCGAATGTCCTAAGTATTGGTTTTTAGCGGCTATGTTTTTAAATGTGTAGTTTTGTAATTTTAGATAATAATTTTTCTAGCTTGTAGGCAAAAATGTGTAAGGTTTTGTCAGTCACATATTGCTTAAATGCGATTTGCTTAATAGTCTTTGATTATTTCCCTTTTCAACTACTGGCATTATTTTGCCACACCTCATTTTCATTTATTTAAAAATGCAATAAACAGTTAATCGATCTATTGAAAGACCACTTATTATTATATAACTTTACCGCGGTTTGGAATATACTATAAAACAAAACTTCAGAGGGTGTGCTATGCATGTGGCTAGCAGTGTACTACAATACAAGCAATCAAAAAAAGTTTCCTTATATTTAATGCCCCTATTACGGTTTACAACTCGACTCAGTCGAATTTAAATTTTATATGAAGGCAGCAAATTATACTACTACTACTACTACTACTATTACCTATAAGGCCTTAAATTTTAAAATTTTAATTGTAAATTATTATAAATTCTGCGATAAAAAATTTGTTAAAGTTAAAATTAAAATATAAACATTAAGTTTGTATTATTTAAAATAATTTTCATTTGAATAATATTGTTTTATGATAAAGCCTTTGTTGTTTTGTTATTTTTTTGCATTAACACGTTAGTGTTTTATCGTAAATTTAAAAACTTTAAAATATGGCTCTGTCGTAATAACCATAATTTATTATCGTTCAAACGAATAATGATATACCCATTGAAAATGTCTGGCTAAATATAGCTTTAAACCTTAAAATAATTTATTATTTATTAAAATTCTACAATTATTTTTAAAACAAAACACTTCAATACGTTAAAGAAGCATAATTAAAATAAAACTTATTATTACACATCTGAACGCACTTCTATGTGAAGGATTTTCTCACAGAATCTTATTTCTTGTACAAGTCCAACAGATCTTAAGACTTGAACATAACAAAATAAAGCACAGCGTAGCAGACTAAAGAAGGGTCAGGGTAAAAGGAACTAAAGACAATAATATGATTATATAACACGTAATGATAAACGAGAAGAATATATGTACATCTACGCATATATGTACGAGTACATATATTTTGTATTCATCTTGAGTCTTTTCAACTCTTAAACACTTACGATAACTTAGTCTTGACAGGGCTGGTGACGTTTAGAATGCTACTCTAGGGATCCAATGACAAATTGCCTACTACAGTAACAGTTTTTTCTTTGTGATTTCGGTCATTTTACGGACATACTTTATCGAGTTCTATGCGCTACCATAGGGAATTAGAACTGTGTTGGTATTTGTAACGCACAAGCGAAAATATAAATTAAATAAAAAAATAAAGCATGTCCTTTTATCTTTTTGTTTAATTACACTATGCAACAAGCAAAAATACCTCTGCTGTTGAATATATTTTTTTGATGCGCTATAATCGCCTAACTTCAAAAATCAGCAGCATTTCAGATTCTATGCATAAGTTTTATTAAAGAATTTTTTTTAAGGCTGTTTCATACATCTTATGATAACTTTGAAATGACTTATTCGATTATTCAATTTATACCAGCTTTAAGTTGTTCTAGTATAATTTTACCAGTTTCACTATTTATTCATAAAGTTGCATACAATAGAAATAAAATAAATCATAAATCATGAAAATTGATGGGTTATTACTTATTTTATTCCCAATAAAGTGACAGTACCTAGTTTTGAAAAATAAAAAAAAATTTGCTGTAATTGCCAAAAACTCCAACAACGATTCATCTGAGTAGCATGCAATAGACATATTTAAAAAAATTATGTTAACAAATCGTTTTATTTTATTATAAAGAAGTAAACAAAGTATGATCTGAAAATGATTTCGACTTTTGTTTTGTTTTCTATGATTTTGTGCGTTTGATTCTCTTATAAGAAACCAAATAAAATGTTCCATAATATTTTCATTCTATACTCCCTGATAACGATGATCCATGGCTTAAGATGTGGATGAAAGCTTTCACCATGCTCGTCGCTCACGAAACCCACGTTTTCCGGAAAGATGTTCAAATGCGAATGTAATATAACAGATGTATCAGGATAAATTCAGTTACTCCAGGGATCACTGCGTAAATTAATTTAAAATAAAAGATTTTCACTGTAATTCTTAACACTTATTTATTAATTAAAAAATTCTATGACTTAACATTCTTAATTAAATATTAATAATGTACTCGCTACGACAGATTGAGACCCACTAACTCAGTTGTGATAATCTCAATCCATTTATTCTTAATTATTTTTCTTTAAAACTCAGTATATAATAATAACTTGATTTCATTTAAATTAAACATATAATAATAATGATATTTAACTGCACTTTTCTCATAGTAAATAATTGTGCTCCACCATAAGATCATTTCTACACAGAGTTTGTTGCTTAAGTCTTATTAATTCTTGTATACAGTAGAGAAATATAAAATAAAAGAGTACCATCGTCTATTTAAAACTTAGTGGTGAATAAAACTGAGATTAACTCTCCAAATATAAATGCTGAGTACACTAAAATATAATGATAATTATAAATACAGTAAATGATAATTGAAGTATACATAACAGCTTAAGTTAATTTAAGTAATTTCTGTTTTATGTAACAAATTAATATTAAATAATGAAATAAGTACAATGCAATGGTAAAAAGAATAATGAATATAATGGGTAACGAGAAACTTCGTTACAGTAAGAAGTGTATTTTGAGCGACATTTTTACATCTAAAATAAGCATTGAGTAAAAAAATATTTATATTATATTTCATTAATATTTTCCTATTTTTGAAAAGTTTTCAAGCAAATTACGTATGATTTCTTTATAACTTAAACTTCTATAGTTTCCTAGAAAGTTAGAAACAATTTGTCGAAATGAATTCCAGGCAGTTTTCTCATCTGTTACAAATAACTTTTCAAATGGGTGGCTTATGAGTAGTTTTCGGATTTAGGACCATCATAAACGCATTCAGAAATTTTTGCAGTTTAAAGATTTGGAACATTGTTTTTAAACAAGCAAAGGCTCTACTATCCTTGTCGAGTGCCCTAATAAAATTTTTAATTCCCAGCTTTATATCTATCCGTGGCAAGATTGCATTATCCTTTTTGATCAGGGCGGGATATTTTACTTTATGTAAGCCTAGTGCGCTTTTGGATCTTGTCTGTCAATCATTTTTTTACTAGTAATTTGTTCGATCTCGGCTATCCGAGAAGCGGAGAAAACAGCAATATTTTGTATAGCTACCTTAGAGGCTTGTTAAAAATGTGCTTTCATATTTAAAATTTTTTAATAAACTGGCCACAGCTTTACATATTTCTTTCTTATTCCCGGCCTGGGCGATAAGTATAAATGGCTTCTTGTTGTCTATATGAGGTACAACGGCTTTCCAGCTTGCTTTAATGCCATTGACGAATAGTCGCCACTCACTTGTGAGATATTTTTGGCAGAGCTCCTCAAAATGACCAGTTATGTCGTCACAAAAGCACATATTTTCCTACGTTGTTAAAAATTGGCGTATGCCGTATGTCAATTCCGATACTCTCTTGTCCTAACACCATTTTCTAAGAAATTTCGGTCTCTTAAGCGAGACTGCAGGAGCTTTGATATCTCTATTGTTAGTTCGAGATGTATTGAATTATATCTATATAACGTTACATTTTATTTCTTGACTTTTGATCAATTTGATGAGCAATAAGTCATTGCGCAACTTCTGTAAAACAAAATTTTTAAACTTTATTGGTTTTGATTGCTTGCCAATTAGGGTTACAATATTTCAACACAACATAGACTGCTATTTCAATATTGAATAGTCTATCGTACGAAAATATTTTCATACGAATGCCTAATTATGGCATTCGATTGCTGTCACATCGTATTTTCATAACAATGAATTCACCAACTTTAAAAAAAATCATAATATATGAGTAACTTTGAGTAGGAAGTTATTTATACTTTTCAAACTTAACTAAAAGTTTTGTACTTAATAAAATAAAAATCAACAATTATTTCTTCTTATTTATTTTTAGTTCTAAATCCAAAGACTTTCTGTTTTGTTTCTGCTTTAAGATCATATTTTTAAACTTATCCTAAAAAGTAAGTAATAATTAATTGTTTTTTAACTTGTATATAAATAAAACATATATTATTTAAAATTTTTCGTTGACTTGGCGTTTAAAAAAAGTATTTTGCTATCGAACGACGTTAAGAATTATACACAGGTTTTTTGACATAAAACCTGATTTTCTTAGAAAAACTTTAACTCGGACCGATAACATGTCCGCAAGAAACATTAACTGACAGGGTAATTGTAACTGAATTAGTTACAAATTGGGTGAATCGCTCCTAAAGTTTTGTATGGTAAATTAAATAATATGGCTTAAAATTGGCTTAAAATTACGGAATAAAAAAATAAAAAATATTAGTTAATCGATAAGAATATATAAAAATTTTACTCTGCTGTTAAGGATTGGTTTTTATCATAGGGTATCAAGTAAGTGGACTATATGGATTATAATCGATTTTCTTCCCTTCACTTTGATTTCTCTTTGCTTTTTATACGTAAGTATATTTGTATACATATGTATGTATGTACGTTTTGATTTACGAGTACTTTACTATGTGTTTATGCGAGAATGCCTGTTTTTTTAGCGTTTACCAGTCATCGTAAATCACAATTTTTATTGCTCTTTACCTTTATTGTTCTTAAAAAGTTTCGTTCATTTATTTTTTCCATTCATTTTTCTTTATACTATTTTCGGCAAATTTTTTATTTTTCTTAGCCATACGCACATCTGAAATCATTCAAAACGTTGGATAAGTCTTTTTCTTTTTCTTTGTTGTTCTTAAATTTCTTCCTGCGTTGTTTCCCATATTTTGAAAACTTAAATAATATTTTAATTTTCACATCGTATTCATTTTTTTGTTCTATAGCTTGTTATTATTATTATTTTAGAAGATTTAGCTTTTAAAGCTTTTGTGGCTTTTAGAAGAGTCTGTTTATTTAAATGATACGTAAGTAATACTAAACTAACTATATCAGACAGAAGGACACGTACAATTTTTGCAATAATAAGCCTTTACTCAAACATTTGAAGATAAATTTCGAAATGCCATAGAATAAAAGCTCTCATGTGTGTAAATTCGTTTTGGGGTTTATATGGTTTTTCCCAATTATCAAAAAATAAATAAAAATAAACAGGATATTGTAGGCTTACAAATTTATATAATAAATTAAGCCCTTTTAAGGTGTTTATAAGAAAATAATTCCTTTGTGAGCAGGTTTTTAAAGTCTTCAGAGTACAAAGAAATAAAATCTTATCCAAGTCGTATATCATAATCAATTTAAAATTTTTGATACAATAGTAGCTTTCTAAATAAATTTTCATCGTTAGTGAAGTAATAGTTACCTAATTAACTGTAAAAAAATAACAAGTGACCTTTTATATGCCTCTAAAGAAAATAGTCTGCCTTATCGAGATTACTAACAAATTACTAATCCAGTTTTTCCTACTTTAATCCATATGTACATCTATATATATAAAAATAAGTCGTCCTATGTTCGTCATTTTATAACTTGAGAAACACTAAACCGATTTACAAACCATAAAATGTGTTGGAGCAGTGCCATGTCCATATAATTTTTAAATGTATATATATGTCTATATCTTTAAAACGGTAATCATTATTCAAAAAGTGGGCGGAATTGGATAAGTGGGACTGGCACCCCCTATACAAAGTAAATACTGATTTTTGTATACCTTTGCAATGGTAGTAGTAGAAGGTTCTGAATTTAGCCTAAATAACTTCGTGGTCAATCCACATCATCAGTCAAAATATGGACCAAATTTAATGAGTGGCTGTGGCACCTCCATACATAGTAACTATTGATATTTGTGTATCTGCAGAACGGTAATAGTAAAAGTTTTTAAATTTTGTCCAAATACTTTGTACTCGAAATAAATAATCTCTAAAAAATGGTGGGATTGGATACAAAGTAAATTTTGATTTTTGTATATCTTTGCAATGGAATAGTGGAAGGTTCTGAATTTCAGCAGCTGTTTTCTTCAAATGAAACAATGTTATCAGACTTTCCCGCACAACATCTTTTTAGGCACAAAATTCGCCATTATTATAGCGATTGAACAATGCAGTCTGCCGAACACTGAATTATAATGACAGATGTTTACCATCCAAACCATAGATATAGTTATGCCATATGTTGTCCAAATTGACATTATTAACTTGTATGCCTTAAAATATCTACACACTGAAAGATTGCCAGATATATACTTATATCAGTCCAAACGCTACCAGTCATTTGAATTTGAATAATTCATAAGCACACTGAATCAAAACAATAGTGAAAAATTTACAGTACACAGTGTGCATTCATTGTGTTATAAATAAGGTTGGGCACCACAGCGCTTATTACATCGCTAAAATAAATAAACAAAAGCTGTAAGAACAACTATACGTGCTGTTTACAAATAACGAAATCCACAACAACAACTATTAGCACAGATAAAGTAAAAAAAAATAGCACGGCAACAACAAAATTTAAGCGGCAAAGAAAGCAAGTAACAGACAATAAACAAGTAACACTAAATACCAAGAGCTGAAAGAGGTAGAGATGTTTACATACTTATGGCTACAAAAGAACTAAAAATAAATTAAAAGAAAGAAATGGAATTTACCTGAAATATCGAGAGATTCGAGAGCTTTCGATGTGTTGTTTACTCAGCCATATAAAAAGCACATTAATGTGCACAAGTGGAAGTTTAAGTAAAGTTAACTCAGCGAATGTGTTATTTGTGTGAAAATAGTTTATAAGGAGTAAGCTCTTGATGGTAATAGTGAAGTAAAAACCAGTTTAGTTGGAGCTAACTCAGCAAAGAGTGTAAGTGTGGCTAACCTCTGTTCGAATAGGTTATGATCGGACTTAATTTAAAGCCACGATCGGGTTGGAAGATCTTTAGGAAGAAAGATCTGTTGAGTAATTGTTCTTGTTTACAAAGTTATAATGGCAGAGTAATTAAGAATAAAAGTTGTTATTGCCTGTAAAAATTCTACAAGCAGTGGTGCACATAACTGTGTTGAATAATGGATTTTTGATTAAAACCAAACACAAAATGTATTTTATTTTAATGTAATAATTATTGTGTGGTTGTTTAAGTGGGTGTTATCTACCATCTAAGTGCTTAATGCTTGATATGACAAAGGAGATAAAAATGAGTGCAGTAGTTTTTAGTGAATGCATGGTTTTGATTTACTATACACTATTTTGATTTTATTGCTATGCTATATAGTGAAAGGAGAATACAATATTGTTGAATGAAGTTTTCCCTCTTTAATTGAATTCTTGTATCTGGTGTATGTTGTGCAGTAAATACCTACATTTTATTAAATTGTGTGACTCCCAATGATAATGAAAGTTCTTTTCGAGTTTGACAACAATCTTCGTCGAGTAATGCTTCGAGTTCCTCATCTTCTAATTTTTTCGGCTGACGAGGCCTCTCCTAGTCTTCTGTGTCGAAATCACTACTTTTAAATCGCACAAGCAATCGTTCACAGGTTTTTGTGTTGGTGTATGTTGACCGTAAGCTTTCTTTATGGCACAAAATTCAGCATTCTTATAGTGATTGAAAAAAATTAGTGTTTACACTTTGGCATCTATCGAATACTGAATTACAATAACAGGTGTATAGCCTCCATAATATCATATTTCTTATTATTGACTCAAACTATATGTGATAGTTATTTCTTATGTTGTCCAAATCGATACTATTAAGTTGTATACACAATAAAAATAGTATCTTATGATTGTTTTTTTGTTTGTTTAATATATATATGTCCTATTATGTAAGAGTTTCGCATATATCTCTAATAAGCGTCTGCACGAAATTTAATTTACCAATGACTCCTTCTATTCTTGTCCATTCGCTCAATTGGATCGACGCACTGAGCAAGTTAGGTTTGGTGCTATAAGTTGATAAATCAATCATCCTATAAAAGGACTAGAATAATGCTAATATTTATGTTAATTAGCGTACAAATATCCATCAAATGCATAAATAGTAAGTAATTTTTAAAATAATCAAACTCAGATTAAATATGGTTATTTACAGTGTTTATGATATGATGATCAATCTAAAATTTATATTATATTTTTGAGAAATCATGTTATATTTTTTTTTGGAATTACGCCTATTATACTTATATGATATGTAAGTAGGAATATGATATGTAAGTAGGAATATTATATTTGCAGTTTCGGCAGTATAATAAATAAAATTATACTTTTTTGGTAAGAAGCATATTCATACACATGAATGTTTTAATACGAAATGAATTTCGTTATGTAAAATTCACATTCACTTACTCATCTCTTTAAATGCAATGTCTTTTTAAACATTTAAAATATATTTTTTATGAATATATACTCTGGCTGCAAAATTATATTCTACGAAATTTATCATCACATTAAACTTTGTTAATCACTTATTTCCTAGTGCATGATTTACTTGACATAACATTAAAGGGAAAAAAATATAGCAGGCAAATATACGAAACTTTAGTATTTTGCAACATAGCTTCTGATAAACATATTAAAATATCTTGTAAGACTATTTTATATTTTACTTAATCCTACTGTTAAATAAGTACCATTGGGTCTAACAGTTTTCTTAATATCTCTTATACGATACACATTACATACAATTACAATAAAAAAATTTTAATTAAAAAAAAAAAAATTGTGGTTCTCCAAGTTCAGCATTTTTTTAAATTTGTTTTATAGCGTTATAAATACAAACAGGCATAGAAGAATTTAATGCAAGAGAACCGACAAGAGCTGATACTGAAGGCTTGTGTATCAAAACCAAATCAAAAATAATAAAATAATTGAGCCATAATTATATACGTCAAAATCTAGACTCGTCAATTGCCTTGCCCGTTGCAACAGACAGTGAGTTACCAAGTTTAGAATTGCCGAAGTTCGATGGCAATTATTTGTTTCCAAAAGCAAATATAAAAACAAATGTAAGAATTATAATAGATCCCATTATACGATGCTTCATCGAACAACAGCCACTTCAAAAAACCGTGATTTAACAGTGTCAGCTATGCAACCACCGCCTTTGAACTTATCTTAACAGCAGATATAACTAAATGTATTGAATGGTACTTATTCAACCTTCTCATTGCCATATTCAACAAATTTTGCGGAGGTATGAATAAGACCAGACAATTGCCACCTATCAATTGAATATAGTAACCCACGGAAGGTCTTCATTGCCACATTTGGTAATCCTTAGTTTGCACTTTTTTAATGAGAAGTATCAACATATTTACAAAATCAGTTCAAAAACTATAAAAACGCAGTCAATAAGTTATCGACTGGAGATTATGACGTCGATATGCTTTGCACAATCAATGCTTCTTAAACAAGGTGAGTTCGAACTGAAAAAATTTAAATCTAATAATTATTTGCTAAACTATGAAACTGAACGAACAAGATATTACCAGTGCCCTCGGTATAATGTGGAATCTTATTACTGACAATTTTCTCTTCTCATTTCAACCCAAAAATCAATTTTTTCTTTGATTTCGCCTATTTTTGATCCAATGGGTTGATTTTCCATCTAGTTATTTAACCAGTATTTGCCGATTGCTAAAATAAACTGTGACACCAAAGTTAATCAAAAAACCAAAGATTTGTTTTCAAAATTTTTCGACGACCTTAAGAATTTGCATTTACTTAAAGAGTCAATATATACACTAGGCTGCATAAATATGCGTACATGATAGGAACAATGGAATTTTTTAGATTGGTTTTAGTTTAAAGATAAACTTACAGTTGACAAAATGAATCCATGCCCGTTTGCCGCTTGCGCTAATAAGATTAATATTTCAGCTCAAAACCAAATTGAAAACTAACTAACATTGCGACGAGTATACTTGCGTGAGCTGGAAATATATCTTTTCAAACCATACATGATAATGATGAAAGGACAGCCGCCAAACGAATCATCGGCGTCTTCGCTTACTGTCACTAGTAACAATAAATTAATAAATTTTTCAATTAACCATTATTATCGCTTTTCTTTAGATTGGGAAAGCTCATTACTAGCGTCCTACATTCCTCAAAAAAAAAAGAAAACCATGAAGTATTTCTCAGAGTATCGATGTAAAAGCTAGATGCATATTCGTTACAGCGAGAAATCAAGAACTAACTAATTAAAGGGTGGGAAAATGTGAGGTTAGAAAGTAAGTTGGCTTAAAAACACATTTTTTTTAAAAACTCAGTTTTATTAATACCAATATAAAATAGAAATATGGAAATTAATAATGGAATATGATGTCGGACAAATGTCTAGCACTTTGGCAAACGTCCGCTCTTTTCACAAAATTTTGAACCACATTTTGCAACAAAATCATCTTTTTAAGCCAATTTACTTACTGACCTCATTTTTGCCCACCTTTTTATCTATGTAAGGCATATCAAACGATATGCTGTTTTTGTCAAATCGGAATATATTAGCGTGTTTATAACCAAAATTTTTGTATCGGGTGAGTCATTTAAAAAATTAAATTAAAACATGCAATAAAACAAAAAAGGTTTGAATTTTTGTCAAATTTATTTTTTTGTTGTGAAGTACAATTATTCCGGGTAGAAATGAAATATTACTTCATTCATATGGCTGCCGCAGGTGGCATAATAGTATCCCATTCGATCAGACCAAATTTCGAGAACTCTTTCGGCATTACACTTGTCTAACGGCGCCACACTGAAAATAGTTCAACGATGTCAAATCGTAGCTTCTTTGCGGATAACTGTCATCACCATTACAGATAATTTAATAGCCATCAAATGTTTGGAGCAATAAAACAATTTTGGCATGAGATGTGTGGCAAGCTGGACCATCCTCTTAAAACCAAACACTGTTCACATCAACAGCGTAAAGAAGCGGCACAAAGAAATCGCTGCGATAGGTGTCTCCATTGACCGTAATGATTTCGCCGTCCTCATTTTCAAAGAAATATGGCCAGTTATGCCTCCACTCCACAAGCCGAACCAAAAAGTCACTCGTAATGAGTGCATTGGCTTCGGTAAGACCACGTTTGGATTTCCTGAGACTCAAATATGGCAACTTTGCTTATTAACGCACCCAACAAGGTGAAAATGAACTTCAACCTTTATCTTAGAATCCTTAACTATATTTTCTTTTTAATGCGGAGCAGAAGAGAATCTACAGCGAATAAGAGGTAATTGATATGTCCAAATTACATTAAAAAGCGACGAAATAGGTGTAGATAGGTTTATAAAGAATAGAGCAGGTTTTAAATGCAGCTGTAAATCTAATTGATTATTAAATGACTGTGTCTTGAGTTTGTGGAGATCACAAATAAAAATATAATTATATATAATAAATTACAAGGTCAGTTTTTTGAAATTTGCAAAAATTCTTTAAATAATTAAAAAAACACGATAGAAGTCTTCTATTATAATTCTATTATACTAAGTCTTGAGCCGCTAGCCTTAGTCCCTAAAGCCTTCTAATGTTAAGCTAGTTATTTATACCTTGTAGTAGAGTAATCCCTCTCGCGTTGCTGGGAGCCTTTGTACAGTACTTGCTTTTTGACTGATGCAGATAGATAAAAAAAGCTTTAGCTGTTACCGTTTTCTACAAATGCAAAATTTCATAGTGTTTTGAAATGATGCTTCGTATTGACTGCCAAAATTCATTATTTAATTTATATGGGACATACCATGCCCACTTATTTGATTCCACCTACTTTTTAACTGATGGTTTTACTATCTAAGAAGTCATTTAGACCAAACTCGAAACCTTATATTTTATTCACTTTCTTGATATACAGAAATAAATATTCATTTTGTATGAGAGATGGCACAGCCACTTATTCAATTTCGCTGATATTTTGAATGATAATGTGTATTAACTACTAAGTTATTTAAATCAAATTCGCAACCTTCCACTATTATCGTTCTAAAGATATAAAAAAATCAATATTTACTTTCTATGGGAGGTGCTACTCCCACTTATCTAATTCGGTTTAACTTTTGACTGATGATTTGTGTGGACCACAAAGTTATTTGGGCGAATTTATGAGACTCTTACCATTACCGTTTTAAAGATTTAGATATATAAATACAACTTTTATATGGGCGTTGCACCACCCAGTTAAAGCACACACCAAATGTAAGCTTTCTACATATGCTTTTTATATACAAAGTTTTAAACGTATTTTCTAATTCACACAAAGTTCAAATGCTATAACAAATTTAGTTTTTAAGTAAGAGTTATGCAACACAAAAGGGTTCACTCTCATGTCAATACCTCGCGAACCAATAGGCCAACAAAAACCGCATATACATAAAAACCTTGGTATTGAATATAAATTTCGTTTAAAAAACAAACGAAATACATTACGTCATGGATAAACAAAATGTGCAGGTTATTGATACTTAATGAAAAGCGAAAGAACATTTTAGAAATGAATGTAATGAAATTTAAGAGTACCAGTGCAAGTACATATTTAATTTACACAAAAAGATAAAGAGTTTGACATCTCATTGTAGAAAAAATAAAACTCAACTTGTAGATCTTAATGGAAGTCAGCTAACGGATACATTCATTTTCCAAAGATATCGAGAAAATATGCATCAAATACCAACAACAACATGACGTTCATCAATTAATATGGACGAGGTAAGAAAAACTCTAGAATGGTCTAAGATGACGTAGTAACAGAAGTATTAAAACTTTTCAGCGAAAGCAGCGTCAAAATCTTAGTTTCTCTTTTCAATAAAGTGTATGATACTGGTAAAATTCCGTCAAAATGGCTGAAATCAGCATTTATTACGATACCAAAATCAAATTCGCTTAAAACATGCAGTGATTATATAGCTATTAGTTAAATGAGTCATTTGTTCCAAATATTTTAGAGAATTTTATATGAAAGAATATATAAGAAAAGAGAGTATCATATTTGTGATTCACAATTTGTTTTCGTTGTTTGTTTATAGAATGATATAGAGAAATCCGTTTTCTTATGCTTTATTTGACATTTGACAAAGTAAATCATGAACAGTTTTCCATTATTTTACTACACACTCAGATGAATGGTAAGGAACAACGCATCATGCCTCAATTGTACTGGCATCAGATATGCAGATGATACTGTTCTCATGCCAAGTAGTATGGAAGAATTTGTAAAGACGTGCAAAAAATATGGTTCAAAGTTAAACACAAATCAGACAAAATATATGATTGTTGGTAAAAATTTAAACAATATTTAAAAACATTGTGTTGAAAGCAAACGAATTTATCCTGGAAAGTGTTGAAAAGTATACCTATTTTGGGATGACAGCCTGATGCTGACTGGAACCATTCCAAAGAAATACAAATTCGAATTGAGGAGGCAAGAAGCGCTTTTACAAACATGAAAAAGTGCTGTATTGATATGATTTATCACTAAGCCTAGGAACACGAACGCTCAAGTGCTATGTATATTCTATACTACTTTATGGAACATTAAATGAGATATGAAATATTTAAATTAATATTCGAAGGAAGAAAAGATCCAGGTAGAAGAAGGGACTCATGCCCCATCACAAGCACAAGACCACTCTTTAGTGCAGCTGCAGATAAGTTGCATATTTCAACATTCGTAACGGACATGGCACATGAAGAAGAAGATAGATTCTTAACACATTTTGTTTTAAATTTGTAACTGTTTATGAATACAAATAAATTGTTGGAATATTTTAATTTTTGTTTTGATAAAAAATTATTATTTAACGTGTTATGTAATTAAAATTTTATTACAGTTTTTTATTGCAAAATTTTTGTCATTGTTTTAATATAAATTTTGCATTAAAAAAGTTTTACAATTAAAAAATGTATTTAAAAATATAAAATAATAGCATCGCATGAATATTGATTGCCATAGTAAAAAGCAATTTTTTGATGTAAATTTTGTATTACTTTTTATAACTACGTATACGCATAGTGGATTCATTAAATTTCATATAAAAAATTAATTTTTTGTGATTAAATCATAAACTATGTACAAATTGAACTACTTTTTAAATGAAAAAATAATAATAAATTAAAAAAAGTAAAATTATTTGTTACCTTTAATTGATTCTTGTAAAAAATGTATGTTAATACTCGATTTAAAAAAAGATATAACAAAAAAATAAACAATCTTACCACAAAAGATTTTAAAGCAATTTATCAATAAACCACAAACACGACTTTTTTCCCTGAGTTAAATTGTTGAACAAACAATTAATTAAAGAGTAATAAAAATGAAATTAAAGATTATAATTGATTGCTTTGAACTTTAAACCTAATCAAGTCAGGAAAATGTTATAACAAATCCAATCAAAATGTGCCTCTCCACTTATATATATATATATATATATATATATATATATATATATATATATATATATATATATATATATATATATATAGATATAGATATATTTTTTATTTTTTCATTAAAATCGAACGAAATCAAATATTGTTTACTTCCACATTCAAAGCATACAAGGACAACAATAGTTGTTGTAAGGATTTATGCTCTCAATACTGCAAGACTGCTTACACGTCCTGTATATATCTGGTGGATATATATAACATCTACTTCGCTTACTTCCCTGCTGTGATGAACTCGGCTGGTTGGAGTAGCCGTCATCTCGTAGTATAGATTATAAAAGTCCACGAACATCCAACATTTTGTTTCCTACAGAATAGTTGTATGCGATTTGATCAAGAGTGTCTACACCGCCTTCAGTTTTGTTGTAGTCAATAATAATTTCTGGCTTGTTTTAATCGTCAGAGCATTTCTTTTCTCCAACTCTAAGAAGCGGATATCGAGTTTGCATTTGTGGCCGCGCTTACAATTATGAAAAGATGCTAAAAGTTCTAACTAAAACATTTAAATACAAAAAGTGAAATGGTTGCAGCAAATTTTGGTTTCATTGACGAGTTGCTTAAAACTTAAAAACCAATGGCCTAAAATTAGTTGAGCAGTATGTCATAAGTATTAACTAATACGGTTCAGAATATTGGCAAGATGAAAGATTGTAATACAAAAGTTAATACTAAGACTAAGCCAAAACAGATTATAGCAAAAAGCAAAGAACTTGATGTAGTAAAATTCAATGTCAACATCTATCAAAAGAGCTTAGCGAATCTTCTTCAAATCAAGATCTATGTTTTACATCTGAAAATGTAAGTCAACATTTGTTGTTTATTACAACAACAAATACATATTAAAAATAAAATATTCTGCTTTATTTTGACAAAAATTTTAACTGCTGTATACAAATCTCCTTAGAAATTGAAGTACAATTTTTGTTTTTATTCTGTTGTATTGTTAATTGCATTATTAATTTTTTAAATCTTTACATATAATTAAAAAAATTGTTGAACAAATTTTTTCTCTATTAACAAAGACGAAATTTATATTTTCTTAGAGAATATTATTAATTTTTGGATCATATTTTCAGATTTTGACTGCATATTTTATGCGCATAAAACATTTTTTAGGAGCATATTTCTGGTTTCCCTGGATATCAGCATTACTTTAGAATTTTGTAAAACTCATCCGAAATTCTGATAAAAAATATCCGCATCATCATTGCATTTTACTGGATTATTCTTTTTTAAGTTTCAATAAAATATCTTATGTATACTTAAAACTATGAAAAACATAGGTATTATTTCAATATATGAGCTTATATATACTTAGGGCTCAGTAAAGCGCAAAGCTCTGTATCAGGAAATCGCTTAAGCTCTACGTTTAGCAACATTTTTTTTAACTTTTACATTTTTTGGTTAATAAGATTGTTACCAATATATTACAGTTTTGTTGCAAAAACTAATTAAAAAGAAAATTACACAAAATTGTGAATATCTAGAAACTTCATTTTTCGACTATTGGGTGGACCATCTATTGGTTTAAATTTGAACCAGCGATTATTTCGAATCTGGCAATACATATGTTATTCTATTCTGTCACAAAATTCAGTACATTACCTCCACTGAACGAAATGAATAGATTTACGCTTGAGCAACGTTGGAATTTATTGAAAATTTATTTCCAAAAGTCGCTAAAGCTCATGATACTGGCTTCGTTGTTGATGCGTGCTCGCACTGTGCGTATAACTGAAAATATAGAAGCTATGGTTGAGAGTGTGCGTGATAATCCATCAACATCAACTCGTCATCGTTTTCCAGTATTGAACATTGCACGCACCAATTTACACCGAGTTTTGCGAAAAGATGTCGGTATAACGCCTTATAAAGTTTAATTGTTTCAAAAGTTGAAGCTGCATTACTATCTGCTTAGTTTTCGCCTCGCTAGATGGGACAACAAGAAACTGCAGGATGATGCTGATCTTGCCAAAGAAACGCGTATAAGCAAAATTGACGTAAATAGGGCTCAGAAAACCCAAACGTGGTCTTACAGAAGCCAATCTACTAATTAGATTGACTGTTTAGTGTCGCTTGTGGAGCGGAACATCATTGGCACATATTTCGTTGAAAATGAGGACGGTGCAATTATTACGGTCAATGGAGACACATATTAAACCCTGATAACCGATTTTTTGTACTCGTTTTTCATTGCATTGATGTGAACGATCTTTGGTTACAACAGGATGGTGCAACTTGCCACACATCTCATCTCCACAATCGAATTATTGTGTCAAACGTTTGATGGCCGTTTAATTAACTGAAATGGTGATGTCAGGTGTCCGTCAAGAAGCTGCGATTTGACACCGTTAGACTATTTTCTGCAGGGCGCCGTTAAAGACAAATGTTATGCCGATAAACCAGAGACAATTGAGCATTTGAAAACCAACATTCGTGATGCTATTGCCGAGATACGATTCCATACACTCGAAAATTTCTCGAAAATTGGTCCGATCGAATAGGGAACTGTGAGGCCAGCCGCGGCAGCCATATGAATGATATAATACTTCATTTCTAAACTGAATAAATAAACTTCGCAACAAGAAAAAAATAAATTTGGCAAAATTTCAAACCGTTTTTGTTTTATTACGTTTTTATATATAAAATTTTAAACTTTATATATATGTATATAATATATATATAAACTTTAAAAACTTTATACACTTTAAAACTTTACAAACTTTTAAACTTTGTATATATGTATATAATATATATATATATATATATATATATATATATATATATATATATATATATATATATTCATAAATTTATGTGCACATATGTGTGCTACAGAATTACTTTATATGTGATTAAGCTCAACTTACTTACCTTCAGTTTCTCTTTTTAATTCCTTAATCGGGTTTGTTTTGAAGGAACGTAACGCAACACTAAGGGAATTGTTTATAATAAAATGTGTGTAGAGAAATGGCCACTTACTGTGATGAAACCATAAATTTTAAGTTTTATCTGGGTTTGTTAATGTGTGAAAATATGTTCTCATATGAGGGTCACATAACTTTTTTTTTTAATACTTTCATATAGATACATACATACATAAGTTCGTATGTATGTATATATTTTCATATTTGTTAAGATTGGAGATAATGAATGAATGAAATGAATAATTTTTAATCAAGTGTTAATTTTGATTGTTTCAAAATTATGTGATAATTTATGTATGATGTTATGTCCGTATGTAATCACATGACACTAATTTTCAAGAGTTTGTGTTTGTAACCTTAAGTGCAAAGAGAAATTTTGTGCGTTATATTATAAACAAATTATAGAAAAATATAGTTTTTTTATTTCTATGTATGTAAGTTTTAGTTTTGCATTTTTATTTTAAACAAATAAATCTGAATTAAGAATAAATAAAAAAAAAATCCTTTCCCATGTTTTATGCTGACGGCATATCTGTGGTAGGGGTTTTAGATTTCATTTTCATTACATTTATGTAGTTATTGTGATTTTGCATATAGTTTAAGTTAATTTTAATTTTTATGACTAAGAAGGCAGTGGCAAAATAAATAAAACGTAATAAAGAAAAAGAATATAATTTTTTTAATTAAAAAGGAACGAAAAACATTTATTTATTTACATAAATATTTCTTAAATATTTTTTGTAATTATTGTTATTGAATACTTAGACTGCAGTCAATTGTCTTTGATATTAAAAAATTAAATTATTCTTTCTGATGCTAGTAAGCATAAAGCAGTTTTAATAAGCTAATAATTGTTAGGTGGTAGTAATATTATAACTAGTCAATGTTAATGCCGAACCCTAAATCTCTGTGTGCCCTAAAGGCATGTTAAAAGCTTATATTAGGTAGCATTCATTCAATGGGCAGCTAATAATTCAAATTGTTAAATTTGCTTTTTTTAATATGAAAAAATTTCTGATTCAACTGTAAAGGAAAACTGAAGGGCATATGTATATAGACGGGTTATGTATTCACGTGTATTTTTGGATAATTTTTAATTTTATTTTTAAATTAAAATTTTAGAGGTATTATTATAACATAATAAATTGAAATAATAATTTATTGGTGTTAGATTTTATTGCCTTAAAAGAGCACATTTGGTACACTTGACTTTTAAAACTTATCCTTTAGATAAAGAACAGTGAGGGTTAACCACTCTGTTAAGTACACAAATTCTTTGTATTCTTCTCTGATTTTATGTTATTTCTTTGCATACAGATTAATTTTATATACGTATAATAAATTAGTCTATAGTGGGTCTCATTGACTAATATCTTTAGTCTTAAAAAGTTTACAAAAATATATTATTTGTTAAATTATTTAATGTGAAAAAAAAATATTTGTAAGTAAACAGTAATAATTGGTTAAAATGAATGTAAGAATAAAAACAAAGTATGGTGTAATATAAAAAAGAAGCAATAGTTTTTCCTAGATTAGTTAAGATTTTATTTTTATCTTTAGTGTGCTTGTACAGGGTGTCCAAAATTAATGTATCATTTTAATTTTGCTACCATTTTTTCTCTACTTGCAACTTTTATACAAAATTTTTATTTTCAGACTCTAAAAACATCCCAAATAGTTAATATGGAATGTTACAAGAAGTAACAGAGTGTTTTTATCATTAAAGCATTTTTTTTTTTTTTTAATTGGCAAAAGATTTCAAGATGTAACTAGGAAATTGGTATGGTTTGTGGTCCCGAGGAATCATATTGGATCATATATCTAATGATTTTTTGAAAACGAAAATGGAAATGCGATTACGGTTAATGAAAATCGCTAAAAAAGAGATGATCCGAAGTTTTTTGTAGCGGAAAACTGATGACTTCGAAGTAGAGAGTATGTGGTTTCAACAGAGTGGTGTAACTTGTCCCACAGCAAGATAAACAATATATTTTTTGAAGGCTGGTTTTGGGGAGCCTGTCGAGCTGAAAAGAAGAAAATATTTTTGAAATTATACCTCAATTTTGGACATCTCTTAATTGTTTCAATGCAGAATATATATCTGTTCTGTTATGATTTAAGCATTTCATTGTTGTACGTTTTTGGTGTTGTTTTGTATAGCCATCTCTAGTATGCCAACAGCAATTTGATAATGTATTTCTATTTTCATAATAGCTATAAAGAACGGTTTTTTTAATAATAAAAAAAAAATTGTTTCTGATGCAGGTTATGAATGTAAAAAAGCTTTTATAATAAAACCTAAAATTATCAAAAATCCTTTTCTGTGTAGGTTTTTACAAATCTCTTTCCTTTTATATAAAATTTAAGCTGTAACAATAATCTCTCATCTGACCCACCCTTGAGTTTTTATAGTCTTCATTATTTTGGGTATTTAGATAGACATAAGACCAAAAAGAAAAAAGAATAAACTTGCCAATAACTATGTATTTAAAATATTTTTTATAAGTTTCATTATTGTCTTCATAAACTGGACTCCTGTGGAGTCATGAATAAAAATTAAACATTGTTTGGAATATATATATTAGTCTTTTTTTTTACCCTACTCAGAGAAAATTTTATCATAAGCTTGATTAAAATTTTTAAGCAGCGAAGCTATTTTTATAAAATAAAGTAGTGAAAGCCCGGTTTAAATTTAATAAAGCAGCAGGTGCTGAAAAAATTCTAGCAGAGCTATTAAAATCCGGCGGCAATAAGCTAATAATACTGTGCAACAACTGCAAATACCTTTTTTAATATATTTTTTTGATGCGCTATGGTCGTCTTACTTCAATAATGATCAGCATTTCAGATTCTATGGATGGGTTTTTTTGTAATTTTGTTCTAAAACGTGAGATTTTAGAAGAGACTGCTTCATACATCTTATGATAACTTTGAAATGACTTATTCGTTGTCGTTACGCCCTATGTTAGAAAATGCCAAATGTCAAGTTTGCTCGATTAAATGTCATAGTTAGCGAGATCATTGGTCCTTATCAATGTGGCTTTATATTTACTTGGTCAATCTACGACCGACTTGGCTTTCGCGAATTTGGAGAAAGTATCTACTAAAGAAAGTAAAACTGAGGTGATGGTTTCAACGGAAAAAAGATATTGATAATTTTATTAAAATATATAAAGTTTGACAGCCCTGAAAAACTGATGACCTTAACTGAAACACGATTAAAAGTTGGGAGACAAACGATAATTCAGACATGAATAAAGATAGAGTTAAAGAGGTTGTGACAGATAACTGAGTAAATAGAACGGGCATTATTTTAAACAAAAAACACATTCTGTTTACTTTCGTTGACTATAATAAAATCATTGGTAGTATATTACGAAAAACTACTGCGACTTTTACAAATTTGGAGGATAATATCAGCTAACGAAACTGAGACTAAGTTGATGGTTTCAGCGAACAAGAAATCAAACATGTTTGAATATCATGTCAACATTGGTAACTGTAACTTAAAAGTAGTTAAAGAATTTAAATACCTCTGTACCGATGTAAACAAAAGCAATAACATCGGTTTTTAAAGAAAGAGAAGAATATGAAAAGCAATCTATCCTTGCTATGTATTATATGGCGCAGAAGCATTAATACGTGGAAGGGCAGATAAAGCAGAACATTGGGAGAAAAATTCTTCGACGCAGATATGGCGTGATCTATGTAAACGGAAAATACTGGCGTCATACCGATTTTGATGACTACGCTAAAAGGTTTAAGTGCAAAAAAAACCTCTCAATAACTAACTCGCTCGTAAATGATCAGCTCTCTTTTATCAGAACATCCAGATATCCTTATCCCGATGCACTTCCAGGCAAAGGGTCAATATTAGAGTTTGGCAACTTGTTCTTTAATTTATTAGCTTATTAGTGCATAAACCAGTGGCTCAATACTTTGGAGGTGTTTCAAAAATTTCACAAACAGATTATTGCTGCACTCGATACAATCTATTAAGAAAATTATCACTCTCAGATATTATTTTGCATCGTGTAACATTTAAAATTTTAGATGCTTGTAAATATTTAAAACTCAAGTGGGTTATGAATTTAATTCTATAAATATTGAAATTTGAAAAAAACAGTATATCCAAACCTTTTTTTAAAATGCTGCAAAATACCATTATGTGCCAAATAATTTTCTACTCCATTGTTGTAAGGTATACACCGCCTAAATAGCGCAACTTAAACGTAAATTTGTCTTATTAAATTATATGAAAAAAAAAAACAGCAGAAATATTCAATCTGAATTTCTTTTCAACCATCACAAGGCTGTTTTCTTTCTCTGATATGTGAGTAATGAATGCAAGAATGAAAAAAATCCAAAGAAAAAAAAAATAGGAACGTGGAAATTACGAATATAATGAGAAGGTAATTACCAAGAAAAGTACTGTGCTACTTATTATAACAATATTTTTGTATATATTTGTGTAAAGTAACCAAATATAGGGTGTCTGAAATCGAGGTATCATTTTAATTTTGCTACCATTTTTTTTCTACTTGTATTTTTATTCTATATTTTTATTTTCGCATAACTTTTCTCTTTTAACAGGACCCTATTTGGAATAAACTGAAAGAAAAATATTTTTAATATCGGAAAAAAAGGAGTTTTTTTTATTAAAATTATACCTCAATTTTGGACACACTTTATCTGCGTTGATATGGAGTCATTTACAATAAATATATCCATAAAATACATTCACATTCATACATATGTCGTTCAATTATATATCAAATTTTAATTTTTAAAGGTTTTTCACTTTCATTTTTTATTTCAGAGATGTGGTTATCATTGTGGCAGCTATAACTGTTGAGTAGAGTACACAGATGCTTTGTCATTTAAATGCAGTTGCTTGTTGGTTTCATTGACATTTAAATGCAGATAAATCGCTCGCTATAAGTGTTGCTAGAAAGAGAAAGTATTCTGAGAAATCATCTGTAAAACGTCATCGATTTTTTTTTTTTTAAATGTTTGCAAATTTAAAGATTTTCTTTTTTATCATTAAAACTTAAATTTTTAAACTCATGGTACGCGTATGTAGATCAAATATTCAGAAGAAATTATATTCTTAAAAACACTGTGATATTATTATTTGCATTGTGCCTAATCTTCTGTCGTTATTTTCATTTGTTTTTTGTAGATACCTTTCTTTTTCTATCTATTGGCAAATTTCGAATATATATTGCATTATACACCAGAGAAATATGAGCGCTTGATTTCGATTTAAAAATAGTTAACAAAAGATTTGAAATTAGGGCATAATAGAAAATATTCACAACAAGACACAGTTTTGGCAACAAGTCCAGATGTTAAAACACTCCTATAGAGATGTCATTTATTTTGCAACCAGCAGATGAAATGAAGCTTAATAATGCTGAAAGTAATGGCTACTCGTACAAAGATAAGTGGCCTCTTGCATTATTTCGAGGGGAATTATTCTGCTTAACATCATATACAAGTGAGGAGAAGGAGTACAAATATGATATTTATTCCGAGATTAAGATAGCAAATAAAATAAATAGAATAAGTTTTCTATATTATATTTGGTAGGCGGTTGCGGGCCTTTTCTTCGCTTTGCAGTTGGAGTTGATGCTGACAATATTCGCTGAATTTGGGGGTGAATTTAGTCTATAAGAGGATTCAAAATTATCAATGAGCTTTTGAATGGTAAAATTAATCCAGTGGAAAATTCATTAAAAATTACTGAAAGTGCCGTCGCAAATCTGACTTCATTTTGATTCAAATAATCAGGGCGAATAAAACAAATAATGAAATTGGAAAATTTCAATAGGTGTTAAATGTAGAATAAGACTATTATTATTTGACGTCCATTTGTGAGGTGAAATGCAAACGGGTAATTTGATTCGCAATCATCTGCTAGTTGATGGTTATCAAGGCCAAATAGTGAGCACAGTTAAAACCAATAGTAACTATGTATAGTTCAAAATTTAAACATCATCCTCAGGGACTTGACTGCGCAATATCCTTCAAAATGGGTTGTAATTAGGTATATAAACGATATATCGATGTTTAGAAAACATCGATGTTAACATCGAAAACATCGATGTTTTTATGGACAATGTTGCATCTAACCAATATAGAATTGAAAACAAACCTGAGTAATCTACAATGGAGATTTAGAATAGTTAAATAGGACGGTATAAAAGGGCCAATGTGCAAAGTATTTTCATTAAAAAGGGGCATGAAATATTAAAAACGACTCGAAGCTTGGTGGTGATATAAAATCTTAACATCGGAATAGTTCAACAATTTCTATCAGTTTTTTATTCTTACAATATTTTTATAAATAATATTTTCGATTCTGTTTTGCACTTTAAAATTTAATACTCGTTAAAAAAAATTGTAGTAATAATTTTCGAAAGACTCTTTTTAGTAACTATAATAAAATATTTATTCCGCGGTTAAAAGTATCGAACAGGAGCATAGTGTTATTATTCGAAATAGCTTGCTTAAGTAATAATAGAAGTGTTTTTGAATAGCTATATTTATGTAAGGACTAATCCGATGTTTCCAAATTATTGTACACAATGATCGGATATATAAAAAAAAGTCAAAATATAAAGAACATTTATAAAGAAAGATATATTGACATTTTGCGGTACTTGTGGCTGCTTAATCAAAAAGTAATTGGGTGTGAACTAAGTATTACTATGTCAATAAAACAAATATAAAAAAATATATATAGTTACGAAAATAAGGTTGGGCACCACAGCGTTTATTATGTCGCTCAAATAAATAAGCAAAAGCTGCAAGAACAAGTATACGTGCTGTTTACAAATAACAAAATCTACAACAACAAACATTAGCAGAGATAAAGTAATTAAAAATAACACGGTAACAACAATAAATAAGCAGTAAAGAAAACAAGTAACAGACAATAAACAAGCAACAACAAATACTAAGAGCTGAAAGAGAAAATGTTTACATGCGCATAGCTATATAAGAACTAAAAACCAGCTAAAGAAAGAAATGGAATCTACCTGAAACATCGAGAGGCTCGAGAGCTTTCGATGTGTTGTTTACTCAGCCATATAAAAAGTACATCGATGCGAACGGCAATCAGTTTGTGTCGTAAACACAGTGAGTGCAGTTTAAGCAAAGTAAACTCAGCGAGTGCAGTTTGTGTGAAGAGAATTTATAAGGAATAAACTCGTGAAGTTAATCGTGAAGTAAAAGACCAGTTTAATTGAAGCCAACTCAGTAAAGAGAGTAAAATGCGGATAACATCTGGTTGAAAAGGTTGTGATCGAACCTAAGTTATAACTACGATCGGGTTGGAACATCTTTAAGTAGAAAGATCTGTCGAGTAATTGTTGTTGTTTACAAGATTTTAAGCAGACGGAATAATTAAGAATAGAAAATTGTTATTGCTGGCAAAAAAGTTACAAGCAGTAGTCCACAAAACTGTGTTGAATAAAGGATTTTAAGTAAAAACCAAACACAAGATTTATTTTATTTTAACTACAATCTCCGAACTCATAAATACACGTTTTTAAAAATGTAAAAGTGTAACAATATATATAAAAATGTATAGACTTTGGAAGTTATGAACTTTCTATAAATTGTTATCAATGTGCAATTTAATTTTCTATTTTCATGTCAATTAACAAGAAACTGAACGTATGCGTATGATTAATATTTAAAATTTTTTAGAATATATATAATAATCATACGTCAAATTTATTTTAAAACTATAGCCTATTCAATACAGTTTATTCTGTCTATTCCCGCCCCAGTATATTTTAGAATTCTGTTCCGTTTAATGACTACTAATATGTTTTAAATCAAACCTGATTCTATTAAATACTTGTGATATCGCAAACCACTTTTCAGAGCATTCAAAAATATATATATGTACATACACTCTGACTTTTTCTTACAAACGAGTCAGATCTTATACAATTAAATTCATGAATGGTCGAACAAATATTGGGTTATATGTCTAGTTGAATATAAAATATTCATGTGTATCACCTAAAACCGCGAAATTCTGACGATTTGCAAAATGTGATCAAAATTTTGATGAAATTATGAGAAAGAAAATAAGAGTTTCGGAAATGGTGGAATAGTTAAAACATCAATAATAGCACTTCTACGAAAAATATTTTGCACTTTTCAAATGATAAGAACGCAAGCACGTACATAAAAAGCAAATAAAAAAGACGTGGGACTATAGGCAATAAAGCTTTATCTGCAAAAAATTTCTGACATCATGTCAAAAGTAGTCGAATAATGTTTATACTTTCTATGAATTTTATATAAATTACAAAAAATTAAATGTTTGTAAAAAATAATAATTAATAATAAATTCTCAATTCCCATTTTTAAAAATTGACTTTTTTCTAAAAATTTGTTCGGTCTGCCCAAAAGTGCAGCGTTCTCTAAAGTTTCTGACTACTTTATGTGTTCTGTAGCGAAGTACACTCTCTTTTATTGGTTTAGTTGGCCAATATATTTTATTCTAAACAGGATGGTGATTTGATATTAGTAAGGGGGTGCAGGGCGGCATCTGGACTTGGAAGCCTTGTTTTTATTGATAGAATTGTGGATTGATATTTATACTGGATTAATACAAGTGAAAAATCCTTCTTAGTCATCTGATTTTAATCCAGCAAAACACCTTTTGGGACGCCAAATACGAAAACGGAAAGTGATAGAAAGAGCTGATCGAAAAAATATTGTAGCGGACGAATGTTTAAAAATTTCTAGCTCTGTGGTGCAGCTCTTGCTGGATTCAGTGCAGTTACGACCTCAAGAAGGTATTACATATAGATATTACCCCTTTAATCAATAAATTGACAAAATTGTTATAATTTTTCGGTCAAAAACCATATTAGGTAACTTGTTGTTTACTTACTATTGTGACGTTAATTTATGGACTTTTACTGTTTCCTTCTAAAATTAACAAATGCAAGAATATTGCTAGTTTTGTTTATTAATTTATAGACTTATATAAAGTGTCCCAAAATTAAAGTAAGAATTTTATTTGCCGCCATTTTTGCTGTAAGTTGTTGGCAACCCTGAAAAACAGCAATTTGACAGCCGAAAGTTCAGAGATAGTAAAAGTGACCATGAACAGCAAGAGAGTTCATGCATAGATTATTGTGTCTTTTGACGTCAAAGGTCTTTAAACGCTGCATCAATAAAATTTAACCACAATTATAGAAAAAGGACATGAATAGTTTTGGCAGGAGAGTGTTTGTGTTCCAGCAGAGGCATGGAGGCCTCTAACAATAACAATATAAAGACCAAAAGAGGCGTTTTATATTTAATTCAAGTCTCGTTTTGGAACACCCTTTTGGTGTAAAAGGTGGTCGAACCAAAATGCACGATATTAGTTTTAAAGAACAAAAAGTTTTCAGAGAATTATATTAATACTTTTCTTATCATAGAAGGATCAGTAACTATTATGCGTGAAACAAAATATCGTCCAAATGCAAGCCACGGATTCTGTGATCCATCGATGAATATTTTTAATGACTTTGAGACATAATTGAGTTTCAGTATCGTTAGTGTGCCGAATTATCTCATTATTTAGATCTTGAATTGTTCTTGGCTTATTGATTTACACTTTTTCTTTTAAATATCCTCAAAGAAGAGGTCCAACGGGTGTCAAGTCACATACTCGTGGCGGCCTATTAATATCGCCACGATATGAGATAACACGGCCATTGAATATCTCGCGCATATCGTTCAGGTCCATATCCTTAATTTCTGGCCGCAAGAAGTACTTTGTCATTGGGTACGACGATGAGTTGAGACTAACGGATCTTCTGCCACACTATAGCGAACAGCAGCAAGGTTTACCGCAAAACGAACTGGGCGAGCATGCACGGGTGTTTCTACATTTCCTACAGACTCGGTTTGCTGAAATATGTGCATAATTCACTCTATTGTGGACACATTTGTTAGGTTATGGTGACCAAAAAAAAAAAAAAAAAAAAAAAAAAAAAAATCACGAAATGCATGCAATGCATTTTGATTTCAACGCCCATTTTCGTTAAAGGCTTCAACAATCTTAACGCGCTGCTCAATTGTGTACCTCTACATAGTTTAATTTTGTCAGACACGGCGACAAAGGAATGTCAAATTAAGTTGGACAAAAAACTAATCGTTAAAGTGTGACTTTCAATTAACATTGTGCATTATGGTTGGACCACCTTTATTGAATAGTTGTTTACTTACTTTACTGACAAAACGTATGTGTATATATTTTGCAGATATTAGAGCAAAAAAAAAAAAACAATTATTTTTACAATGATGAAGCAAAAAGGTTTAAATCTAAAAAAAAAAAATTCATATAGTAAAGGCTCTTCAAAATGATGTCTCGTTATAATTTCAATAAAAGAAGACTTATTCAGATATTAAAAATATTGTTATTTCAGTTTATTACAAATAGGTTCTGGTTATAAATGAAAAATTATGGGTTAGACTTAAACTTTTAGCAAATTTTCAATTATGTAAAACACTAAAATAAATATATTAGTCTTTTTTCTATTGAAATTGAAATGATAGCTTAATTTTGGACACCCTTTACAAATTTAAAATTCCGTACTATATTTATTTCTGCCTGAATTGTATATTTTTTTTCTTAAATTTATAAATACACCTACAATTGAGAGAGATAAGTTTATTTTACATGCAGCTAAAGGATATTTCATTTCTTTCTACAGATTTTTGCTTCTTATAAACATGTGTAAACATAATAAAACATATTTCTTTAAGTATGGGTGTGTAACGTGTGGTTATGCAAGAAACACCTTAAAAGTGTTAAATAAAAAGTAAATTGTTGAATGTTCCAATGACTTCGTTTCTTCTTGTGTGTGTAAATATATGGGTACAATGTTACGGTATAATAGCATGGTTTATAAGAAAAATAAACCAGAAACGCAAAGGATATACAGAATAGAAAACAATATCAAAAAATAGCATATACTGATGTTATTGGCAGCTAAACCACAAATTTGTGTGTATGTAGTTTTCTATGGTCTGTATAAATTGTAAATTGTGGCAAGTTAGCTGAAATAATTTCTCCAATAGTTTTTTTTAGCCGATGAAAAATAACCAAACAATAATCAATACGTTTGTCATACCGTTCCGTAAAAGGTAGGAACAAATTTTAATTTTACAATAAAACACCTAAAATCATTCCTATATATCCATTTTCTTCGAACCTTTTTTATTTAAAAAAATAAAAAAGTTAAATATATATCTCGTCCAGGTTCAACATGAAGTCCTAGAAAATGCAGCGGTGGCATTGACTAATAGTTTACTATGGTAATGTAATACGTATAACAAAATGACCTGTAATATTTTTCTCTTATTTTTGAATGTTTGTGGTTAACAGTTGCGTAATATACATCTGCTGTTGGGTACAATAAAAAATCCAAAGAAGGGATGACATTGGTTAGCTTTAATGAAATTTGAATTTAGTCAGAGCCACTTTTTTTAAAATGGAAGCAGAAGCAATTTGCTAAATCCAGCTTGAAGTATGCATTAGCCTAACCACCATTAAATCATACAGTGTGCATTATTGATACATATTGTGTTATCTATCATTTATTGTTATTTTTTTTTAACTAAGAAAAATCGATTAGAATGGGCTAGAATGGGCTCCTTGACTTAAAGAAAATGGAATTCAATAATTTTTAGTGATGAATCCAAATTTGAAGTTTGTGTTTGTGATAACACAAAACACGTTATTCGGAAAAAAAGTAAAGAGTGTCATAAAGACTGCCAAAAACCGACAGTAAAGATCCCAACACGTGTTAGTGTTTTAGTATTATTGTTAGGAGAGCTGCATTTTTTAGAGCAATACCGACTCACGTTGATACTAGGGTGATCGATTATTCGACTTTATTTATAAACCGGTTTTCAAATAATTCGAAAAGTAAAACTTTAAAAAAAATCGGTTTTCGGATACTAATAATTCAAATAACCGGTTAGTCGGTTCTTTAATTTAATTAAAATTTTTCTTAATTTTTAAAGCGCAGAGATCGACCACGTCGTTTTAAAAATAAGCAGAGGCTAACGGAAGCTTTAAATTATAATATATTATATATTTAATTATAATAACAACAATTTTAACAAATTTTATAAAAACTATAACAAAACGGTGTGCAGAGGCCATAAAAAACACAAAGTACTGAAAGTTATTTACGTTTCGAACAGCTATCCAAGGAACTCATTTCGTTTTTGTTGTACTACTTGGTGGAGAAGGGAGTTAAAGGTTTGTTATTATAGTTATAATTTAGGTGCCTAAGATAACAAAAATTAAAAGTTTTACTTTTAATAAATGTATTAGTAATATACGAGTCCTTAATTGCCTCAACAAGAAAATTTGCTTAGATTCGGAGCAGCACTGTATGTAAATTTATGCACCACCTATTTAATAGTGTATGTGTCACTGTGGCATGTTGGGTAAGAACTCACCTTCCAACCACGAATGGTTCAATCCCAGGCTACATTATCTGACAATTTTCAACAGCGATATCACTTCATCACATTACTAGCGACTGCTTATGTATATTTACGCTGTGAAAAACTTCACTAACTAATATATCTGTCGTTCGGAATCGGTGTTTGTGGGTTTGTTAGCTTTCAATGAGCCTAGTTAATCATTCTGCATATAGAGAAATCAATATTTATTTACAGAAGATGAAGAATGGTTATTGTTTGGATCTATCTTGGTTTTCACGTTCTTTTTGAGACGTTTAAGGCTGTCATATATACAGAAATAATAACTAAATTTATACAAATAGTATAAACGATGTACGATAGTATAAATGATGAGCATATTTGCAATAAACAAATATACAAACGTATAAAAATTATACATATTTAAACTAACTGGTTTATTCGGTATTAGTAAAATGAAGAATTTGAAAAAAACCGTAATCGACAAAATCAGAAAACTGGTTAAAACCGGTAGAATAATAACCGTCCGATCTTCCTAATCGATACCCATCATAACTTCTTTTGATAACTTAGTTTTTCATCAGGTCAGAGCTGCAAGCCATACAGCCAAAATCAAAAAAAGTTGTTTCAAGGCAACGAAATTGATTTTCTGAGCTGGCGTTCTTCTAGTCCAGATCTTAATTCCACTGTAATCTTTTGAACATTAGTAAATATACGGTTTCAAACAACTTTAAATGGGTTAAATTATAAAATAAAGAAATTTTGGCTCAAATAACCCTAGAAAAATTATAAATAAGCGTTAAAATGCTGTTATAAATATAAAGAAGGCTCAACAGTTTTAAAGTCCATTAAATTGTATTAAGTTTACGCTGTATGAATGTGGTCTAGTGGTCTGTGGAATAGTGGTCTTATTTATATGCACTAAAAAATTGGAATATACGTAGATTATTTTAAGAGTTTTTCAAAAAGGATTGAATTCATCATTAATTTTTTTACAAATCCTAATAAAGCAATGAATTTTCTTTAAGATAATGTCAATTATTATTTAAGTAATGTTAGATAAACAGCAAAAAAATATATGTAAATATTACATACGTTAAAAAAGCGAGCTGTATGAATTAATAGTGGTCAGGGTGGTATATAAATGACGAATGTGAGTGCTCAGAATAACCATTTGCAAAGTGCAATCGGGCAGTAGTGCGATTACTGCCATGCACTTAATACTTAAAATTTATTTTACATATAAGGTCGACACTAAAAATGACGCCGAATTTACTAGCTTTACGCATCCGGCGTTGCCCGAAAATTTATATGTATGTATATTATAAATGGGAGATAATAAGTTCCCTTTTTCCCAAACCTATTCGTTTTCTTTAACACTTTCTGGTATTTATAACGAAAATGCGAAGGCGACTTTTAACATCTCCCGTTGATATATTTATTTGGACTTGCAATAACAAATATTATTTTTATAGAGTTTCTCATGTGCTTGGAATCATTATTCTGTTATAAGATAAAGTCTTTATAATCACAGCACTACTGTTAACATTATGCTCACCAGTCATTTTTTTTTTTGTCAATTCTGACATTTAAAAATACCCCTGTGAAAGAAAAGAAATTACATACAATGACAATTTCTTCACCTTATCTGCTCGGTTGAGAAGGACGAGGAATCGGTACAATACCTTCTTCGTGACTTTACCGGTGTGTGATAGCTGAGATTAAGGCATGTTAATGGACGTCTCTTGCATGATCTAGAGGTCAGATTTGTTAGTGATTTTCCTGAGACCCTGGTTGGCTATCGCGAGAACCAAGTCGATCTCCCTCCTTAAAGGATTTTTGATTTCTTTCTTGTAGGCAGCATAATGGGTCATAGAATCTTCTGTTGTTCTTGTTAGCCGAAGACGATCGATGCTATCGCACCTAACCACACCTTACGTACATATATTTTTTTAGAAACCACATGTTTTCTAATATTTGCGGCTCGTAGTAATGGTTTTTTCTTTTGTATAAAAACTTTTTAATCAACTCTGGTTGAGTTATTTCTGTACATTAATTGATGAAGCACTTAAATTGAATTGCTACCTGATATCCCTACAAGAAAAAAATTTTTTTTTTTTTTTACTTATACGTTCATCATTTCGTTTTTGGTATTGAACTTTAAACTAGAATTTTTTTTTAACTTTACATAATATTCTAAAGTGGAAGATTTCGAAGACTTTTCTAGCCCAAAACATGGCTGTGTTCTGTTTTTGGAAATTGTTTTTATTTCACTTCATTCCATTTTTACTTTCTTTATTCTGAGGTAAATAATTTGAAGATGTCTGAGTAAAAGTTATTTTTTTGCAATTCAGAATGTTTTTTACATAAAAGTTGTAATTATTATTTCTTTTTTTGATACCCCAATAGCCTACTACATAGTGTGCTAGTTTGTCAACTCATGAATTGTGGGTTCGATTCTCACAAAAGACTCTGGTTATCACGCCGAAGATATGGTCAATAGTTACTCCGTTCGTAATAATTGCAATGTAATTTATAATTGTATTCTTATTTAATAAATAAATAAATAAAAGTAAAGGTTTGGTTTTTATATAATCTCAACAATAAATTACCTATTTTTGTTTTCAAAAATTGAATATCTTCTATATATAGTATATAAAGGATGACTATAAAATGCGTTGTAATTGATGTTATTTTGTAAGCTATTAAACGAAAGGTGAAGTCAATGCCACGATTTTTATGTATATGCGGTTTTTGCAGGTAATGACGTTAGAGTGAACACCTTTGTATTGCATAAGTTTTACTTGAAAACGAAATTTGTTACAGCATCTAAACCTTGTCTGAGTTAGAAAATATTTCTAAAATTGGGCCACACAACCATCTGTCAAAAAGTGGACGGAATTGGATAGGTTAGAGCGTCATCTCCCATATAGAAAACACTGACTTTGTGGTCAATATAAATCATCAGCCAAAAAATTAGCGTAAAATCTCAGATCTCTGCAAAATCGTCGGTTAATATCAGTTATATTCATAAGACAAAAATAGCACACATAAAACCCAATTAGAACAAAAAAAAAAAAAACATCAAAATCCTAATAAAACCCGGTGAGTCGGGTTTTTTTTTAAAAAAGCTGGATTTTTGCCATCCTGCCTTCCATTTAAACTAAATATCTATAATATTTTTTTTATATATTAAGAGCGAGATTGGATAACAGAGTGTGGCACCTTCCTTTTATGGTTGATATATATATTTTGTTATGTGGAGAACGGTAAAAATTAAAGCTTCGGTATTAATCCTGAAATGTGATAAACTAGGGTAAATATCATAATTAAGATATGGGAAGCGAAGCATGCCGGGTTTTAAATATTACGAAAATAAAAAGTAAAGTTTTTTGGGTCAGTATTTTAATGAGTATGATGTTAATAAAGTTTTATGTTAAAATCAATTGAACTTTGTTTTAAATATTATGCTTTTATGTTTTCCTTTTCCTTAAAATAAACCAAACCCTTATAGAGTTTATTAATTAACGCACATACTAGCCCTGTCTTAACACAAAGCAAAGGGTGATAATGAAAAGAAAAAAGGTTTAATTTAATTTTTTTTTGTTAAATTTAATCTTTGATGTGGGTTTTTCTTTTTTTTAAAGGATTGATACTTATATGCAAAGCCTAGATGCCCAAAAGTTTTATTTCCAGTAGAAATTAACAGATAATTGTAATTTATGACACCTTTATTTCTAATTAGTTACTAAATCAAAAAATTTAAATTTAACCTTAAAATATACAAAAATCAATATTTGCTTTGATTTCTACAATGATGTTCTGTAAAATAATAAAAATGGTTAAAGGTTAAGGTCATTCGGCCAACTGGGCACGATATGAAGCTTCAGTTACATCTCCATCCGCACTAAATATTATATCTATAATAGCTATGTAAAATCTGTGCTGATATATAGATGCGAGGCTTGGAACACCACCAGTTGAGGCTTGCAGGCATTACAAATATTTAGGAATCGTTACCTACGCAAGATGCAACTGTGCCATAACACATAGTTAAACCTTCGAATAAAATAACCCAAAATGCTACTGACTGAAGTCCACAGGAAGGCCGAATAAGGGGCGCCTAAGCCAACTGGATGCCGAATTATTTGCGTTAATAGATCGTGGGATGAGGAAATTCGTTGGGGAAATATGTACCTTGTATAGGACAATAATAACAATATATAATAGTTACTTTGTAAGGGTATGTATGGTACCATGCCCACTTATCCAATTGGGTCTTTTTGACAGATTTCTTGTATTGACTATAGTGCTATTGCGACCAAATTCAGAGACTCTTTGAATGTGACACCGCCCAGTCTGATTTTTCGAATTCGTATACGGAATAGTCCATTTCAGACATATAGAGAGATACTATAAAAATTTTAAGAAAATAGGTTCAGACGTTATACATATATACATACATATATAAACACAAATTAATTTTTATATTGTTATATGATTTAATGTCAAATAACAAAATGCAGTTAATATTAAGACGACAATGCTGTACAAAAAAAAAAGACTAATCTGAGTTTTATTTTCCATTTTTTCTTATTAACATTTTCATTTTCATTTTCGTGTTTTTTGACACAATTTTGCATAAAATAAAAATTTGCAAGATAAACCAAACTTACAAAATAGATTTAAGCATAAGCTATGAATAGAAGAATGGAAATATAAAATAAGTAGATGTTTAAATGCATAGAATGCAACAGTAAAGCATTTGCTTAAAATATTTGTACAACAGCTGAGGTGAGAGTGTCATTAAAAAGACAAAGTTTTTAATTAATATATTAAATACTTGTTCAATGAACAATTTCAGGAGAAAAATATTGTGCAAAATTTTCTTATTTAATGAAATTATTCCCACCAATACTACGCAAAAGATTAAAGTAAAAAATGATACAAGAGCACGAGTATAAAAAATTTTTTTTTAGTGTGCAAAATGGAATAAAGTGATGATTTCAACAATTTTCGGTAGCTGAGGAAATATTTCTAAAAAAAAGAATTACACGTTTTTTAAACATTTTGTAATTTTTAATTTTTTCTAATGGAACGAATTATATTATGGCATCATTTCACTTAAAAGAAAATTACACCTGGAACAGAAAAATGCCAATCGTTTTATAATTTACACACTTTTCGAGGGATGTCTGTAACCCTTTTCTTTTAAGTTCTTTATTGTTTTTATTATTGCTTAAAATTTGTGTAAATGCTTTTACTTATTTAAATAAATAAGAGAAATTATGTACAGAAAAAGGAAAAAAAAAAATAAAATAAAATAAGAATCAAAGAATTTAAAAGAAAGTAAAGATCAAGTTATAAAAAATCAAAGAAGTTTAAAGCGAAGTAGAGACACAAATATAAAGAAATAAAGAGAAGTTGAATTTGTAAATGAATATTTGTGATAATAAGATCTAAACTAAGCTCAGCTCAAATGAAAATAAGAAGAAGAAAGTCATTAAAAATATTATTATTTTTTTTAATCTATACTGCGACTATAATGTTTGTTTTTGTTGTTTTGGGAATATTGTTCGCTTGGCTTGGATTGTCACTCCATTGTTGGTATTTCTGACAATAGATATTAATTTAATTTTTTTTCGTAATTTATCTTTATCAATATATTTAATTATATTTTTTTGCTTTTGGTTAAATATTAAGTAATTATCTGAAATATCTTAATCTTAAGAAAGAAAATGTTATAGAAATTATCTTGATGAATAAATATTATGAATTAATGAAAGATAAAAAACTTGTGAGGCAAATATGTGTGGTTAAGCTAATTCGAGGGATGTGATCGGATAGATTTCGTTCGGTCTTGTGGATCTTCATTATCATGTCTCGCCAGAATATCCATGGTAGGGCGGGTTAAGATGCGCAGTTCCTATGACACGTAGGTACTTATTTAAAGTTTATACCGTTTGGCGTTATTGATTATGTCACTTTGAATCGGGAGTCTATAATAATTATTTATGAATGTCACATTTCTTGGACTTAAGATAACTGCAGACAAGAACCTCCCTACCCGGCTGCTAGCTAGCATTCAATGGCTCCCATTCTTCGGTCTTTTCTCTCCCTTTTCTATCTATCTAAGTGTCATAACTCTATAGGAGATTTACTTCTCAAGTAGAGTAAAAAATAAACGAATGCTCAGAGACTGGTGCCCTTTTCTATCTATCTAAGTGTCATAACTCTATAAGAGATTTACTTCTCAAGTAGAGTAAAAAATAAACGAATGCTCAGAGACTGGTGCCTAAGTAGTTATCAAAATGGTAGTTTTAATTTTATACATGTGTGTTCATTACAGTATTCTATAGACGCCAAAATGTAAACATACATTTTTTTCAATCGCTATAATAATGTCGAATTTTGTGCCTAAAAAAAATGTTTTGCGGTCTTATAACCTTCTTTCATTTGAAGAAAACGGCTGCTGAAAGGTCAATTTTTGGTAGAAGCTTACGGTCAACATGCACCAACCCAAAAAACTTGTGAACGATGGTTTGTGCGGTTCAAAAGTGGTGTTTTCGACGCTGAAGGCAAGGAATGGCCTGGTCAGCCGAAAGAGAATAACTTGCAGAATATCATTATGAGTCACACAAAAAGCCATTTCGCAACATTTAAAAGCATTGAGATTCATTCAAAAGCAATTTATTGAAGCCAAGAGACGTTGAAATGCAATTTTGCATGTCAGATATAATGCTCGAACGCTAAAAAAAGAATTAATTTTTTCATCGTATTGTTACTGCTGATGGAAAATAGATGCATTACGATAATCCCAAGCATTAGGATAATCCCATGCATAAAAAGTCATATGTAAAGCCCGGCCAGCCAGCCAAATCAACTCCGAAGACGAATATCCATGACGCTATGGTAATGCTCTGTATTTGGTGGGATTAGAAGGGTGTTTTGTATTATGAGCTGTTGAAATTGGGTCAGACAATTACAGGAGACCTGTACCGAACACAATTGATTCATTTAAAGAGAGCAATCAACGAAAAATGACCAGACACGAGGCCATAATCTTCCATCATGACAAATCTCGGCCATATGTTGCAAGACTTTCAAAAAACTATTTGGAAAACAAAAGATGGGAAGTTTTGGTTTACCACCCTTATATCCAGGACCTTACCCCATCTGACTATCATTGTTTTGATCGATGCAGAAAGCCCTTACTTGAATACGCTTCACTTCAGAACAGGGTATCAAAAATTGGCTTGATTCATTCTTTACCTCAAAGCCGAGGCAGATATTTTGGCGCGTAATCCAGTTTCTATCAGAAAGATGGAAAAAAGTAGTGGCTAACGATGGACAATACTTTGAATAATATATCGATTCATTTTCCTATTATAATAAGTGAATTTTTCAAGCAAAAAATCAACATTATTAACTTGTATACCCAATAGCTTTCGCTCCACTTCTAAATTTAAACAATCTCTTTCTGCTTTTACAACTACGTCTCAAACAAAGTCAATAGTAAAAAGCAAACCTTTTTTATTTGATTGAATTGTCATTAACTTATTAAAGATCTTCTTTTACGTTAGAAATCATTTCGATATAAATTTATGGTAATCAAAAAAATATACTTACAAAAAGCCAACATATACGTAAAGACTAAAACGACATTAAAATTGTAAAAAATTGCACAAAATCAAGTTGCTGCTTATGCTTCTAACGACAAAAAAAGGTGAAGTTTTGGGAGTGTTTTTCTCACTCTATTCATTTGCGAGCAATTATTCTCATATTTTATGCCAATTTCTTGCTTGTCTGCTAGTGGATACTGTAGTTTCTTCGAGTTTTTTATGCTTCTTATGCCATACAGCTGAAAGTTACTTAATTAAGGTCACTTGCTCGGATTAGCAAAAAATACTTTTGCTTTAATAAATTCATGGTGTAGTTAGTTTTTTTTTAATTAGCCGTTTCATTGGGTTCCGTTTCTTACTTTCTTTTATTTTGTTCAAACCAGAACAGTTTTAAAAGGGTCAAGCCAAAGCCAATGTTACTATGATATGAACTCATATATAAAATAAAACTTTAATTAAAATTTTCTCAACAGTAAATATTTTGCCAGTGCACCTTTTGGTACCAATCTATAGAATTATAATAAAAAAATATAATTGGATGTATTTTAAATATATTTGTATGTATATATGTATGTATATATATTATATTATATTAATTCCCGTAACATGAAGGAACATGGGGACTTCTCTCAGTCAATGAGCTGCACCCCATTCTATTTTTAAGCTCATTGAAAGGGCCTACAGTTTAACGCCTGCTCCACACGGCAAATGCATTTATAGAATTTCCAATAGTAGTAATACTCATAACCAGATACTAGCTAATGTTATGAGGTGATACCGCTGTCGAAAAATTTTTTCTTTTTTTTTAAGATGGTCTGGCCTGGTATTGAACCGACGACCTTCTGGTTGGTAGGCAGGCGGGTGTCTTACCTACCATACCGCAGCGGCACACATGTATGTATATGTGTATAACATAACAAATTAAATATAAGAAGTTGGATATCAGCAGCTGCAGATACTCAGCTGTTAAAATTTTTATATTATGGAAACAAATTGGTATCTAGAAGACAGATTGAATGGTTATTATTCCACCAGTTTTAACCGACTTTTTCGGTTTTGTCGAATACGGTTTATTTAAAATGTACATTTTTCGAATACCGAATAAACCGGTTATCTTAACACGAATAACCCGTTAATTTAAATATGTATAATTTTTTTTTGCCGATCGGCAGATGTATTATTGAAGTTTTTCGCTAGCAAACTTGTGAGGTGATACCGCTGTTCAAAAATGTGAGATGGTGTGGCCTGGGTTTTATCGGGTGCTGTGATAGTAAGGAAAGTAATATGACACTATGGCACCTGCGGTTTACAATTTTTAACATCGAAAAGACTTTTCTACTTATTTGGGAATCTTGCAGACTTATTAGGAAATAGGACTTGACTCACTTAAGTGGCCACCTTATTTGCCAGGCCTAAAAATTTTTAATATCTCCTTAAGGAAGCAGTCTGGCGCATATCTACAGAACTCAAAAGTTATACAATCCTGTCCAGTACCTTTATTTTGCTTAAGATTCTAATTACAGAAACAAGTTAACGGAATTCGATAGGCGAGTTTAACACCGAATCTATAAAGAAAGGCAAGGACCAGCTCATAGTCTGTATATTCTCATTATTCTGAAGCAAGGAACTAAAGTGAGAATAAAAATCATCTGCATTCAGTACACCCCTTCCACTATACGAGTATGTTTTAATCATTTCCTCCATTCACTTGAACATTTCACGCTATTAATCGCTGTATGTTTTTGTTATAATATTTTAATTTTTTCTTACTGCAGATCATCAAATATATATTCTAGCTGTAAAATATCTGGATTTATTATATGAGCTATTGACACTTTTTATAAGCTCTAAGCCACAGCAACATAATCCTTCTAAAACGCCAACACATTCTATCAAATCATTTTTGTTGAGGCTGGCAAAATTGTCCATTATTAGTCAGTGCATTAGCTTGTCTGATTTTATTTGAAACTAATTATATCAAATCATCCACTGTCTCATTAGTTTGAAGGTTTATCTGGAAAGTAAGTCGATTTATTCCAGCGTAGTCTTCTATAGGTTATTGAATATTTCTATCAAAGCAATTATAGTTAAGAGTCTTCATTTCTAACATAGGCGCATCTGGTCAGAGTAGGGCTTAGATTTAATCGAGAAATCGACAATGTATAATGGAAGATAAATTCCCTTTTTATAAGTGACGACTTCTTACATCTTCCACTGGTATATTTATTAAGATTTACTATAATAAATATCATTTTATGGCATAATAAATATCTTAACACTTCCTGTGAAGTTAATTTGTTATCTTAATGTGCGACTTGATAATAGGATAGCATGTGAAAAGTTTGAAGGCTCTATTTTTTATAATTTGGAAGATATACCGTAATAACTACGCGTTTCGTAGGAATAGGCTCTGAACCAAATATCCTCCTTTAAGCTTTTATTAGCCCCTCAAAGCGCAACTTTTGTAAATATACAATATATTGAAAACAACGGATGTTAACAAACAAAAAGCTTTGGTTTATGAGAATAATGTGCTTGACATTTCAGATGAAAAATCATTAATTATGATCAAATATTATATGGCGTGAGCCATCGATCAGTTCTATTTGAACCAGCGGTTGTTTCGAATACATATGTCATTCTATTCTGTCCCAATAGGTACGTTAATAAGCAAAATTGGAAATGCACCAGTTACGAGTGACTCTTTGGTGCGGCTTGTGGAGCAGAGGTATCATTTTATATTTCGCAACCATTACGGTCAGTAGAGACACCTATCGCACCATGATAACAGATTTTTTGTGTCCGCTCGTCGGCTTGATGTGAACAATGTTTTGTTTCAACAGGTTTTGTTTCATGCTACAATCGATTTATTTCGTCAAACGTTTGGTTGTCGTCTAATTATCCGAAGTGGTGATGTCAGTTGATCGCTAGGAAGCTGAGTTTTGACACCGTTGGACTATTATGTGTTGGGCGCTGTTAAAGACAAGTGCTATGCCGACAAACTAGAGAAAAGTAAGCAATTTCAGGCCAAAAAAAATTTCGAAAAAGTCCTCGAAAATTGGTCCGATCGAATGGGGTACTGTGAGGCCAACTACGGTAGCCATGTAAATAAAATAATATTTAGTTTCTAACCGGAACAAACTGCTTTTGTTTTATTGCATTTTTAAACTTTTAAATGGCCCAACCTATATATCTGTACCCAACCTATAGATCTATTTGAATGTTAGCAAACAAAAAACCTTTTAACCTTTTAAAAACCTTTTAATAAAAATGTATAATTTCAGAAGAAACGTCATATAGTTTACTCGTTTTCCCTAGATTTTGGCCGCTCCCTTCTTCAATTTTAAAAAATTAGTACCTTCATTCTGAGTTTAACATTTCAACAAAATTTGCAATGTTTAACACATACAAAGAAATTTATAATATATGTGTATGGATTTAAGGAAAAACGAAACACGTAAAATATAGCCTTGAATAAGAGAATTCAACAGTTTTCGTCAGTTCTTATATTTTTCACTTTCCATTTTCACAAAAAAACATTTAGGCAGATTTCAAAAAGTAACAAAAAAACAAAAACAAAAATAAATAAATGAGAGAAAGCTGTCAGAATTTGTTTATTGCTATTTGTTCATTATTATTGTTTTCTATTTTAAATGTTATTTTCTTTTTCACTATATTTAGTAATTTGTTGCAAATTCTGACAAAATAAAAAACAACTCATGGCCACATTTAGAGCCATAAAAATGTAATAATAACACTGGTATACCAAAAAAAACAAACAATTATGCACGACTTTAAATAAAACTATATGAAATACAACGATTTTGATGCGCTGAATTCAAATCCGTTTCAGTTTTTTTTATGGGCTATAAATCACTGAACATCATTTTTTTCTATTTTCAACAGTTTCGGAGTTATTCACAAAAAAAAAAAAAATTCTTCAAAAAGTCATAAAAAAATTTTCAGAACGAAAATTTTAGATTAAAGCTTAAAATATTGGAAGTAAAATTAAGGTTAAATCACGAAAATCAGTTGGATATGGCTGATAAAATGCAGGTATCTAACTTTGTCCAAAATTAGCAAACACATTTTTTTCTTGCAAAATTAGTGGAAATGTTTTTTCTTTAATTTCCAAAAAGTTATAAAAAATTGTTAGAATATAAATTCTACATTTTAAGCATATAAGTCAAAGGCAGATATGTTGAAAGTGAAATAACCCAGCCAGGAAAAATTGTAATACATTGTTAGGCAACACACAATTATAATAAAAGGAAATGTCAGGTAGGAAGCAATACAAACGCATATAAGTATGTTTTTCTTTGATGAGTCACTATTCCTGAGACTTTTCAGGGAGACCCAGTTTTCGTAATAGTCCGCATCGTCAGAAAATACAAAATCGCTATCTTTGCAGGAATAGGCCAGAAAATCTTCTTGTCTATATCGAAAATATGAAACTATAGTGTCCTTATCTAACAAACTCCATAGCTGTGATCTTGACGCAAAATTTCTGACTTTGATTTTAGAGTTCTTAGTCTCGAACAAAATCATTCGGATCAGACTAATTTATAAATGAGGTTTTCTTGAAGGTATTCTATAAGCAGATAAAGAAGTATCTACAAATGCGTAATTGATTTCACTCCGAACCGAAAAATCATCTTCTTCATTAACCATTTCGTGACATTTAGGAGGCATCGGAGGTAAAAAAACATTATTATTTCGAAGAACTGGTCGTCGGGCAGATAAAATGGATATACGATTTTGTCCTTATTTTTTCTTGTAAATCCACGTGTAGCGGTCATGCAGAAATAACAATCATGTTCGTAATTTTATGGTTCACTCCATTCATTGGTTTCATTAATAATACGATCTTTTATCCACGTCAAAGCTCTGGTACAGGCATTACATCATATTTTTGGCAGCCAATATTTAACTCTTTCATCGATAGGAATTACAAAGTAATGTAAAGGGTTCGCCATTTAACGTTTTTTTCGACTAGTGCTTATTTCGTGAATGGCAACACTTATCACATATCTAATTTAACAGATAATTAGTTTTATCCTTCCGCTGAACGAATATGGCTGTGTATACGCTTGAACAACGCTGAAAAATATTGCGACATTACTTTGAAAATCATGGTAATGTTGCAGAATGAAAAAAAAAATCATCTTTTAAGATGAAGCTCATTTTAATCTTGGCAGGTATTTAAACAAGCAAAATTGTCGCATTTAGGGCACAGAAAACAGGCACGCATACATTGAAAAGCCGATGCACCCAAGACGAGTCACTGTTTGGTGCGGGTTTTGGTCCAGAGACATAATTGAGCCATTTTTCTTCGAAAATGAGCAAGGAGTGGCCGTTACAATCAATGGCGATCGTTATCGGGCCATGTTGAACGAATTCTTGTTCACAAAAATTGAAGAGGAAGATATTAGCAACATTTGGTTTCAACAGGACGGCGCTACGTGCGACACAGCCGAAGCTATACTTGATGTTTTGCGCCCTGTTTTTGAAGATCGCATTATCAGCCGCAAAGCTGATGTCGTTTGGCCACCTCGGAGCTGCAATTTGACATCGTTGGACTATTATTTGTAGTGTGCCGTCAAAGATAAGTGTTATGCCAACAAGCCAGAGAGAATTGACGCTTTAAAGGACAATATTCGTGTAGCCATTGGAGAAATACCGCTGCACACAATCGGTAATGTGCTTAAAAATTGGACAGATCGTGTAGGCTACTGCATGGCCAGCCGAGGCAGTCATTTGAATGAAATTATTTTCCATTATTAACCTGAAGGATTGCACTTTCAAATAAAGAAAAGAAATTTGAGAAAATATTCAGTAGTTTTTTTATAGCATTTTCAAAAAAAAAAAAAAATTATTTGGCGGACCCTATATATAAGCATTCTTAATTTGGGAAGTTCTTGTATGGCGTTGTGATTCAAAGTCAATTTCTCACAGATGTAGCAAAACTACTCTGGAGAATTTTTGCAAGTCAAAGCTCTTGATATACTGTAATCTAAAACAAATATCCATTATAAATAAGCTAATTCTACGTATAAATTTTGTAAAATTCTTATCCAAAAGAAAAAATGAAAAACGGATATAGTTTTCAATATTAACTTTTGGTTTTGATAAAATCAAATATCGTATAGGATTCGTCTTTTCGGTTTCGCGAAAAAGTGTTGAATGATGAAAAAAATTGTGTTATTTTTTTCAAAAGTGCATTTTTATTCTTAAAATATTTTTTACCTACCAAATCCATTAAAAATAAGCCCTTTACTTTTGTCAAAATTAGGCACATATCTTTATGAGTTGTTTCACCTTCAACATATCTGACAGCATTTTAATGTTTAAAATGTAAAATTTATATTTTTTTAAAAGTTAGGTAACTGCATTTAATTGTGAATAAAATCAGCAATAGCCTACCGATTTTCATGATTTGTAGCTTATTTTATTCTCAACATTTTGAGCTTTAAATTAAGTGCTTAACATCTACAATTTTCATTCTTGAAATTTTTTTATGACTTTTTGAAAAAAAAGAAATGTGCTTTAATTTTGCGTAAAAAAAAATTATTTGCAGCTATGAAAAAAATGATGTTCAGGTGACTTATTTTGTTCCTAATCATTTGATTGTACTTACATCAAAATCGGTCAAGTCGTTTTCAAGTTATGATGAAATATATTGACATGACTGCCATATTTTGGGTGAAAAATTTGCCACGCCCATAAAAAAATTCGAGCCTGATGCTGTAGACCAGTGTAATTGTACACAAAAAACTTTTTTAAGGAATTGAAGCGAAAAAGGGAGAATCTGTAACTACGTAGTTTAAAAATAATATATAAGCTTCCCTCGAATAGCACGGTATACAGTGAATTTTACAAAGTCGCTAGTGGCACGACAACCATGCGACAACCATCGCATAACATGTTTTTTAAATAAATAAAGAGCTTTAATCTATTTTACATAGAGCCACATTAAAGAATGTAATTTTTTGTTCTTATTAAATTTGTTATTGACTTCACATTTGAAGAAACGGGTTAATCTTAAGATTAACTGTTTTACATCCAAAATTTTATTAATTATTAGTTTCGAATAACACGAATTTAATTGGTGGAGCTGTTCGAGGGATGCCTCTACATATGTTTGTATTTAATAGATAAAAATTAATTGAATGAAAAAGGAAGTAAAAACTACTAACTAAATGGTAAAATAACATTAATTTTTCTTTTTCTTTTTAAAAAGTCTTTTAAAATATGTACATATTAAAATTTCGATTTTAAAATTAGTCATCTATGAACCGGAATATTATTAACTTAAAACAAAAATCATAAAGTTTATAAATCAGATGTCTTTCTTAAATAAATTAAATTTCGAATGACAGAAATTTTATGAATATCACAAAACTAATATCTTTATATAATTGGTTCATTGACCATTTTTTTCGGATTAGTTTTGAAAATAAGAAAAATATTTTCAAAGACTAAAAACTAACCGATAATTGCTAAATTTTGTCCACGTCCACGTACACTGCTACGTTTTACATATATATTATTACAAAGTATTTTTAGCGAAAGAAGTTGATTTTAAAGTTCATTAATAAACTGTCATATGCATACATATTTCACACTCACATTAGTTTCTTCCTTTACTATTACGTTAAGGAAATCATGTAACTTAACACGTACGTAATAGCAAATGTGTGATTTACAAAGTTGTATGTCATTATTAATTTCGTAGGATATAATTTTGCCACCGGAGTTTCTAAAAAAACACTCTAAGTGTATTAACCCTCCTAAAATTATCTTGTTTTTAAGATTAAACCTATTTTGCCTCTTTAAGTCTTCTGGGAGATGTGCAGCAAAGAAATTTTTATTATATTATACACTATTAATGGAATGACAGGGCACCCCAAATAATAAAATATTCTGCATTTTGTATACATGTGACGTCATACTAATCATTTTGTTTTTTTATTATGAATAATTTTTTTTAGAAGGATAGATACAAAAATCAATAGATTTTTGTTGAAATGAGAGGAAAAAGGCTTTAGTTTATTTCGGGGAACCGCAAAAATTACGAGTGCCCGGGTGCCCACATCACTCTGTGAAAGGCGTTTTTTTTTGGGTTACTCATATAAGGGTTAAAAGAACTTTCATTTAAAAAGAAGAGTAAGTGAATATATGATAAAATGAGTGAGTAAATAATAAACGACTAAATAGATATATGTGCAAATGTATGTGTTAATGTGAGTAAGAATATAATGAAATATCTATGAATATAACATTACGAACGACATTTCATATAAAAATATATTAAAACATTCTTATGTATGAATATGCTTAATTTTACTGTCGAAACTACAAACATAATATATCAAATGTCAAAGTAGCAGTAAAAATAAGCTACAGTTTTAAGGCTTATATATAAGTAAAATATGAGTCATTTCCACGAGAAATTCGTAATAAACTTTCTCAAATAGTTAGTGAAAATCTTGCATTGACTTTCATAGCTTTAGACCATGTTGTTAAAAAAACTTATTTAATTCGAGCTTATTGGGTTAAAAACTACTTGCTCTTTTCTGTATATTAGTGAAATCGTTTAAAAGCTTTGGTCATTTATTTCTTAGGTAAGTGACAAAAAAAACTACAGCTTTCGATCTACGAGGTACTTGGGTACCTTACTACAAATCTCATGGAAAATAAACATTTTTGAAAAAAAATCTTAAATTCAATACTACACGTTAAAAACGTAGTCGCTAAAATAATATATTTAAGATTTTCGAAGGAGATGAACTTAATTTAATTTTAGGTATTTTTATATAAGCAGGTGTTCATAAGTCAAATAGAGAGCACTTAATTAGTTGTGAAAACCCATTAATTTACCATTAATTGTGGCTATCGATTCGACAATTATACGGATGTTGTGTTGAAAACCCTGAAAAGTTTGTTATAGAATGGAAAGCGAACGTCTGATACATATAGGAGAAAGAACGGTATTATATTTTGTTATTTTCTCAAAAACCTCAGGAAAAAATATTACAACCTATATTTTTTTTTCATCGCTTGATCTACAGAAAAACACAAGCTCGTGGAAAAGTTTGAAAAAACATACACTTGGAGTTCCATCAATGCATCAAATATGAAAAATGGATCGAACCAACTCAGTCGCTAAACCTTAGCCTTATAGCCTAATAAAGCTCAAGAAATAAAGGGATTTTAAGAAGAACAGACAGACAATTTTTAATTGTATCCAGGAAGCAAGGTACACTGTTTCTAAGAGTCAAATTAAGAGACTTATTTAATTAATATCCCGCAGATGTAATGCTGTCATTAAAAATCAAGGTTATGCTACGACTTCTGGCTTTATTTCGAAGTTCTTTAACTGAAATGCAAAGGTTGCTTTAGTTTTTACCAGACATATTTTAAATTTGTTTTGTTATTTTCAAACAAAAATATCTTTTAAAATTTTTGGTCTAAGTTTTTTTTATATCCGTTGAGTTTCTAAGTTGTGACCATGGCAGACTTAATTTCGTTCAACATACTGTAAATTATAGCTTAGAGAGCATTAGGCTTAGACTTATCTCTCAACAAAAAGCCTTTGTAACTTTGTACAAATCTTGGCAATATCGCAGCTAATATGTAAAATAAAATCTGCCGAAATAATGAAATTAGGGTCGATTCTCTTCTAACACGGCAGCGATCCTGAATATACACTAAGAACTTTAAACTCATTTCTTGAAAATAATAAAAAACGATTATGGGAATGTTTGTCTGAATAAACATATTTGAGCCGCATTGATAAAATATCATCAGTTCTGAACATAAAAATCTCTTCTAATAGTAGAAACGTCATAAACTTCTAAACAAGAATACAGGCTAAATAAGCACCATGAGAACCATAAGGCGAATCGAAATCGAGGTGTCATTAAAAATAAAACGTGTGCTTCAAACAACTATTAAGTAGTTATGATTTTATGTAGAAATTTGTTTAATCTAATATGTTTGATTCACTTAAAAGCTAAAATTTAAAAATGCAATACAACAAAAACGGTTCGAATTGACAATTGTTTTAGGTTTTCCGGCACAAAACTTGTTTTTAACGGCGACCCACAGAAAATAGTCCAACGATGCCAAATCGCAGCTTCTTGGCTGCCAATTGACATCACAATTTCGGCTAAATAAACGGCCATCAAACGTTTGACGCAACAAATCGTTTGTGGCATGAGATGTGTGGTAAGTTGCACCATCCTGTTGAAACCAAACATCGCTCACATCGGTACCATGACTAGAGGGAACAAAAAATCGGTTGAAATTGTGCGATAGGTGTCTTCATTGACTATAATGGTTGCGAAATATGAAATAATTCCTCCGCTCCGCAAGCTGCACCAAACAGTTACTCTTAACGAGTGTATTGTCAATTTTGCTTATTAACGTACCCATCAAAATGAAAATGAGCGTTTTTTTGTTTTGTTTTGGAAATAAATTTCCAATAAATCTCAAAGTTGCTCAAACGTAAGTCGATTCATTTCGTTAAGTGGATATAATATACTGAATTTTATGAGAGAATAGAATGACATAAGTGTTGCAGATTCGAAATTCAAATTTAAACCGATAGATGGCCTGCCCAATACTTTAAATTTTCCTGTGTGAAATATTCTTTAATATTTAAAAAAATTTCTCTTATAATACGTCTGATGTTCGCCAAGTCAGGAAGGTGCTCTTCTTTATTTTTTAGATGGGGTTGTTTGGAAAGAAGTGGCAATCTCTTTATTCAAGACTCAAAGCCACAATATATGGTTTTTTAAATTTATTTTTTGTTTTATTGAAGTATAATATTATCTACTTTAACAAAAATATAGAACAGCTCCACTACTTGGAATGAAGTGTAATATAATATCGATTATATTACGGTAAAACGTCTCATACGAGCAATTTCAGTAAAACTCTATTCTGAGAATTTGTTCTGTCAAAATTAAAATTTGTGAATGTACAACAAAAAAGACTTTCTCGGCAATATGATGTGTCCTTAAAAGATTATATACAATTTAATAAATTGCGAAATGAAATGTTGCATTCTGTATTAATCGTGAAATAATAAAGAAAACTGAAAATTAATATTGTAACTAAATTTGTACAAAATTTCCTTTACAAAAGTTCAAAATAATTAGGGAAAAAGTTGCAATGATAAAGTAAAATTAATTACAATGTAAATTAATGAGGATATTAATCACTACACAGTTATATGGTGGGGGCTACAGTGGATTGATCATCTACGTAGCTTGAAAAATCAATTTGATTAATGAAACTGAACAAAGTAATGGATGTTTTGTGAAAAGCCAATATGCTCCCTAGAGGAGTGACAAATAAAAGAAGAGCAGTCTAAACTTGCATTTAAAACATAATTATTTCCTATTAAAGACAACTAATTGTAAATGTATCGCTTTAACACTTATGCGACTAACAAGCGGGGTTGCCAAATTACTAGGTAACACAATGGAACCCACCCGCAAATTACTGGGTATTATATTTAATGGAACCCGGGAGGGTTTTTTAATACAAAGTAGTTCGAAGTTTATTTACAGCATAAATCAGTTTAACATACGTATTGGTGGTACAAATTAATTCGGTACTATTTTTTAGCTCAAGAAAGAAATTTACTAGAATAAAAGCGTATGAAACCACTGCTTACATCTTTTACCACCTTTGAGCCAATTTTCGAATGCCGTTTTAAAACATTTACTTTTTTTTGAGTCGATCTAACTTTGAAGCCGGTTTTATATTTCTTGAAAATAAGTTATTTGTGAAAATATATTGTATCCGAAAAAACAGCCTATAGTCAGAGGATCCAATACAATAGTTTGGCAACTTTAGTGATGTAAGGCCGAGCACTGTTATGCAAAAGAATAACTTAATAGTGTCTGTCTTTGCACTCCGGCCGTTTTTCTCATAATGCACGTTTTAATCGCAGTAATTTTAGTTTGTAACAGCAGTCCATACTACACCTCGCTGCTTTGATCCGAGCAAGTGTCCAAAATTGCATTATAAATACTAATTCAACGTTATTTTGCTAAAAAATGAAAAACGGTTATAAAATCTAATAAAACTCACCAAAAAACCCAATAACACTCGGTGGGTTAAAAAGCCTGGTACCTTGCCAACCCTACTTACAAGGTACCTATTTTGTTTTAAACTGATTCTCTTTTATTTTGTAGAAACTTATAAAAGCATTTATTTTATCTGCTCTAAAATGCTTAATATATTGTAATTGTATTAAATTTTTATAAATTAATTTCATTAACTATTGACTCTTATTAGATTTGTATGTAGATACACGGTTATCTTGTAGTACAGGTAGGATTAGGATAACTCTTATGTGATTGACAAAAAAGAAAGAAAAAATCTGTAACAAAATGAAAAGTACACGGGTAACTAGATGTGGTGCGGGTTGCCTGCAATAGTCTCTATCTTTTTGTTTAAATATTAATCTTTTGATTTTTGTACATATTCTTCTAAGAAGGATATTATTTGTATTAAAAAACAAAAAGCTTAGTATGGCTTTCATGTATATTTACATAAACTGCAGAATATTTTTTTGGAGTATCCAGGTACTCCGTTAAGGGTGTATAATTAATACTTGAGCTTTCTAGAATAATAATTGGTGTAACTAAATCCTTTTTAAAGATGAATTGTGTACCCATATATCCCGTTAGCTATAAAAGGGTTAATAATTGTTCTGCTATACACCAATCAGGGAACGGAATGAATGTATTCATTTATTCGATGCTTTTGCCATGTTTCAGCAACAATCTCTGTTGATATTGCTATATTAACTTTCGCTGTTTTTGCTTATTGCCTACTGAATACTCTTTCATGTATTGTCATGTGTTGCTTTAATCAAATAGTGTGAACTGACATCAGTGTATTAATTTTTTCTGAATATATTCAAAGAAATAAAGTGATGCACTCAACCCGTTCTCTGGCACCAACGTAGTGGTGGAAGATATATAGCAAATTGATATTTTAAAAATACACGATGTAATTTATTGACACTTAGAAAAAATGTGATGTTTTTTTGTCGAAGTACAATACAAATACTTTTTCGTCTAAAGCGGTGACGACGCTTAAGTAAAATCTCGTTACCAACTTCTTTATACCACAACAACAAACAATAATTTTAAATCGAAGCAACAAATAAATTATCCGCCTATAATTTTTGTTGCAATTAATGGCGCCAGAGGTATAACTCTAATAAATTTTTGAGATTTTTTTTTAATGATTTTTTTTCTAGGAAAGAATTTCACAAGACCTTTACATGTTTGGTTCATCTATATAAGAGGATATCTTTTCGTTATGGACTAGCCACTAGTTTGTTTTGGTTGGACTTGGAAGAGTAACAAATCGGAAGATTTGAATATGTACTGATTGATCTGGTGTTACGTTACATTTCGGTGGAAATGGTCATATGTAAGATTGCCTTTCAATAACTAACGGTGTTGCATATATCCGCTCCTTCCGAAAGACTATTTGGCAAAAGATTAGTCAATCTTTTATTTCAACAAAAAGTATTGGGAAATACATATCTTTCGTCTCATATCGCAAGGCCCTAACTCAAATAATTTCAAATTCATAGAAGAAGGTGTGACAAGGTGTATTTGTGTGCAATGTATTGAAATCACAAAAAAAAAATCAATTTCGAACAAACGTGACTTAGGGCCTTTATACATGAGACCAACGCTACGTATGTATTATTTATTTCATATTTAAAATGTAGTTAAACTCTTCGTAACTAACATCCCTGTATTTTTTATGTAATACAACTTTTTGCACCTTCAATCGATGCGAAGAAAACATCAATATATTTTGTAAAAAATCGATACAACATCTATGTGGCTAATCCATTGTATCGAACAAAATATTGATATTTTTTTAAGTCCATCACTACACCATCGTAATATATAATTATAAAATTACATTATGTATATATAACTATAAAATTATATATTATTAAAATTATATATTATATTATATATTGTATATATAATTATAAAATTATATATTACTCATACGCTAACTGAACTGCAGAGTTCAGCAACCATTTTTCTCTTATTGACTAAATTTGTTTTGAAATTCTTAAATTTTTATTGAATTAGTATTGATAACATGCACATAGGCCATATAATTTATTTTTATGTTTTTATTTTAAATCCAATTGTGTGTTTAATGTATTTCATTTGGTTTTCTTTTGTTAACCCCACAAAATAGATTTTTCAGTTTCAGATTTTGTCATTTCTAAGAGATTCAAAATGAATTACATATTTAATGGTGCTGAAGTTTTATTATTTATTTGGGTTCTTTTTGATTTAAATCAACAACTTTTGAAACTGTAAATCGGAAAAAGGCATCTTTTTATTTATTTTTTTATTGTGGTTAACTCTCATCTCTTGTCGGCAGATCAATACGATAAATTAATTCTTGGGCGAAAATAACCAATTTATCTAAAAGTTTTCCTTCAATAAAAACTGGCATAAATAAATTATTAAAGAAAAGCAAAACTCATCTAAAATCGCATTTAAAGTTAAGACAACAGAAAGAGTCCAAAGTTCAGAATAGTTTAAAAAACACCAAAAAATGCTAAGTGATTTTTTATATTCAATAAAGTACTAATATGTATAAAGTTGTTGAATAAATGTTATAAATGTTATATATGTGAAAACGATACAATGAAGTTTTTAGTGTTTGAATTTTAAATGTTTTACATTTACAATTTAATGTACAATTTAATTGCTTGTTTTTCTAAATATTTTTACACTATGGTTCAACATGATAGAACCTTATTTTTTTAAAGTTAAGTAACATAAACCGTAAATACGGAGACAATAAGTGAAAATTTGTTTTTTTCAGATGAATTGCAGATACTTTAAATGATAAATTAAAATCAAAAACCAAACCAAAACTTATTGTATTGGTACCTTTTCCATCTCTCTAGTCAAGCACACAGTTTTAAGTTAATTATGTGGTTCAACGTCCGTTGCGATAAACATTAATAAAAACTGAATTAAATTAAATGTAAAGCTAGTGACTAGAGTTTACTACATAAGAACGGGTAGAAAAAGAACATAAAGCTTCTTGGAAATGTTAAAAATTGATGTTTACCACACTGAAGGATACTTGTATTAAAAAATCACTAAACAAAGTCGAAGAGAACCATAATGTGGTAATGAATTATCAAAAAATTGTGAAACTTTTAAAAGACTTCCAAAGAAAGTACCTACACAGCTTTAACAGCATAGGACAAGCAGGCAATTATGTGAACGGCCTAAAATTCAACTCCCTTGATCTCTAAATTGAAACGTTTAACTGAAGTGAATACAAGTTAATCAGCATTTCGACGTGCTATTTTAATCAGTGGACATCTACAGTTACGAAAACTGAAGAAAAAACCTTAACTAAATACACCTCGCTAAGAACAACGTCTTCAAGTTATCAAAGATCATATTACATGAAATTTTTTCTTTTTTTTGCCATAGGATGGTGACTTTAGATTGTTCTTATTTACGCACATCATGAAAATAAAAGTAATAGCCATAGTGGTCGTCCAAATTAAATTGTATTCCATTCGAATAAACGAGTTTTCGGCAAAATTAATTATTCAATTGTTTTTGATATTTCACTTCATATGATCTAAGCGAAACATAGGATAATTTAATGGCTTTTAGCCACAAAGATACAATAGTAATTGTGTGTTAATCTTACATTACGCATAAAAGTGTTTAAAATAGATTATAAATATGTACGGGATTTTTGTTTTTAATAGGAATCCAAACAGTCGCCACTGATAGACATAGCTTGCATAATATTCGACAGGAGTTCAGACTATTTATTAGCATAAACCAACGACTTTACGTGCTCCTCCATAAATAATTGAGAAGTATCAATTCGTATGATTTCGTAGGCTTATTGACAAGTCCATTTCTACAAGACAACTTACCACCAAATTTTAGTTTCAACAAATCGATAGTAGCGGTCGCCTTATTGCTCGTAGCCCGGATTAATGCCATCCGTGTTGTCAATCAAAAATCAATGCTCATTGTGTGCTAACGATCTCCATTGCTCGTACACGAATTCCGGCTCCATTTTTGTGCATTATTCCAATAATGCTACTAGCGTGTAAGCCGCACAAAACGTTGTATTTTTCTGGATAAAATGGACTCTGTAGAGTCTGTTGTGTGTTGGTTTCATGCTATGTTCGGAATTTTGTTTATTTGCCAAAGCCGTTAAGCTAAAAATTTTCTTCATAACTGAACACAATAGTTCTGTATAATTTGTTAGAGTTTACCAGACTATGTAAATCATAAATGTCAAAATGTTAGCATAGTATGATGATTCGTTTGACAATTAACCCTTTCGCTAGTTCTATCTCTACTTCCTTTTATTTCAAAAATTATGTGTAAACCTCAAATATAAACTTAATTAGTAAATTATTTTCATAAGCTTGGTTATACAGTAACATTTTATTACCAAAAATTCTTTGAAATGTTCAGGACAATATAAACGAATTTAGAGTGTGTTATCTAAATATCACATATTTCCTCATAGTTGTCAAATTTGTAAGTCAACCTCTAAATCCACGTTACTTATCTGTTAAATAAAAAGTAATTTTCATTAATTTCTACCCAAACAAATTAATCACTTCCACATAATTAAATTTTAATAAAAAATATATGCAAAGTCTGTAATGTAATGTTTCAGACACAAGATTTTTGTTTCACATTTTTTTTACAGTCAGTATTTCGGTATACACTTTCAATTCCCTGTCATATTTTTTTTCTAATAGAATATATAACAATTGCACCAATTTTATTTTAGTTGTTTAAATCATTTATTGAATAGTGTCAGTAATTTCTAATAGTGCAAAATTATGTGTAGGGAACCATTTACATTATATTAAATTTTTGGTGTTAATAGATTGCTTGCTGCCTAATGGAATTAGACATCTTTTAGAGAGTTTTATTGCTGTCATCAAGTAGTTTGAAATTGCATACAATATAGTCAATCTGTAAGGAAAATTTAAAAATCTGGAGTACCTTAATATTTAGTGTATAGCACTTACTTACCCATGTGAAAGATAAATCTCCAATTTTAGAGAAGAAAACCATAGATTTTTATTACATTTTTGTAGAGAAATGCAAGTATAATGTCAAATATTGCATTTTAAATTTGTTATAAAACCTTGACTATTTTTAACATGTCTGTGCATGCTAATTTTCTTTTTCTTTTTAATTACACTTTTTGTTTTGTTTTGCTACCCATATGATGTGGAGACTTTTCGAACATAGGTAGAGGTGTATTTGGTACTTGAAATGTGCATGGTACTTATTTAGTACTTTTTTAGTACTAAATATAAATCAATGGGCAATTGATAAGTTCAATGGTTAAAGGGAAAACAACAATGAAAATGGGAATTGTTAAAAGAAAAATTGATTTGCTTAAGGATTGCTATAATTTTGCGTAAGGATAATATTTTTTGTTTTAAGGAAATCAAGTTTTTTATACCTTTAAATACATATGTTCTGTAATAATAGAATCATATAGCGGACAAATCGTTAATTTTCCCTTACAGTCCATCAATTATTTTCCTGGCCTATTTCCAATATAGAACATTACAGTAAGATTCGAATTAGCGGTTTTTGCCTTATATACATCAGAAAATCTTAGAACCATATTTAGTTTATTAGCAATGCAAGTCAATTGCACAGTTCAATTTTGGTAAAAAGTGCAATGTGTTCACATCAACTTTAATTTAGACGCTTTAAAATTTAATTTAAGAAGAGAACAAGTTGAAGTTTAATTAAAACTTATAATAAATAAAAAATAGAAAAAAAAAATAAAATAAAGTGGCATCTGAATATAGTGTGAAGGAAGCGAAAGTTGCCCAAAATCCCTATAAGTCATATTTTCTCTAAGGAACATTTTAAATTTTCTACCGACTGCTCAGCCACCGGTGTCGGGGCTTTTGTGCCCTCCTGGAGTGGACCTGGTCTGAAAAATTGTACATCTAAGCAAGATCAACACCATGCAATAAGACTTAGGAGTATTTGTTAAAATATCACACCCTAGTTTTATTTAAATTTTTTTACATCGAACCACGAGACTCTAAACCCTCAATCTAACTTTTGGTAACCTGATCACCGTTATAATTAACGGGATTTAGCGACCAATACTTCCCTATTAAAACAACCTGAAGTCATCGTAAACTCTTCAACTATATCCTAATTAAAAGCTAGTACAACACTTTTGCACTAAATTCAACAGCTATACGGATCTAATGGGTTAACTTTCAATCAGCAAAATAATCTGTTTCAAAATTATGTCTTATAAAAATATGCTATTAAACTAACTATTTTCATAAAAGCATACCCTAAATTTCTAATCATTCAAAAATTAATATGCTATAATTTTTAAAATCAATAGTGAAGCACAATAATTTATTAAAGTTAACGAAAGTTTCTAAAGTAACATCACTATACTAAATATAAAAACTAATATTGCACATATTCTATTAAACTAAATTTAATTAAAAATTTTGCTACAGTATGCTAGAACGAAATTTGAATTGAACGAAATTTGCTTTATTGAATTCGTTCTTTTTCTAAATCAGTTAAATCAGAATAATTTTTCCTAATGTATTAATGTAAAAGTTATCTATAACCTTAAACCGAACTAATACACTTACATTATTTAATAATGATCATTAGAAGGAAATTCAATATATGTATATCTAACCTAAAAACTAAGTATATCAGAACCTAATTATTATATACTAACACTAAGGTAAATGATCATAAACTTAATGCAAGAAATCTCTACAATCTCTACCCAGTACACCAGATAATCGAAATTATGTTGAAGGCCTCCATCATCATGTTTTTTTTTAACATTCTCTTGCATTAAACATTTAAAAAGAAACAACACTCAATAAAGAGTGATAGATTATAGAGAGCAATGATCATTAAGAGCAATCAAGAGTAAATTTCAATGAAGATTTTTAATTTCTGTAATAGATTAAAGATAAATGCTAAATGTGTATTCTCTTAACTGTTTACTAGTTAACTATTTAACTTATGACTTTTGAGTATGTGCACAATAAAAGTCTTATTCAAAACAACAATATTCTAGTTGTTTGCATAAAAATACTACATTGCTTTATTTATTTTTTTAATTTTCAATTTTATTAAATATCATTTAAACACTCACCAGCAACATAAATATGAACTATAATTACTTCAACTATATAAATTGAAAATTTATTATAATAATAAAAGCTTTATTTGTTTTTCCCCTTCTCTACAATCTAATTTTCTATACTGTCATCAGTACTTTGTATTGAAGACTTAAAACAAAAAGTTGAAAAATAAATTGTTTTTTTTTTAGAATTTACTTAAGTTAATAAATTAATGATTGGGTGAATGTGTTAGAGAATGAGCGAGAGTGCAAAATATTTTATGCGAAAATAAGTTATTTACATTTGGTAAAAAATTGTCAACAAAGTGGATCGTGGTGTTTAATGAAAAGACAAAGTTTTTAATTTAAATATTAAATACTCTTTTTATTTTAAATTTTTAAGTAAATAATAATAAAGGTTTTTAGACAAATAGAAATAAAAACGGAAGACGAAAACGTGACTATCAAAAATTAAGGGAGTTATGGTATTTACATATAATAAAACATAGATGTACAAATATTTTTAATACCAACTAAACCGGCTTTGTTGGATATAAAATTTGATGACATTAATGTTTAAATATTATATAAAAATTTGGATTTGATAGTAAGGACACAAAATAAATGATTCAGTGTCTATTAGCATAATTAAATAGGTAACAAACGACTTTCGAGATGTTATAATTACCGGATTAAACAAAATACACTACTAGATACTATCAATCAATGAAAGCATGTAATAAAAGGACTTTCAATAAAAGATTTTCTTTGTTTTAATAAATATTAACAACAACATACTTTATACTCCATTTTCACAAGTGTTGCAGGATTATTTCAACAATAAATTAAATGTAATTACAAACCAACCATATGCAAATTTATATCACTTACGGCTTGACAATATAATACAAATGTCATGTCATCCTGTTTATGTCTCTGGCTCTCTCTAAAATATTGTACGTATTATATATATTCACACAGGACATTTTGCATAATGTAATACTAATTTGCAATTTGTATGAATAAGATATTAAAATGTTTGCAAGAGAGTAAAATTTTATAGAAAAAACAAAACCAATAGAAATTATTTACATCAGCATTTACAGATACAAAGACAATCTACAACTAATTTGAAATTCATGTATTTTTCCGAAACAGAACATTTGTTTATATAACTTCTTTGTTGTTTTTGTTATTAAATTTAGCGTTTTCTTAAGAGCTTGAGAGCTTAAAATTATAATACAAGATAGAAATATTGTTGGAATGAGCTTTTTTATTATCATCTGGTAGATAATTTCATGACGTTTATTTCTTAAATATTATTTTTAGCATATGTCTGCCGCGGCTACGTCGATTCGATAAATCCAGTTTTGACTACATTTTCCAATAAATCTGACCGTATGGCACCAACGGTGGCTTGAATATTGGCTTCTAATACTCTAACAATATTTGTTTTTCGGCATAGTCAAATTACTAAGCATAGCCACATAAAAAGTAATACAGAGTCATTAAAACGCACGAACGAGAGGACCAGTGAACAGGACTTCTTCTTGCTGCTACAAATTGGTATTATGATTTTTTAATAAGTATTTATATAGTGTTTGAATAAGTACGAGTATATAAAAATAAATACTATTTGATTTACTTATTTTACTTTACTAATCTGCAGTAAATCATCAAATGTTTACTTACCTTTTGGTAGTTAAACTTTATATATCTTACATTATATTTCTTCTACTCGATGTAGTTTTTAAAAAATATGCATTATTTAATAATTTTAAGAAAATTTACAAACTAAACAATGAAGTTGTTATATGTGACTAGTGTAGCCCCTCTAGCGTTGCTGGGAGCCTTTGTGTTGTACCTGGTTTTCAACTGATGTGGATAGATAAAGAAAGCTTTAACTGTTGCCGTTCTTCACACATGCAAAATAAAAAATAGAAATTTCAACTCTAACCATTCTCAAGATATACAAAAATCAATATTTAATTCTTATGGGAGGTGCCACGCGCACTTACCAAATTCCGCCCACTTTTTAACTGATGGTTTGTATTATCAAAGAACTTATTTAGACCAAACTCAGAACCTTCCATTCTAATCTTTCTCTAGATATACAAAAATTAATGTATACCTTGTATGCCACGACTTATCCCATTCGGTCCATTTTATGACTGATAATTTGTAGCGACCACAAGTTATTTTCCAACGCATGTATTGGTTTGTAAATGTGATTGGTGGTTCTCGAGTTATAAAATGACTAAAATAGGACAACTTTTATTTATTTTTTATATATATTTATATATGAACTTACATAAATAAATGTTTAGTTATTATTTTTTTCTTCTAGTTATGTGAATAGCTAAACAAAATAATGATCGAATTTGGCTTGCAAAAAACACGTTTGTTTCAACGATGACAGTTTTATTTGTACCAAATTTTTTACCTCTCAGCAATTTTTTATTTTTAGATAAATTCAGATATTTCAAAAAGATCTGCATTTAAAGAATGTATAGAACATTCTATGAAATAATATATGATTTTCCAATAAAAGGTTTCATAATATGTCGGTTATTTTTTACAGTTGTACAAGTTTAAATCATAAATAATAAAAGGGAGATACATATTTAATATCGGGTGTGGCGTGATGTTCGATTCCACGCGGATGACATGACAAAGAAAAATTTAATTACGGTTTCGAATGTTTAATAAAGAGACTTCAACTTCTCTCCTGACAACTCCATCTAAAAAATGAAAGACATCAGACGAATGATCAGGAAAACACATCACCTACTGGAAAAAAATTACAATGCTAAAGTTAAGATCACCACCAATTAGCAAGTATTTTCACCACTAAGCAAAATCATATGGAGAAAGCTACAGTGGAATCATAAACTTCCCTTGAAAGATCAAATTGATTAAAGAAACTGGAACAAAACAATGGATGCTTTGTGAAAAGACAATATGATTCTTAGAGGAGTGATTGAGGGAAAAAAATATGTATATATTTAATATCAACTACGCGGGCTTTGTTGGATAGAAAATTGTATGTTTAAATATGATTTCGGCCATGTGGACGCCAAGGTTAGCGCGTACAAGGCACAATCTGTAACACAGGTTTACACATACTTTTAACGGAGTATGCGGCCTTATTTCGCCAATAACGTAGGTGTAGACAAGTGACTTTACATAACTCCAAAGAAATTAATCCGACAGTAAATGAGTAAATCAAAATCATTAACCATCGTTAATAGCGCAATTAATTCACTCTAATAGTTATGGTATTTCAGCCTCATTTTCGAAAAATTGTTCCATTGACCCCGCTTAACAAAAAACCACACTAAACAGTCGTACATTAAGGATAGAAAGGTTGTTTAAACAATAATTCGTGAGTTTACCATATCCTCCGTGGTGATAAGAGGAAGAAGATTTTATGTTTAAATATGATTTCGGCCATGCGGACGCCACGGTTAGCGCGTACAAGGCACAATCTGTAACAGAGGTTTACACATACTTTTAACGGAGTATGCGGCCTTATTTCGCCAATAACGTAGGTGTAGACAAGTGACTTTACATAACTCCAAAGAAATTAATCCGACAGTAAATGAGTAAATCAAAATCATTAACCATCGTTAATAGCGCAATTAATTCACTCTAATAGTTATGGTATTTCAGCCTCATTTTCGAAAAATTGTTCCATTGACCCCGCTTAACAAAAAACCACACTAAACAGTCGTACATTAAGGATAGAAAGGTTGTTTAAACAATAATTCGTGAGTTTACCATATCCTCCGTGGTGATAAGAGGCCGCAACACTCAAAACGATTTTTAGATGATATGCAGGATCAGTTTGATACATTTTGCAAGGACACCAGTCACATAGATATAACATCGTCCATGTGTTAAATGAGCTTTTAAGACCTTAAGATTTTAGTCTTTATGCAAAGTATGGTGTAATGTCGTTTGTATAATAACTAGTTTCGCAAATCGGCGAGAAGAGGAAAAACCTTAATTTTTGTTCTGCAACAGTAACATTCTCAGATCACCAACCATTACTTTAAGAAGTGTTGGCCTAGAAGAAAAATGCATTATTTCTTGAATTATGGTCAATAATTTTTCAAAAATTTTTGTACAGAATTTTAGTAATTTCAATGTATTGTGGAAGCATATATCATACATTATAAATAATAAAAAACCATGTGTTTAAAAAAAGGGCAGAAAACCAAAACAAATCAAAGTCAACAAAATAAAAGGAAACAAAATAATAAAAATTCTATACCAATCCTCTTTTATTCCTTTCATTATTAAGAACCAAAAATTAAATAGTATTTTTCACTTTCATAAACATGTCACTCTGTATTTGTATTTATGCGTTTTTGATTACAGATTTCATTTTTTTCTCTATTTTTTTTGCGTTTCTTTTCTTCTAAATCTCTTATTTTTAGGAGGGTAAAATCGATAAAAAAAAATACGTTGGGTATCCCATTGCAAGTTATGTAATATTAATGATTATAATTTATGTATACAGCGCACTCAAGATAACGGTAACACTCGTTTTCGCCAACATTCCAAAACATCAACCCTTTTTTTTAACATTGTCTGCTCTAAAACGTTAACCATACCATATAGTTCTAAAACATCAACCCTAAATTAAACAAAATTTTAGATTCAGTAACAGTTAAAACACATACATAAGTTGGTACATTGATTTATTTTACGAAATTAGTTCCGAATTTTTGAACTTCCTTTATAAATATTGTAGAAATGATTATATGTATTTCCATTCTCTGTACTGCTGATTTTTTATTCTCATTGGAAGCCTTTTTTTGTTTCTTCAAATTTATTTATTTTTTTTTTTTGGTTTTAGGTTATAAACAATAAAAAGGCTTTAAACTACTCAATCTATATTTATATTGTATATATTGTTACGACAATAAGGTTGCGCACCCCAGCGTTTATTACATCGCTAAAATTAATAAACAAAAGATGCAAAAACAACTATACGTGCTGTTTACAAATAACCAAATCTACAACACAACCATTAGCAGAGACAAAGTAAATAAAAATAACATGGCAACAATAATAATTAAGCAGCAAAGAAAACAAGTAACAGACAATAAACAAGCACCAACAAACACTAAGAGCTTAAAGAGGTAGATGTTTACATACGCGTGGCTACAAAAGTACTAAAAATAAATTAAAAGAAATAAATGGAATCTACCTGAAATATCGAGAGGTTCGAGAGCTTTCGATGTGTTGTTTACTCAGCCATATAAAAAGCATATCGATGCGAACAGCAATCAGTTTATGTGTCGTAAACTCAGCGAGTGCAGTTGAAGTAAAGTTAACTCAGCGAATGTGTTATTGGTGTGAAGAGAGTTTATAAGGAGTAAACTCGTGAAGCTAGTAGTGAAGTAAAAAAGCCATTTTAGTTGGAACTAACTCAGTAAAGAGAGTTAAGTGTGGATAACATCTGGTTGAAAAGGTTGTGATCGAACTTAAGTTACAACTACGATCGGGTTGGAAGATCTTTAGGAAGAAATATCTGTCGAGTAATTGTTGTTGTTTACAAAGTTGTAAGCAGACAGAATAATTAGGAATAAAAATTGTTATTGCCTGTAAAAAGATTACAAGCAGTGGTGCACATAACTTTGTTGAATAAAGGATTTTTAATTAAAACCAAACACAAAATTTATTTTATTTTAACTACAGTCTACGAACTCATAAAAACGTTTTTAAAGGTAAAAACGTAACAACATTTTTTATATTCAATTTATTTATTCACGTCAGCACGTCACGTCAGCAATCTGAGAAACACTAACTATTGCGGTTTTAATTTGATGACGTTATCCCGAGTGTACTGTACTATATATATACAGACAAAAGTATGAAACGACGTTTGAACACACCCAAAACTCTCTCTAAATTCTTGGAATAAAATAAAGTAAACAATAGTGTGATAAAAAAATTAAATAAAAAAAAAAATAGTTATAAAATAAAAATAAATTAAAAATAGTTATATCCTATACAGTGACTCCAACGCCAATTGGACAAGTTTTTTTTCTCAAAAATAAGCCCTCTAAACGTTATAATATGATAAACATATTGATTTTTCGGGGTCTCACTTATACTTCAGATATTTTCTTTATAAATCATAGGAAAACCAGCATTTGATTCAATAATAACTATGTTTCAGTACAATGACAAAAATAATTCAATTTTTTAAATTCAACGCATATTCAAAGCAGAGTTTGAATTACTTAAGTGAAAAAATCGACCAATCAGTAGCAATCTGCATATACTCTTTATCCTGTGTCCAGTGGATAATCCCTACTAATGCAGTACTTTGCGTTGAATCTAGGAAAAAAGGTTTCGTGAAGGATAGATAGAGTAGTGTTTACATTCGCAGAAAGATTGTTCCACAAATGAACAGTGTGATCAAAAAACGAATGCTCCCTTTAGTGCATTATGCGATTCATTTGACAATCAACTTTAGTATGGGCCATTTAAAAGTGTAAATTTAAAAATGCAATAAAACAAAAATGGTTGAAATTTTGCAAAATTAATTTTTTGTTGTGAAGTACAATTGTTCCGGTCAGAAATGAAATATTATTTCATTCATATGCAGCTGGCCAATAGTAGCATCGGACCAATTTTCGAGGGCTTATTCGAGTGTATGGAGACGTATTTCTGCAATGGCGTCAGCAATGTTGGCTTTAAATGCGCAATTGTCTCCGGTTTGTAGGCATAACACTTGTCTTAAACGACGCCCAACAGAAAATATTTCAACGATGTCAAATCACGGTTTCCTTGCGACCAACTGTCATCACCATTTCGGCTAATTAAACGGTGATGCCACCGCTCTATAAGTCGCACCAAACAGTCACTCGTAATGGGTGCATTGGCTGCTGTAAGACCACGTTTAGGTTTTCTAAGCCTGATTCCTCAATATCTAAATTACCAACAGATGACAACACACTATCATGTCTGTGTATCAGAAACAAAATTAACGTTGAATCCACTCAACCACTCTACTCAAACATTTTTGCCAGATCGCTTGTAAGTGTGTCGTTTATATTCTACCCTTTTGTCCCAATTCAACACACTGTGTAACCCAATCAAACTCACCCGGATTTATTGGGAATTATATTGAAAAAACCCGGGTAAGTTTTTTAATTTAAGGTTTTCGTAGTTTATCTACAACAAAAATTAGTATAATATACGTATTGCGATTACGAATTAATTCGATCAGTTATTTTAGCTCAAAACAGAAAATAAATTAGCAAATTTGCCAAAGATAATAATTTATTAAATCAATGCTTACATCTTTCCAAATCCCGAATCCCAAATCTCACATCTCTTTATACGGCTTATACGAGATGAATAAGTGTTGCGTTTGCTTTCCTTACACTTTTTGTTATAAAATGAATCCACGGTTTTTTAATCATAGAACGATTTGCGCCGTAAAGCGAATGTGTCCTAATTCAGGCCGTCATACCGCAATAAGGCCATATAAATATATTGTATCCGTCGCAATAGCCAGTAATTAGACGGAGCAATGTTCGGAAGATACGCTGGAAGTGGTATTTGCTCGCTTCCAATAATTGTTTTGAAAGCTTTGTGACGTGTGGCCCCGTTTTGTCATGCAAAAGAATAGTTTAATCATGTCTGTCTTTATATTCCGGCCTTTTTTCTCATAATACATGGTTCAAACATAGTAGTGGCAGTTTGCTCTGATCTTTGAGTATAAGCAGCTCAGCTTATAATTGTATCAGCAAACAAAAAATATTGTCGTCTTAAACGAAATTTGGAAGCAGTTTTAAAACCCAATGAAACGCAAAAACCCATCAGAAAACCTAATAAAACCCGGAAAAGATTTTCGTTTGACTATTTTTCACAACTTTCGACGTGGATTATCTCAAGAAGAATGTTTCGATGAACTCAGTTTTTTGTACGGCGATAAAGCACCATCAAAAACCACAGTATATAACTGGTATAGTGATTTCAATCGTGATCGTAATTCGGTCGCCGATGAATTCCTTGAAGGTCGTTAAAAATCGTTTGTTGTGCCACCAATCATCGATGTAGTTGCATATTCTGTGATAAAGGTAACCTTGTACATTATTTCCACTTAGTCGTAATAAAAATTTGTTCTCGTTGGATACCGCATAATTTATCAATTTATCAATCGCTCAAAAAAGGCTCAAGTCGATTGAAGTAAGGAAATGATTAAAAAGTTCGACCGTGGTGCTTCAAAAGATGTGTATAAGACCGTGACAGGTGACGAATCATAAACATATGCGCGTGAGACGGAAGCAAATCAGCAATGGAACGGGTATTTTAAAGCGAACTAAATGCAACAAAAGGTGTTCATGGAAAAAGCACAGCGAAGCACAGGTCGCCCGTTTCTTCGGGCGAATGGGTAATGTGACCCCTGTTACGCTGGAGCAACGTAGAACGGCCAATTCTGAGTAGTACACAACCATTTGTTTGCTTGAAGCCTTCGGAGAAATTTGTAAAACCAACCACTAAAGACGAATCATTCTACATCATGGCAATGCGAGCTCTCAGATATCTCGTAAAGCAGATGAATTTTTTGAGCAGTCAAAACATCGATTTAATGTCTCATCGTCCGTACAGTCCAGATTTAGCACCCAATGACTTCTTCTTGTAGACTGCGTGGTCAACGATTTACGAGCGCCAAAGAAGCAGTTGAAGCGTTCTAAAGCCATGTTTTGGATGTGTCTCAAGAGGAATGGAAAAACTGATTTGACAAATGGTTCGAAAGAATGCAAAAGTGTTTTGATATTCAAGAAAGATATTTTGGAAAACAATAAAGCCATTTTTATTTAAAAATATACTTTTTATTATCTGATATTCCCGATATATAAAGAGTACCCCTCACATAAGGATATTGAACAAAGAACACTGAGTAAAAGCTATCTATACTTATACCTGTATGGGAATTTTAAGTTTAACTTTAATCTGCCTTTAGCAGAATAACAAAAAAAATAAATTTAATTTTTTTAACAAGAAATTCTTTCTTTATTGCTAAGTAGACGCTCAAAATATAATCATAATTTTTGAAGTTGAAGATCAGGTACCAAGTCTTTGTGACAATAATTGATCTGCTGAATTGCTACCTGCTTTTTATATACATATTTGTTATTGCATTTTGACATACTTATTAACACTTTTAAATTGGTTTTTTAAACAAATTACGATATAAAAAAATACAAAGCAAAAAAATTAAATAAAAATACTAAAATACTTAGACTAATAAAATAGTTTATGGGGTTCGCCGTACAGGTGTTTTTAGTACATAGTGGTTTGGGAGAAATCCGAAACATACTACCCGACGAAGAACTTATGTTGTTATTTATCTAGCTGGTAGGTATTATTGAGCGGTAGCAAATCCATCTATGAGATAAGACGCTTTATGTTTTTGCCGTTGCAATAAAATGCGACAACTTTTATTAGACCATTAGAGCCAGGATGTAATGCTTCAACTTTGGCAAGTAGCCATTGTCCAGGAACATTTCATTCAGAACTATGTCGCCATCCTTAATATTTCCCAAGGTTTTGGTTAATTTTGTCCGAGATTAAAGTTGGCATAAATATTCCTTCTCCAACGATGAGAGAAATTTGTTTTATCGTTCTAACAGTTTCCATGTTCTCATCAGGAATGCAATTTTATTATTCAACTATGAGGAAATGTAATGGCTAACCATAGGGTTAGTGGACAATAGACAAAGCTTTCAATTTGCGCCAGCAGAATGCTGTTCCTAGTAATTTACTAAACGATCTTTCATAGTGCGACGCCAGCTTAACAAAGACCGCCAAAGTGAGCGCAAACTGACGGAATAAAATGCCATTTAGTGCCTTGATTGCCCAAAGTTTCTGCAAGAAAACTTTGTGTGACTCGTTGATAGAAAATTTGAAATTCTTTGTTAGCGTCTACGAAATTAGTACTACAATCAGAGCAAAGGCCGGTGCACCTTCCTCTTCGTGACTTAAAGCGTCGAAAAGCAAAAAAACGTCAATATTTAATCTGGTTAGTGCTTTCAAATTTATCGCTTTAGTTCTCATGCAAACAAAAAGCCAGATTCAATCTTTCTTTCTTTTGCTTGAAGGTTCAGGTTGGCTGGAAGAGAACTTTTGGTAGATTACCCATTTGCAGTTGACAGGCTTATGTTTTGTACTTAAAACACACAACGCACTCTCACTGCACCTTTTTTGCCAAGCCACGCGTAGTAATTATCAAAAAATACCATGACTAGTCATTTTATCAGCTTCTGAAAAGATAAGCAAAGCAAGAGGATTTTATTTTGATAATAAAATAGTGTTACGAAAATAAAAATGCCTAAGAAAGATACACTAAATATTTGCACATTTGTAGCTGTAAACTTTTCTGTGAAAGTTATTCTAATGGTTTTTGTCAAGGCTACCATCACCCTGTCATGTTATTAACAGTGTTACCAATTGCGTATTGAATTGTGTTGAAAATTAAATTTTCGGTATTAAACTTGGCATTTCAATTAACTGAAGAGAAGGTTTTAGTATTTACTAGAACACTCAAAACTAATGAAAATATTCTAGAAAAAGCGTGGATAATGCTTAGTGAGTTAGTGGTAATTTGAAAGACAAAGTGTTGAGTAATTTGTATAAAGTGGAAGTTATATAAATCAAATTATGGAAATAAAAAGAAAATAAAACGTTATTAGTATTCAAAAAATACATATCTGAAGTTTAAATAAGACCCCGACAAATCAATACACATATTTATTATAGTTTTTACGTCAAGAGAGAAAAATTCTTGCCGATTATGCATTGGAGACACTAAATATTTCAAAAAAGTATTGATTTTATAGAAATTAAGAAACTAAAATATGTTTGCGTCGTTGTTAAGCACTTTCTCATTCAGCAATACTGAAACTGGTAGAAAAAATTGAGCTGTTAAGACACGCCAAATCAAGAGCAATTTAAAAATATTGCTTTTCAATTAAATAAACATAAATGATATCGCTATAAAATACTCGTTTTTTTAGATATCAAAATTAAACCACTGTAGTATAAGGGGTAACAAATAGATATTAATGAAGAAGTAAGTATTTTTTTAATAATATTAGTAGATTTTGATAGCTGTATTGATAAAATACTCTACATTACAAGATTGTGATTATAAAGAGTACGAAACATGTTATTACATGGTATTTTTAAATCGTATTATTAAATCGTATTATTTAAAAATATCTTCAATGTCAAAATAGTTCCAAAAGGGTTTTAAAATAAAAATTTCTATTTAACATCCTAAACCACTGCAAAGTAAAATCCACTTATATCTAATTTTTTTTTTTTTTAATAATATGGTATGTATATGTGAGCTCGTGGTTCTCTGTTTTATTTTCACTGAATAAAGCCATTTTCAATTCTAAACCTGATTCACCATTTCGACATGTTGGTTACACATGCACGTAGCGTCTCTTTCTTAACAGTCTGTTTGAATATCTCCATTTATCTTGCCATAGAATGAATGTATGACTCTTTTGCTATCAACAAATTTTAGTTTTTGACTCAATTTGTCTTTTACAAACTGTGAAAGAGAGCATAAACGTTCATATATTGTATGTAGAATGACATATGAATATATCTGTTCTACAGAAATATTTTATAAAACTGCGGGATTTTGTTAATGTTATTTGTATAAGACGTATGAATGTATGTATGTATGAATGAATGTGTATGTGCGGTCATATGTATAAATATTTATATATGTGTAGATTTGTACTCACCTAATGCCACCACGACTGGTGTCATAGTTTAGTAAACGCGTATTGTTTCGCCAAGTCACATATATATGTTATATTAATGGTTGAGAAATTTCGATATGACACACTGTAGTTCAATTATACTGCCAGCTTTATAACACTTTTCTGGCGTAGTTGCACCACGTTCTTCAAGTATTTCCCCATGACGAACTGTAAGTACAAGTAACAAATTTACATACATATAAATATACAGACACAGAAAATAGTAAAGATGAATTAGTATACGAATATGTGAAAATGAGGAGACATGTGAGTAATGGTGGTCTGGTGCGGCTAGCCAGTCTGGTTGCAAAAAAAAAAACTAAGTATGAATTGTGGATCTCTTGTGGATCTGCTGATGTAAGTGCAAATGAATACAAACAAACAATTTATACGTTACGTCAAATAATTGTTAACGAAAGCAAAGAGAAAAACTCCGCATTCCCTTTTTCTATACAATACATATGTTGAAGCGTCACTGTAAAAGTAGAGATATGTGTATGACGTGTACATTTCATTATGAGGATAGTACCCTGAGGTGTTTTTGAAAATGTTATGTGATACCTTTGAATCTGGTAGGAGTGTAGTGGTTGCAGAAGCATTTGTTAAATTCCAACAAAAGAGGTTTTAAAAATTTAACTAAAATTGATTTAAAAATTTTAAATTTAAAAATATTCTGTAATTAATAAAAATTTTAGATAATATGTAATTTTTTGCTATGATAAGAACGATAAGAAAAGAAATAAACAAAACAACACATTGGTAAGATAAATCAAATTTATTTTGAGCAAAATAGGATATTACTTGAGACTTTCAGCCTTTGTAGCTGGGCTTGAAACAGTTCATTTCCGATATTATTCCGTCAAAAGTGTATCGGTTAAGTCATACATCTTACGTTATTACCTTTTTTGAGAAACAACCCCATGATGTTCAAGATAAGGTTTAATTCAAATCATGCTCATCGTATCATCATAGTAAGCTCGATAGTGTATATATATTATATATGTATGTATGTATATAAAAATAAGTTTCCCTAAAAACTCACTTATGCAAATTGAAAATTTATCTTGACAGACGACAGTCTTTGCATTAAGTAAACAGCTGTTTAAACTATTAAATGTCAGAGATCATATGGATAGAAGACAGGAAATATGATTAGCAGCTATGCTGTTGATGAGAAATCACTATTACTTTTGCAAAAACTGCTCATAATCCTTTGAATCAGTCTTAATTTTTTCAATTAAATTCATTCACAATAGTATCCACAGGATTGCCTTATTGAAAAAGCCAAATGCAGCTTGGTTTTGTGCATTTACATCTTAATTTTTTACATCTTAATGCACAATAAGATCGGCTCATTTACCAGTTTATTTGCATGAAGACTGCTAATGCAGTTTAACGACGTCGTTCCTCTACGCTACTATGTTCGTCATTTAATAACCTAGTACCACTTAACCAATTTGCTTAGTACTATACTTATACTTTAACTGATTTTTTTATTAATAGTCAGTGCCACGCTCATATAAATATTTATTTATATTTTCAAAACGATTACAGTAAAAGCCTGTAAATTTGATTCAAATAGGTTCATAGTCAATACAAATTATCAGTCAAAAAGTGGGCGGAATCAGATAAGTCGGCATAGTACCCACACAAACTAAATATTGATTTTTGTACATCTTGAGAACGGTTAAAGTGAAAACTTCTGATGTTAGTCTAAAAGACTTCTTAGTTAATACAAATCATCAGTCAAAAAGTTGGCATGGTAGCTCCCACAAAATGTAGTTATTGATTTTTGTATATATTGATAACCTTTAGAGTAAAAGCTCTGAATTTGATCCAACTGACTTAGTAGTGATTACAAATCAATAGCCAATAAGTGGGAGGAATCGGATAAGTGTACACAGTACAAAGGAAATTTTGATTTCTGTATATCTTTAGAACGGAAAAAGAACACGTTTTTGAATTTGGTCCAATGGAAGTTAATACAAATTATCAGTTTAAAATTGGCGGGGATTGAATAAGTGGGCACGACATCTCCCATACCTAATGAACATTAATTTCTGAATATCTTGAGATCGGTAATAGTAGAAGTTTCAAAATTTTTGTGTGAACAACATCTTGGATAGAACACATCATCAGTCAATAACTGGGCAAGATTGAATAAGTCGACATGGCACCTTTTATTAACACTACCTGTGGAATTTTGCATATGCGCAGAGCGATAACAGTAAAGTTTCGGTATCTAAAAGGCAAAAAAGACTGGACGAAAGTATATAAACAAGTTATCCTATGCTTGTCATTTTATAACTTGAGAACGATTTAACAGTAAAAGGTCTTTTTTGACTTCAAAAAATGTCTGTGGATATGCTTTGTAGGCACAATTTCGCGATGATTGTGTTTTTTCTACATAAAATATGTGCATTTCTTCAAAATTTTTTTAAGGTACACAACAAAAAGGCTTCTAGCAACGTGGTAAGGGTTACTCAGTTACATATAATATTGGTGATCAGTTAAGTTCGACGGTTGATGGTTTTAAAGTGTAATGTCTATAGTAATGTTAATTGCATCAAGCAATTCTATAGCCTGTTTGAAAGGTGACATTTTATTCTTCACATTGTTGTTAACATTATTAAAATCGCAATATTCTGTGAAAAGTTATCTAAGTCTAATTGAATAAAAATTCATACATTACCGTCATGTTTTCCATTTCAAAAAAATAATAATGCGCCGGACACTGTAAAAAAAATGTGTTATGTATTCTTTAAAGCAGCACCGAAATGTTTTGCTCCTTTCGATCTTATAATTTTGAAGTTAAAGATACATTTTGCTCTGGTCGACCAATCGTTGAAATAGTTGATGAAATCATGGAAAAGATTGAGGAAGACCCGCACTTGGCAGTACGGATGTCGCTAGTAAAATTGGTATTCATCACTGAACAGTTATCAACCATTTGAAGAAAACTGCTTACACAAAGAAACTTAGTGTTTGAAATGAATTTACAGTGAAAAATTTATTGGATCAAATTTTCATTTTCGATTCAATGCGAAAACGGAACGGACTCGAATGAATATGGGTGATGACAAGTGAATTACGTACGACAATAAAGTGCGAAAAAAATAATGACAAAGATGTGTATCTGGTGGTGGGACTCGGTGGTTAAACGATTGATTTTAATAAGAATAAAGCCAGCCAAAATTGAATAGAAAATGTATTCCATCATGATAGGAACAGACTACACACATCTCTGCTGGCCAGGCAGAAACTAAGAGACCTTAGCAGGAAGTTTCGATACATCTACCATGTAGACTGGGCCCTGCACCTTCAATTAATAATTTTTTCAATCTCTGAAGAACTTAATTAATGGTGTAATTGTAAATTCAGTAGGAATTTGCAAAAAGCAATTGGATCAGTTCTTCGTTCAGAAAACCCGGAAGTTCTACACTGATGTGGTAGTAGCTTTACGCCAGAAATGGGAAAAAAATTATAGATTAAAACGACACATCTTTGGTTTAATAAAGCTCGATTCAAATACCTATTACGTATTAAATTTTCGATCAAATGTGTTTGAGTCTAAACTCATACTCAAGCTCATAGCATTCACACATTCATCAGAAAATACTCATAAATTATTCGAATCTTTCAACTCATTCGAGTAGTACTCATCAAGTAAGCAAGCAATATTTTTTGAAAGAAAAATTGAAAATAAATAAGTACCGAAGCAAGCGCACAACATCATAATCGAATCATTCTCATATTGCATTGCTTAGACAATGAGTTTAGATGAGCATGAATCAATAGAGTCATATATGTTGATAATTATGAGTATAAAAAATACTTCAAGCTTCAGAGTATGAATGCCTATGATAAGCCAATTTAATAAGTATGAATGCGTATGACTATAAGAATTTATGAATCATGATTCGAATATACTCATATTTTCAGTACTCGTTGCAGTTCTCGCCTTGAGTATCTTCCATCGATTCAAACGTGCAAGAGATAATATGTGCGGCTCAGATATGGTTAATATAATATAAAAGACTAGATGTATTGAAGGAATTATTTCATTAAGATTATTTTAAAATTTAAGAAAAACTTGTAAAATCATAGGAAGTTATTCAAGCAGCAATTTTACAACGTTTGTAAATAACAGGATTTACATTAAAAAGCAAGGAAATTGGGTACAACACGAGTTAAATCCGAGACGATTACACTACGATTTATAGATTCTCTTTTTTTTCTTTTCACGCAGAATACAATTTTGCAAAGGCTAACATAGAAAGAATACAGAATCTAAAAAACAATTAATAATAAGAGAAATCATATATATAATAATAATAATTTATATTAAGTTATTCTTCTAGATTTTAGCTCTTCAATAAATTTCATGATTTTGAATAAAATTAAAATTTTATTATTGAAAAATTTATTTTCGTTTTGTAATATTTACATTCTCTATTCGTCACACTCTTTTCTGCACATATTCATATTCATTGATATGAGAATTCCGTTACAGTTCAAATAAAAAATTATAGAAGAAGAAATTAAAAGTATAATTTCTGGCCATATACTCGTTCATCGTTAAGTTAAATATTTTTTAGCTGGCAATTTTTAATAAAAAATAAAATATATTTGTTTACCTTAGAATATATTGCTTATTGGTAAGAGATGTTTTCATATATACATATATATCAATGTTTGCTATGTATATTCATTTAGGACTTGTAATAATAAATATTGTAATAATAAATATTTGTTGTAATAATAAATATTTAATAATAAATATGTTCTTATACATTTAGTGAATGTGTTTTATTAAAACGTTTTTGTACAGAAAAAAGCTTAATGAATGACTGAAGGATTTAAAGCTCGACAGAACTGCCGTTAGCTGATATGGTTCATGTGTAAAATATGTATATATATGTATACAAAAATGTTTATTTGCATTGGTTTAATGTTATTGTATATGTTGGTCCTAAAAAGTCTAATAGTATACGTGTACAAGTCAATGTAACACAAATGTATATATACGTATGTATCTATCCGCGTGTGTTTATAAATTTAGTAGCCTGAAGAGGACAAATGCCAAATTATACCGAAGATGAAGATGTGCTCATGAGTGTTAAAATCCTCTTCTTTCTTACAAAATCTTTTTTGTTGCACATTAACATTCTAAACCAAATAATGTTATACACGCAGAGAAATAATCGTAGACTTAATGCCGTTACCGCAGAATATTGATATCTGTGTGGTGATAGTGAGCATTCATGTATGGAGTATACGTGATGGCTGTGGCTTAGACTTGAACTTCAAGTAGAGGCTATATTAAGTTAGGTGTGGAGTTGGATAGAATTAGGTGTGGCAGCTTGGATAGTACTCAACTAATAACCAGATAATATAACACTCAGGCACCCTGCCTTTAATTTACAACTAAAAAGCTCTTTTGTTAGAAGCTTCGAGTTTGCTAGCAGACGCACTGTGTATTGCCCGAACTCGTTGAGTTGAACACGTTCAGTATTAATATCTCATTTTTTATGTCTAATTATCAACTAACGGAGAAATTTCTATGGCATTTAGTAGAACAGCACTTTTATGAAGGTTAATGTAACCTAATTAACAATCACATATAAATGGTAATTGAAAAAAGAGAACTAGGAATTAATTTTTAAATAACCGTTACTAAATTAAGTTAATAATTGTTAATAACCAATTGCACTACTTTTAATTGCTAAATACCAATTACTTAATATCAGCAATTACTGTTAAAATAGCCATTACTATAATAATTAATTGCTTAAGTTAATTACTATTTACGTAAATCAATGTAATGTGTAATTAAATAAAAATAATTTATATTTGTAATTTGTAACTAAATTTAATTATATGGCAATTACTAATTACCAATTATATGTAATTGGTAATTGAATAAAAAGTACTAGGAACTACTCTTCAACTTACCATTAGTAAATTAACTATATAATTGACAATTACCAATTACACTATTTTAAAATGGTAATTAATAATTACTAATGACATATTGTATAAAAAGTACTATAAATTACTCTTAAAATAACCATTACTATGATAAGTAATTGCTTAAGTTAATCACTTACTTAAGGTAATTCTAATTTATATGTAATGGGTAATTATATATCAATTATTGGTATTAAAATTGATGTAATGGTGTTTTCAATTGACAAAATTCAGTAACAATTGACATTAATTCGGTAATTGGTATTTTTGGATTATATCTTACAGTAATGTAAGTAATATAAATAATGTAATTGACTGTGTCAAAGTCTAGTGAAAAGCAGTATCGATATATCTCGTTCATTCTGACTTCACGAGCCTTTGGGGAAAGAATTTAGTCAGGTTAAATTCAGGAGCACTTTAAGACATTACTTTGATATTTAAACTTTAATCTGTTATATTCAAAGATTTTTTTTTAATTGCACCTTTTATTTACTTCATTTTAAAATATTTTAAGGCTTAATTTGATTATAGGCATGTTCTCTTAGTTAGTAGTGAAATATTCTGAGGCGGGCCGAAAGACAAAATTTGGTGCAGGTAACTTTTTATTGTTTTTCTTTCCCTATAATTTTGCATTTGATTAAAACCAGCCAAAATTTTCGTCTAAAATTAAGAAATTATTTTTGGTAAGACATTAACGCTATAAAACTAATGTACGTAAAATTTATTTACAGTTTTCTTTATTTATTATTGTAAAACGACCTAACGGTATCAAACTAGACAAGTGCTTTCAACTATAGTTTCTCAACCCACATAAGCATAAACACTTTTGCTCATAAGTCTGCTTTGAGTGAGTGTTTTCTAAAACAATGTAAGTAAAATTTACGTGTTATTAAGCTTAACGTTAAAAGTATTAATAGTAGATTTTAGTTTATATTTGAATATTTTTTTAACTTGAAATAGTAGAAAAGAAAGCCTATTGTTCAATGCAAAGTCTAAATTGTGAGGATGTAGTGGTGTTTCTACAGTGACTTCAGTGACATATGTAAGTGAAACAGATCAGAAGGATGGCTTTGATTGCGATGATAGATTCGCTGATAGAGTAGTTAGATGTCCAACTTCAAGCGATGAAAATGAAATGGAAAAATAATTGGCAGAAGCGTGGTGTATAGCAGTAATTCAAAAGAATAAGATGAAAAAAATTACCATTAGACGATTTTTTGTTTTCATATAGAAAATATGTTTTTTGGATTATGCCCCTAGACTACAGCGATAGAAGCTGAAAAATATATTTTTAATTGTTGTTACTATTAATTAATGTACAACATAGAAAACCAAAATATTTTTTATAAAATAACATCTAAAAAAGCGTTTTACTTGAATATATCATAGTACGTAAAATTAGCGTAGTATTAGTATTACCCTTACAAAAAATAATGTTAGTATTTTAAGCCATTTTTAGAAGACTGAAATTTCTTCAGTGTAAAATTTTTCACATTCACGTTCTGATAGTCTAGGGTTCGTACAATATACAACCGTTCATGGTCTATAAAAGTACGTACTAAAAACAATTTGCAATGAATGTAATTTTTCCGAGAGATAGAAAATTTCTATGAAACCAACAGATAAATTTAAATTGTTAAGCAACTGAACTATGGGCAGTTAAGAAAGGAAACATTTTTGTGGGTTTCTGTGTATGTACATATGTATGTATATAAATACATGTATGAGAAATCCTGATTTAATTTTTTCCATCTTATTTACTTTAATTAATTTCAACAAATATAGAGCATGTTCATGTTAGACAAACGATAAAAACAGACAATTCCAAAATAGAAAAGCATAAAAGAGTAGACAAAAAAAAAATATTACAATAATTATAATCGTATGAAATTTGCTTAATTTTTGATGACCCAGCTTAAGAGTTGAGTGCATAGCAATCACCATCACCATCAACGCCATTTATATATATCATCCAAGCTCTGCGAGTGTAAAAAAAACAACGATGTTTGGTTCTCCACCAAGCAAAGGCATAAACACAAACAAAGACCACATAAAAAACATGAAAACAGACATTTACTACTCCGATCGAAAAATCAAAGGCTGAGAATGCATAGTTTCGTATAGAGGCTCTATAGTTGTTAGTCATGTGTTGTGTTTATCTTTATATGATTGTTGTTAGTTTGAATTCCATTTGCTAAAGGGAAAATTTTCAAAGGAATATTTTTAATAGAATTTGTATGTATTATTTCATTTTATACTCTTTTTCTCTCACATTGGCATTTTATTTTCTTAAATTTACTTACTTTATCGAAGGCTAGTCACCACTTTACTTGGATAGCCAAACCAGAAGCTCCTCGATTCAATACCAGGCTAGACCATCTGAAAAAAAAACATTTTTTCAACATTGGTATCATTGCATTGTAAGTCTCCTTCAATGAGTCTAAAAATAGAATCGGGTGCAGCTTCTCGACTGAGAGAAGTCCCTGTGTTCTTCATGGAATGGTATGGGAATTAATTTATATATAGCAACTGAAGGACTAATTTTAGATCCTACGGTCTTAATGAGTGTATTTATCGAACTCTGTTAGGAGCTTTTCTTATTGCTTTCTCCCATAAAGACCCTTCAACAGCCAACTAAGTCGTTGTTGTTTAGCTACAGTGTTGCCTTTGTAACCTCGTTGTTTGATCCCAATGTGTATCCTATCCTTGCAAATTTTTCTCTTAGGACGTCAACTTCAATTAATTGTTGCTTTTTAGTACGAGCAGCATGATATTCTTAATGGTGTTTGGTCAGAAATACTAAATCATACGCCACAGAATTGATTGGTGAAGATTTGCCGTCGACGTGTGTTGCTTCTGAATAGGCGCCAGGTTTCGCAACCATATAAGTGTATTGATTTTACGCACTTGTTTTACATCTGTGTTATTAGATAGATTTCTAAATAATTCAGTAGACATCCACATCTCCCTCAACGAGACCATGGCCTGATGAGCTTTGTTGATGCGTGAGTTAAATATCCTCTTTAGCTCCGCAGTTCTTCATGATTGTACAACGTATGTAGCACAATGGTGTCATTATTGAGAGTGATTCAGAAAGTATTCGTTCATTCTCGTTAGTGTTAACTTGCAGAAGTCGGTGCACCATCCGAGATTGAGATCACATATATGCAACGCCTTTATATTATCATCCATATGTTGAAAACTTTGTGATAACAAAGATATATCTTCGGCGTAATAAATGTCGTTTATTTTTCTGAAGTGGGTCCATTGAATGTCACTTGGTGCCGCATCGTTTGTTGCTGCCATGACAAGTGAAGATAGGAGTGGTGATCTTAGCATACCGATTATAAATGGCTCAGATTTGTGATTTTTGTGTAGATTCAACAGGCGCATAAACCCTTTTAAAATTTCGTAAAAACCATATTTGGTGGTAATTACGTTTGTTACGGTAGAAATAAATGTAGACATTTATAATGCTCAAATTTGTCTATACTGTTTTTTTACCCAGCCTTCGTGTAGATAATAAAAGTATAAGACTTAGTGCTTTTACGGGCTAGTTCAGATTAAGCTGAAATATTACACAAATAGTCATATAAGCATTTTTTGTTATCGTATATAATCTTTCGAAGGTTCGTTCTTATTAAAGCTATAATGAGGTGAATTTTTTCAAATATTTTCTCTAAATTGTGCAATTTTCTTTTAAAAAGCTAATATTTTAAGAGCGTTGTCTCACCCTACTAAAATTTTGCATTTCTACTTTTATGTTGTATTAAGTTATATTTAATACGCCATAATCATTTTGTGCCTTATTTCCTTAACACTTCGTTTATATTCATAATCTTATATCTTAATTTTAATCTTACTTAACTGTGGTAATTTATCTTATAAGATTTTTCTTCCAGATTCTTCAGTAAGAATTCCCATCCAAAAATTAATTTATAATTTAATAGGAAAACACGAACAATAACAAAAACAAAAACAAAAACAGAAACGTAAAGAGTAATATCTTCAAAACGTCTTTTTATACGCCTGTTATCGTAGCACTGATTCATTGTATCCGTTCATATACCACATCAAGAACTCGTGTTCAATTTAAACGGCTAGTCACTCACTCAACTATTACACGCACGTCGAAAATGATTGAAACGCGCAACAGACAGATAAATAATCAGAAGAAAAATAAAAAGGAATAGATTATTCAGGAAGATGGTCAGTCAAACAGAAGTCAAATACACTTTCCTTGAAAAGAAATCACAACTAAAGTAGCCTGTTCTTATATATGTTTTTCGAAAGGACTTTCGAGATGGCGGTGTGCTTACATCATGGTGAAAATAATTATTGGGGCTATGTATGCATGTGTGTTTGTTAAAGAAGCATATCAACATGATAGATTGTACACAATAAAACATGTTACAAAAATACAGGCTCACCATGAATAATGTATGTGTAAGAAGAGTAACTGCATATTCGCACATTTGTATATATATGAATCATTTTATGACAGAAACAAGTTTTACCATACGCCCAATAAAGCAATAATGTGGGAAACAGAATAGATGCCATTTTTTTTTTCGTTTGAGTCCAGCACTCAGGGAATGAGCCCTACTCATGCAGTGCATTGTGCTTTGAGTTGTATTCCATCTTAGGTCGGATATAGATCTTGACAATCAACAAATGTTATCCTTCTATAAAACGTTACAGAGAATTCTCATGTCTAGAACACCAAAAGCATTTGACTCCTCAATGTCTACATTATCCATTATCACAGTTGTTGCCACACCACCATGTCTGTGTGTCAGAAAACAAAATTAAGTCTTGTGCGTATTAAAATCTGCCTGGTAGCATGACCCCACTCGGATTTTTTCACCAGGGTGCTCGTGAGTATATCATTCATATCCCTTCTTGTCGCCTCAATCTCCAAAAGGCAAAGTTTATAAAAAAGAATATTAATGACCAATGTTGCTGTCATCCTCGAAGGAGTAGAGAGAATTGGAAGTGAGAAGGAGAAAGTTATTAACAAATATTAGAAATAGAGTGGAAGAAAGGACAGAGCCTGTCGGTAGTCTTGAATTTATCCTGAACTCAGCACATGAGATCTCGTTTATAACCTCTCTTATGGAGCGATATCTGAGAAAAATCGATAAAAATCGAAAGGAGTGGCTACCGATCCCAAGAGCAATGAATTTCGACACGAGCACTTCATGCTAAACTCTACCAAATACTTTGGAAATATCTAGATTAACAACTTTGCTCTCCCCAAACAATGAATTGACTTGGTGCATTTCTTGGAGAAAACAGGCAGCAGGTCACCAGCTGAACGGCACTTGCGGAAGCCGTACTGACTATTGCTTAGCAAACCATTAATCATATTCTACATAGTAGGTAGTTTTCTGGGTTGGTAGTCTCACTCTTTTTAACACAGGCTCGAAAGTATATACCTTTTAATCGTACCATATAACAATCCCATTGAAAGCCGATTTCTGATATGTATCGTAACTTGCTTTCAGTATAAAACGAGCCATATTTTAATGTAAATGAATATGTATTTGTATGTATTGTATATATTTCTCCACTCAAACGACTATTAGCAAGTATTTGCAATTCGATGTATAAGTATTTGTACTGTAGAAATAACAAATACATGCAAGCTGTAGAAATTAAGTGTATCAAGTGAGTTAATGCTGTAAGTGTAAGTGTAGAAATGTATTTACAATATATGTACATATGCATGTAGGTGCAGATATATAAGAATGTGTGCTTGTGCGTATATAAACAATATATATACACATACATATATCAATAGAAAATAAACTTACCAATTACAGTTAAGTAGACTAAAAACACTAAAGGCGGATGTGATGAAACTTGATACTCATAAGGACGCCCGTCACGTTTATTGGCGTATTGGATTAAAAGATTTCAACCATTTGGCTCTAACGAGTACCTTGAACCACCGCTATATGTGTGAAGACCAAATGTAATAAGTGCCAGTTCGTCGCCTTTTCCACGCATCTATGATAACTATTGTTGGTTTTTTATTTTTATTATTTTATTTTAATTTTACAACATTTTGTTGTTTTTGATTTCGTAGACGGTGATGATGTTGATATTGTTGAGTTGTCGTTGTTATAGTCGCGTAGTTGTGGAGTTACGTTGACACAACGTTCGAGGAAAAACGAATGAAAATATGGAAATGAAAGAAATTTAAGTCAGAATATTCAACACAAGTACAAATATTGAGAACAATAAATAAATAAACACATAAATGAACGAATGAGCGTATGAATGAATGAAAGATTGGTTGAAAGACTGAATTAACAACTGAATAATGATGATAAATGCAAAAGTGAACTGAGCAAAAGTGAAATAATCAAAGAGTACCGTACATTTTTTTTAATATAAAATAAAAATTATTTTTTTGTTTTCGTTGGGTACGTGCCTGTAACCACACCGCATAGAGACACTCACAGTCTTAAGCAGCAACCACAGGCGACCTGGTGAGTGTCTTTATATTTATATGTTAACCACTATAACGTTACAATGTACAATTCACGATTCTGAATCTGACTTAAGTTTTTTTTATGTAAAAGAGTATATATTGTTCAGTGTTCTTTAATTTCTTCTATAAAAAATATATATATATTTTAATATTTGCACGGGATGTTACTTAAATTTTGAATAATTTTTTTAATGATGCTTTAAATAAGATGTACAGTACTGTGCAAATTTGAACAAATTATGGACACTAGGTGCATTATGAGCTTAAAGATATCGCCTTTAAATTGCTTCTCAACATCTCGCCTGGCAAGGACGAATGGTCATGAGATATTATAAAAGTTGCCTATGTAAAAATATGAACAATGAACCGAGATACGAGAGTCAAGCCTGATCTCCTATCAAAGAATATCATGATCTACATTTTCTCGGCCCAGCTGTTTCGCTTGAAAGAGGCTACTCGATTGAATAGAAACCATCGACAAAATCTTACCATACTCCCTCATGATAATACCTGACCTTGCAACATGTGGCTCAGTAAATATTACGTATTCATGTCTGTTCGCTTATTCCACGCATTTTTTTGCCGATGCTATGTTAAATCAAGTCCTTTTAAGCATATGGTCTGATTTCGGTAGTTTTTAATTGATAAGACATTCTTGATCATACTAAACCTTGGGATATCGTAATGGATCAATTTGTTATCGCCGGTAATAAGGTGTAGGATTTCCTTATTTTCATGACGTTCAAGCAGCATTTTGATGTTTTTGAAATTGCTGCAAAGCTGCTTCCTACTTGACGGTCTTTGCATTTCACGTCAAAATCACTACCTCCGGATCGTACAAACCATCTCTTGTATTTTGAAATCGATGGAACATAAACAGGATAAGATCTAGTGAGCACAATGCTCATAATCTTATAATCCTGTTGCTCTGTTTTTCAAATAGAATAACTAAAACAGAAATTCCTGAAAATTATACCCTGTTGGCACAAAATTTAACATTTTCGAAGCAAACTAAAAAACGTTGTCGTTCACACTATTTCATCCAATGGCATTTATTTATTTATTTACAATTAAAAACTTTGCTAAAAACAAAAACTGTTTGTAAAAAATACTCCATCAGTTGTGAATATTGCATATTTAACTTGTACATAAATACTAGAGATAATTAAGCTTTGTTATTAATGTTCTAATGATTGCTAACACTGGTCAACAAATTATTATTTCCTTAAATTTTTATTTTTTTTTGTTATTGGCCCTAACTGAGACAAATACTGGAAGGTTTGCTAACAGCTTTTTATTAATATGCAGATTAATAACTTTGGCAAAAAATACAAAAAATTAACACAAAATTTCTGTTCGTGCACATTATCTTTCGGTGAACATTATTAAATGATCTTTCATAAGATTTCCTTGAATGAATGGCTTCATGAAGATCTTGTTGCAAGCAGTCTGCCATCATATGTGTGTTCCAACTTCCCTGATAACGCTCTTCCATTGTCCGAAGATCATGATGAAAGCTTTTACCCGACTCGATAAAATCACCAAAATTTTGTGAAAATCGATATAAATGCGAGTGCATAAAGTGAAGTTTTACGTTTATCTTGCACCATAGCCTATGCAAGTTCTAGAGCATAAAGCTTGATATGGTCATAAGATTTTATTTTTGCCTAAGACATTACTCATAACCGAAACAAATTCTAAGCTTTAGTTTCGACTTCAGTCATTGATTTGTCAAAATTAGGATCTTTAAAAGCTGCCTAATCTATGGCGCATCAAAAATAACCATTTCAAAAGTCCGATATAGGTTGTCGTTATTTTTCCCCACAAATATAGCAAAATCAATTTGGATTAAGCACACAACATTCTCTTAATGAAGCCATGTTTAGATATCAAGTGTCAAATAAAATACGAAAATCTAAGTAAAAGTGATAAATGAGGGTAGTTAGCTATAACTCAAAAACAAAAACTGTTAGAGAAAAACTGTGACCATAAAAATCTTTGGAAATAGACAATTTTTGTTTGTTTTGTTTTGTTAGGCAGTGTAATCATTGTGTCTTTTATACAGATCACACGCCCATGGGTTATGTGGAAGCTTGGGTATTTATATACCAACTGCAAAATATTTTATATCTCATGCTAAATGCGTTTATATATGTAATTCTCTACATTCTTTAAAAACGAACAACATTTCTGCTGTTAATAAAAATAAGCCACACATTAAGCAAATGGAAATATTCACTTTTGTCGTTAATCTTTAAAAACCCATAAGCTTAGACTAAAACTTCTAAAGATTGATGACATAGCGCAACAGTTTAATGGTACAGTGCTAACTTTAAAAACCAGGTGAATAAAATGAAAATATATATGGTAATTGTATTTTTTTTTTAACTTTATGCGAATTTAAGAAAAATTTCATAAAATTAAAACATTAAAAGATGTCGCTTTTTATTGAGGTTTATATATTTAAAGAAACACTACGTTTCATTAAAATAACTTTTGCATTGCATTAGAAAAATATGGTTTCATTAATAACTTACGACCGCATATCAATACAGAAAAATTATCCATCGCGTACAAGAATCTGCTATCTGGCCGATTAGGCTAAGCAAAGGTTTATTTATAATGCAATTTTAACTGTCAATAAACAAAGCTGGAAAGTGTGAGGTATTCTAAACATATAATTAAAAATTATCTTTGATTTGTTTGTTGACATTTTTATTTAACAACTAAACTTAAATCAGAGCGCTAAGCGTTGTCTAGCTGTCAAAAGTTACCATGCCCATACAAATTGCATAGAACAAAATATAATAGCGCGGCGTTAACGCTTTGATAATCCAATTTTGAGAACGCGTTAGGAAGTTAAATTGGTTGCAAAGAAATATATAAAAAAATATTGAAAAAGTGGTGCCAATTTAGTGGTTTTCGCGTTACATCTGGCGTTTTAGAAACTTTTTAATTTCAATTTAGTGATTTTGTTTCTTGAAAAGTTAAGTTAACATTATTGCTCCTGACACAATTTTAGAGCCCTTATTTACGTACTTATGTTACTCTAGCGTTAACGCTAGACAAATATCAACGCAATTTAGGTTTGCTCTAATTTAGGTTTGGCAGTAAGGCTTTCTTTCAAACATAAGAAATTAATATTGCAAAATAAATTGTTCCGTAAATTGAAAGGTGCTTTGAAGTTTTTCTATTTACCTATAGTTGTGCATGATCGTCGCCTATAGCTTGAATACGGACATGGATGCAATCGAATGCTCTACATATTATGTTTTTGAAGACAAGCTATTTTTTTGGAATTCTTCCATGACTGAAACTTGATCTGCGGTAGCTATAGCTATTTTAATAAGTACATTACTGAACATTAGGTCAAAAGACTTAGGTTGCTAAGTCATTTTAATTGTGAAAAATTGTATTCATATTTAGTTGAAAAAATTCATGAAACTCTCCACAATCTTCTTGTGCTACATATATTTCCTACACTTGGAATTCGCTGAAACTTGCAATAAGGCAGAATTTTTTCCACCGTTTTTTTTAATTCCTTTTAGGTTATTCTTCACCATATTTGTTGAATTCAGTAATGCACATTCAATTCCGGTGGCTAATTTGAACGACATTGTTATTTTGATATTTTCATCGACGAACCATTGCCACAATATAAATATCAAATCGAATTCGTATGGAATTAACATAAATGAAAAATTTTACTGATAAATCCTCTTAAGAATGACGAAAAAAGGGATTTATGTATGACAATGTCACTGAATGCCACCATACTAAAAAAGCTGACATTTAGTGACATAATCTGTTATGAGTGGACAACATACTGAACGATGTAGAATTTTGTCTGCTACACCTCACCTTTAACTAATAAAGCACAACGATTTTTGATGATATTATCTGTTAGGATTCACTAATAAACGAACGCCTGCACGACAACATCAACTTCTGTCATCTATGACAATTTGGACAATTACTTTAAAAATCCATGTATGACACAAAAGAAAATTTATCGTGAGTCATCGATGCTTTACCATTGTCAGCGTTTTTTACTACAATTCACTGTGACGTTCGCGACTGAATTTATTTATTTATTTATTTTTTTTTTTTGTAGTTTTAATCAAATCTTGTGGGTGGCGTTATGAAATGACGAACAAATTTAATTAAAAGATCGCCACCACCACTTAGAAACGCACCGGTGACCGGTCCGGGGCTGTTGTGGAGCCGAAACTGGAGGCGGCTCGTGTTTGTATTTACACTCACGTGTCACTAGGCCTGACTACGGGTATCGGGGGCCCAGGGATTCCGATCTCTGCCCGATTGTTGGGTAGGCCACCTTGTGGGAGCTTTGTGGTGGCTGTGGTTTAGATCTAAAGCGAAGGCAGAGCGCGAGCTCGGTGTGGTGTTGTATCTCCTCAACCGGGTGCTGTGGCCCATATCACGGCGGGAGTTTAGATAATCTCCGACTCACCGCCAAGGTGTGAAGGTTAAGAGTGTCCTTACAACACGCCATAGAATTGGTACTCACTTGTGATATTCACTTGTGGGTATCACAGGTGGGGGCGTTAGTGGACGCATCGTATTCACTCGTACCATTGGGACTCCGTGGGGTATGCCACACAGCGAAGACTCACGTACACCCAGATGACACCACTTAGCAAGAATCTTCGCCTTTACACAATCATAAGGAAGGCAGCTAGAGTGAACTAATTATCTGCTTAGCTTAAAAAATCTGCTTGATTATAAAACTGAATAAAAACAATGGATGATTTGTGGAAAACCAGTATGCTCCCCAGAGGAGGGACGGAGAAAAGAATCAAATCTTAAAACTGGAAATTATACTTATTTAGTCCAGCCATTAAGGGACGAAATATTGCTGATTCATGAAATTAATTTCATGTTACTCTCGCACTTTCTTCAATCATGTCCGCAGTATCTCTTCTTCTCAACTGAAGGTGGCCAGCATCATTTAATGTATTCCACGGGCTAGTGGATTCGGGTGCATATATAGCTTTTCCAAATACGTATGAGCATATATCGCGATTTCATCTCTATCCATGGACACATTCAGGTCTTAATAAATGCAAGAATTTCTTGTAAACAATGGAGAATTTGTTATTGTTCTAATGATTTTATTTGTCGCCTTTGTATCCGTTCAACGTTTGAAGCTATAGGCAGTGCCACATAATTGTATTCCATAGCACCAGATTAGCGTTATATCCGATTAAAATTACTGATTAATGAAAAGCGAGCCTCAAATTTATTTATTTTTCTTTTGTTTCTTTGAAATTCAAATATTTTTTCTTCATTTCATTAAACTGTTCAAAGGACTTACGTTTTTAAAATACGTTCAAATGTTAGGTGTATAACTTGAAAATATGGAATTTTTGCACATTTTGGGATTGTATTGTAAAAAAAATAATTCTGTAATAATTTCATATTTTTTTGCGATATATGAATTTCGTGCCAGAAGAACTGCTCATTTGTCGAATAAAACTAGTTTTTAGTGAACTTGTATTTAAGTGAATCGAGCTTCAGTGACAAAGCTCTCCATCAATCATAACAAAGAGAGTATAGCACACTTTACATATATTTTTTCCAAATGTGCTCGAGCGTTGCCATAATGAAATATTACGACATCATATCTAGTCTTAAGTTCCGGTCGTTTTTCATGCAATGGTTACTCTAAACGTATTAATATTGTTCGATACAGATACGGTGATCGTCTGGCTCGATTTCAGCAGTTCATAATAGTTAGATACTTCTCGTCCCACCAAATCCATGAACAATATTGGCTCCATGGATATTAGGTTTAGCGGGCTTTATATTTGATTTCTTGCGCTTAGGGTTATTGCAGTGGATCTATTTTTTTATCAGCAGTAATGGTACAATGCAAAAATGACTTCAGTTTCAAAATAGCTCTTCCTATATGCGAAATTATTTCTCAACGCCTTTCAGCTTTAACTTGTGTGTTATCCAATTTCTTTGCTTTTGGATGAACTGTGGTGTTTGCAAACGTTTCTAAAACGTTGCTGCAAGATTTTGCAAGTTATTTTTCATACATTATTTTCGACAACAACCTTCATGAAGTAATGCGTTCAATTTATCACCTTATATTTTTTTTTTTTTTTGACGGACTTTGGCTGTCTTATTCATTCTTGTCAAAATCACGTCTTCTGAACCTTACAAAGCCATCTTTCACTTGTTGAAATGGATATAACATATTAAGGATAGGCTTTTATGATCAATATATATGCTTTTTTTAGGGTGAATAAGTAACACAAAATTTCCTACAAATGATAATCAGGTACCAAACCTTATCAGAAATTTCGTAGCAGAAAAACCTTTGCTGTTCGCACTAGTTTTTTTAATAACTAAGCTAGTATACGAGGGCGGATTGATATTAAAGCTACCTAAGTACGAAAAAAACATTTTTTTTTTTTCAAAAACCATTCATTTCTCAATATAGTCTCCTTTTAGCTCAATACACTTAGTAAGACGATTTTCCAACTTTTTTATACCATCTGAATAATACGATTTTGGGAACTCCTCAAAATACGCATTAGTTTCGGTAATCACTTCTTCGTTTGAGATGAATCTTTTTCCTGCGACCCATTTTTTCAAGTTTGGAAACAGGAAAAAGTCACTAAGGGCTAAATCTGGACTATAAGGTGGATGATCAACCAATTCGAAGTGGATTTGTCGTAGTTTTAGCATCGTATCTAATGCTGTGTGAACCGGTGCGTTGTCTTGAAGAAAGAGCACTTTTTTCTTGTTTAAATGTCGCCGTTTTTCCTTGATTGCATCAACCAATTGATCCAATGATGCACGATAATACTCTCCTGTGACTGTGGATTCCTTTTCAAGGTAATCGATGAGAAATATTCCGCGTGCATCTCAAAATACAGTGTCCATAACCTTGCCAGCCGATTTCGCTGTCTACGCCTTCTTCGGAGCACTTCCACCAGCTTCCACTCATTGCTTGATTGATTTTTGGTTTCAGGTGTGTAGTGGTGGACCCACGTTTCTTCAACAGTTATTAATCTACGCCAAAAATCAGCAGGATTATGCTTTATCATGTCTAAACACAGCTGTGAAGTGATCTGTCGAACTCGTTTTTGTTCAACACTGAGCAAACGCGGCACCCATCTTGCCGATAGCTTTTTCATATGCAATGTTTACCACGTTCATATGATATGTTTACCATTTCAGCAATCTCACTGATTTTGACCCGGCGATCATTCATAACGATATCGAGGATTTTCTTGATATTTTCTTCAGTAACCTCCTCTTTTGGCCTTCCTGTTGATTGTATTGTTTCAGTGCTTGTTCGGCCCCGTTTAAATTCAGCAATTCAATATTTTACCATATAATTTAATGGAGCAGATTCGCCGCTTTTGTCTCTTTCGCTGTTTTGCCTTTCAAATAATAGTGTTTAAGAAACACAAAAGTTGCTTACTTAAAACGACTACAACAAATAAACTTATCGATGAATTTTGCTAAAATTTTAACAGCTGACGTCTGACAGATCGTAATATTTAACAAAGAAAAAGTTTTTGTGTTTGTGCTGCCCTCTAGCGCTAGGTAGCTTCAGTATACATATGATATATATTTGCACTTTAAAATGCATCAGCTATGAATCGCGCATTTTGAATTTATACACCCGATACTTAAACAAATACATAGACAGCAGAGAGTCTAGAGACGTGCTTAGTTATACGACACGTTCATTTATATAGACGTTTATTTATACAGACAAGTTAATTTATGTACATATTTAATCTTCAGTAGTGTTTGAATAAGAACATTGTTCAAGATGTAAAAAAAATACATTTTAATCCACCCAGGATTTATTAATTACGAATAAATTGTTTAACGTCATTACGGAAATTGAATTGTTGGTTGTCTGCTTGAATTTCTTAATGAGTTCTACACTTCTAACTTCGAGGATTGTATTCTTAACTTAACTTGAAAAGAGATGCTTGTGAAAGGAACTGTTTTTCTTTTGTTTTATTTTATTATTGTGGCAAATAAAATATATATTTTTGTGTATATAAACAACGAGTGGTAAGAGTAACAAATTATTTATATTCAACGTTCAGCAAAATGTTTGTATGTTTATAATATAGATGTTGTTTTATAGTGACTTCTAATAAGGGTTAACAATTTAAGGTCAAATTTGCTACTTCTTCAAAGTTATCTTTAAAAATTAATTTTTTAATTGGTTATGGCTAAAAGGTCCAGATAAGAGTAATAATTAAGCACATGCAGTAAATACTTTGAAAAACTTTGCATACAATTATGAAGATTACTTATTGTCCTTCTTAATCAAATAATCCTTTATTTATGATAGTATGGCATTGTCTATTGTTTTATGGTTTATTTTAATGAACGTCATTAAGAGACAAGAATTTAAAATGTTAATGTGCTTATTTTTTGAGTTAAATTTCAAATAATTTTGTGATATCAAAGTTTCCTTGATTAAAGAAAAATGAAATCATTAACAATATACTTCATAATGAATATTAACTTGTGTTTTTTATACCTTTAAAGAAGGTAAAAAAGTGTATGTGGTGTTTGCTCGAGTTCTTAAATAATTTATGGCATAATATATGAAATACATACATATATACATATATACATACATAACATTACATACATTATGCTGCTTCTTTAATATATTCAAAAATGTACTATAACTCCACCCAGAAATTTTCTCCATAGTCAAAAAAAAAAAAAAACGTTGAGGAAGATTTTAGGCAGACTGCTTCAGGGAAGGGGGTGCTACGTCCGTCCATGTACATAAAGGCCAAGTTTGTTTTTTGTAAAATTATGCCACAGCTCCCTCCAGAAATGTTTTCTGTAGCAAACAAATCGTAAATAATGAAAAATTTGAGGCAGGTTGCATCGGAGGAAGTTGTGACTCATCCGCCCACAAGCTGTCAAAATAAAGTGTTTTCATATGAAACAGCTTGTGGGCTAATGCGGCAATCCGTTTTTAATATATAGCGAAACTTATGGTGTTTTCTTTTCTACCAAAAAATGCCATTTTGTGTTCTGTGGTATATTTTAATATAAAAAATCATACTTGTCAATGGTGAAAGGCATTGCACTTTATGCCCTGTGAAAATCGAAAGTGCTAACTATACCCTGTAAAGCAGATGATTTTTGTTTATTTATAGGGCTACCAGATGAAATTTAAAAAAGTCGTCAGGTATCGTTATCCAATTTTGAAGTAATTTTTTTCCTTCTTTTGTGAAGTAAACTTAAGGAAATATTACATTCTTAAAGCAACATAGTCAGTAATATAAAAAAATTGCATTCCGTTTATAAAAAAGCGTTCAAAATTTTAAGTCGAAGAGTTAGTAATCTGGCAACACCTTTCTCGTATTTACATATTTTATTGAAAAAATATTTTTATATCTAAAAACCTTTTTTCTTGAAAAAATCTTAATATAGATATTGTTGCATTTATTTCATTTGCGAGAATTGAAATAAATCAATTATTAGAATCATCATCGTCACCTGATGAAGAACAATTACTTTATTTATTTGAACATAGTACATTCTTCTTTCTAATATTTGTTTTACGTTATTCCCAAGTAAAAAATTACATTATTACAGGATTGATCAGCCGCTTTTTAATGCACTTTTTAACAGGACGATACTTTTTTTGTTCTTCACATATAAAAAATTTCATATTTAGCATGAATGGTAGGTGCCACACCCATTTATCTAATCTCACCAATTTTTTGTGAGATCAGTTGTATTGGCTACGAAGTTGTTTAGACCAAATTCAGAAATTTGCAATTCAACCGTTTTCAAGATACACAAAAATCAGTATTAAGTTTGTATGGGAGTACCATGACTAATCGTCTTATTCCGCCCACTTGTTGACTGATGAGTTGTATTGACTATAGAGCTGTTTGGACCAAGCTTAGAGACTCCAAATATTTCCATTATGATAATGTAGACAAATAAATATTTACTTTGTATAAGCGAGGCAGCGCCCAGCTGGAATTTCGAAACTTTTACGGTATCTTTCACACATGCAGAGAGATACTGTAAAAATTTTAAGAAAATAGATTCAACTGTTCAGCTTTATATAAACTTTATACATACCTACATACATACATATCGCACACTAAAGCATGAACAGTTACAACTTAAAATTTTGAAATGTTCAGAAGAGGTGAAAAATCTTTTATAAAAAACTGCTGTAATTTAATAATCAAAACAAGTTCCGTCTTAAAAGAAAGTTTGCTTAATTTAATTTTATTTTATGCTGTAGTTTTTGAGAGAAGAGATAATTTTTGAGTTGTGATTTTTTAGTAAATATTTGTTTCTATTAAAAAGTTTATTATATCAAATTCTGCCTATTCAAGAGAAAAAATTTGTATGTTAAATATTTAAATATTTAAAATTAAAATACAGAATTCAATTTATTAAAGCCAAAACAATAATGTTTGGTTTTAGTTTTATAATAAGCCTCATATAACTTTTTAAGAATTTGATTTGTATCGACTAGTTCCTTTATGTGTTGTTGCTTTATTGCTGATAACGGTAGCCTTTCCAAATAAACTGAGCGTAATCTAGAATAGATGATACTATATTGCTACGAAAATAAAAATACAACACATCAGGACTTTAAAACTGTATTTTGGGATTTTGGTATATTTTGTGTCACTCTCTCAACTTGGTAGCACTGCCAAATGAAAATTGAAAATGGTCGATATTTCTGGAACCTTCCAAACTGTATTAGGTATATATAGGAGCTGCTTTACGTACAAGTCAGTTAGTTATCGTTTGGATGTCAATAAATAAAGTTGTGTTAAAGCGGAAAGAAAAACGAAATAATAAACGAATATTAAGTGTTGTATTAAGACAAACAGTATAAAAATTATAGTGGAATAAATAAAAACTGTAAAACAACAAAATACTCGTAAAGCGGTGTTTATTTTATTTAAACGCAATTTAAACGAATCCAAACGTTTTAGAACAAAAAAATTAAACATTTTATTTTAGTACAATAAATTAAGTTACTGATAATTGTATACTTCAACTAATTCTATTTAAAACATTTACTTGACACAATTTAAAGTTTTAATAGGCGTAAAGCTACTTTTTACTACACTCACTTTTCGAAGAGTGGTTTCTTTATAGGATCGTTTATAAAAAAATTAAGTTATATTTTCTTGCAAGACCTTAATGTCACGCCATACAACTTTATTATATTCATTTGTAGAAAGCTTTTATCCACATTTTTCTTGGAAAATCTTGAAATCGTAAAAGTCGTCATGGGTTAGTTCTCGAATTTTATATGGTGGGCCTGACTTTTTCGCAGTTGCATTTAGACTCTTGTACTAATATGGCATGTATATAAGACTGCAACTTAAATGTGTTTTTACTGATTTTTCAATGACGCTGTGCACATTGCCCTCTTCGTTTTGGAAGTGGCCGTGAATAAGTTATTTATGTGTAATACTACGTAAGTTATACTTATAAACAGCATAAGCGTACATTGAGAGTACATATTTATTTCTTTTGTTGACCAAAACAATTGTCGGAAAAATAGCCTAAGACTATTTACTTTACTAATATACAAAAAGAAATTAAATTCAAGCTGCTCACCAATAACTCTAAATAATGTACCACAAAACTTGAAATTTTTTTCATTAACAGCGTTACAACTTCAAAAAATACTATTCATGTGAAAAATCGACTCAATTTACTCGACACAAGTAACATAAAAACAAATATTTCTGTATTTTTCCAGGTTATGAAAACAGTGATGAAAGAGAAATTTTCATGGTAGATAAAGATTTGATCTGTGGGTTTGTTTAAAAAAAAGTGATTTTGAAAAATTTTGAGTTGTGACTTTTCATGATTAAGTGTGCGATATATACATACAAACAAACAGACATTCATTTATATATATAAGTTAATATTAAAAAACTATATATTACCGTAATGAAAACGCTTTCCTTAACCTTGTCTAAAGAGTCTCACATATTTTTTGCACCTATAAAGCACCTTTATATCTCTCTACATACATACATATGTAAATGTTTTTATGTATGTATATGAAAATTAATCTGTTTTTGTGGTTTACCAGACTTTGTCACGCATCACTTCATGAGTTGAAGTTGATTTGAAATGCTTTGTTTACATAGTTAGTCTTTGTTGTATAAATAAATATATACTTATATACACACACATACAAATATATTTGTGTTATAATTTTGACATTTCGTTGCTGTATAAACACTAGATAGGTATGCGGTAGTTTAGAACAAATATTGGCTATGGTTAGCCAAGATTTATGTTGTATACATAAATACATATATATATATATATATATATATATATATATATATGTATGTGTACATACATATACGATTATCTATGTTGTATATATTTCGTTTTTACCTTTTCAAAAACATGTATTTGTGAGTTCGTAGATTGTAGTTAAAATAAAATAAAACTTGTGTTTAGTTTTTAATTAGAAATCCTTTATTTACACAGTTTTGTGCACTACAGCTTGTACCCTTTTTACAAGCAATAACAATTCTTATTCCTAATTAATCTTTCTGTTTACAACCTTGTAAACAAGAACAACTCGACAGATCTTTCTCCTTAAAGATCTTCCAACTCGACCGCAGTTACAACTTAGGTTCGATTACAACTTAAATTCTCTTCGACCAGAGATTAACTACTCTAAACTCTCTTTGCGCTGACTTCAAACCAATACACTCATTCGCTGAGCTAACTTTACTTAAACTGATTGTTGTTCACAGCGATGTGCTTTTGATATGGCTTAGTAAACAACACTTCGAAAGCTCTCAAACCTCTTGATATTTCAGGTAGATTCCATTTCTTTCGCGTACTTCCTTTTTAGTTCTTTAGTAGCCTTGCGAATGTTCTTAGTTTATGTTGTTGCTTGTTATTGGCTGTTACTTGTTTTTTTTGCGGTTAGTATTGTTGTTGCCTTTTTGTTTTTATTTGCTTTATCTCTACTAATGTTTGCTTTTGTCGATTTGGTTATTTGTGAACAGCACGTACAGTCCATGCAGTATTTGTTTATTTATTTTAGCGATGTAATTAATAAACGGAGGGATGCCCAACTTGATTTTTTTAACAATATGTATGTATTGTTACGTACACACAGAAAAAAAACTCAATGTAAAACAAACATTAAACAATGTTAAGTCGTCATAAGCATATGGAAAAAATTTATTTATTAAAGTATGCCTTAAATTGTTTGTACAGTATGTATGTACGATACCATATATTTGTTTTCCTTTTCAAAACTTTTGTTTACAAAATTTGTTTTGAAAACTTAAAATGCGTGCCAAAGGAAGATATATGTAAAGGAAGCTATACCTGCTATAGGTCTGCTTGATTTCAAATAAAGTTGTTTCGTTTTAAAAAAGTGAGGTAAAGAAGAAGTTTTGTATTTATTTGATTTCTTACAGACTTTTTTCTTAATTTTTTTTAATAGAACGGCATGCGCGATGATACCATCCATTAAACAGTTGCCGCTAAAGTTGTGTTACAAAATCAGTCATATGTTAACACAGTAACACCGACTTCATACATATTAACATCAATAGGTAATTCTAACCTACCTAAGATAAACTTAATAATCATGATTATTTTGCAAATTATAATTACCAATTCTGTTTTTTAGAGCCTTAAACTTATTTTAGAGAACAGCTTTAGAGGATAATCTATTATATGTTTTTTTGAAAAATTTCCAATTAACTCATTCGATACTTTTTATTTCGATGTTAAACAATTGTGAATGAAATAGTAAAAAATTTCATTGTGAAATAGAATAAGTATTCAAATAGAAATAGAATAAGTATATAATTTTTTGTTTTATTACAAAAGTTCATTCTACGGTATATTTTCTATGTTGTGTAGATGAGGTTTACAGATTTGAAGAGCATTTCCAATCATATACAGTTGACAACATAAGAGATAAAATAATTTTAAAAGAACTTCATGTATTCACAAGTCTACCTTTTCATACTTAATTAATTAATAATGGTAAAATATAATCAAGAAAATTTAAATTTACAAAGTAAAATTTATAAAATGTTTTATGTTATACGTAAGTTATATTTATAAACAAATGAATAAAAAAATAAGATTTTTAATAGAACAACTAGAAGTAATTTCATGTTATTTTAATATGACCATCGTATTAATTTGAAACCTTTTATGTTTAATTAAGCGTTAATTGATTGAACATGCAACTCATGTTATTTTAACTTTTCACAATGTGGATTCAATAAGGATTTCACATCATTTCAACATAATTATCACTTTGGCTTAACCAAATTTCTAAATTAATTTAACATAATTTGTAGTTGTTTTTACATGAAACGATAATTAAGCAAAATCGTTATTAAAATATGTTGAATCAACCTTATTTTAATTGATTTTACAATGATTTTTTCTGTGGGTATTTGTTAAGATAAATTAGTCACAAAAAAAAAATATTATAGTCTTCACCTGTTACCTTTTGTGTAAACAAACAAGCAACTTACTAACAGCAAATGCGGCATGAATTCTTTTTATACATAATTGCACACGAGTCATCATCTATATTTTCTATACAAGAGTATAAGAGGAAAGTAGAGCGTAAAATTACAATATACAAGAGACCATAAAACAAACAAAATAAATATAACAAATAAAATAAATATTTATAAACAAATGTAAATACTTTACGCCACACGTAGCATTGTGACTGTGGTTTTATATTTAGCAAGCGCAGTACTGTTATAAAAAAATGAAAAAGTTGACAAATACAAATTTATGAAATTATCAATAAAATAACCATGACTACGTATGTACATGTCTGTGCACACAATATTGCAAAAGTATACATACGATTAATAAATTACCATTTTCTTAAAAAAATATTCTCACACTTTCCATTTTTGCATTAAGTTATTCAAATAAAAAATCAAAAAAAAAAATACATAATAATACGTATTATATTTGAATAAATTAAGGTGCTGCTTTTAGTGCCAAGTATGTCACTGTCTGTGTATATTTAAACAAATGTGTATGGACATAGAAAAAGCCTCTGCTGTTACTGGCCAGGAAATTAGCTAACATGCTATTAATAAGGTCAGAATTTTTGTGGGGTAGAAATGGGGCTTAGAATGGTCTGCTTAGTAAAAGGAAGGATAACGAGAGGCGCATACTTTTCTCTGACAAAACGGGTTTAGCTTAAATTTTTGCTACGTAACTATGATAAAAATAGATTTAAGTCTTATATTAGACATGAGAATGATAACCGGTGTTTTGACTTGACAGGGCAGACTTAGTTGAATGAGGATGGTTTCATATAAAATGTGCAGTTTATACAAAGAAACTAAAACCAGACCACACTCTAAAATTCGTCAGGGCAACGAAGTTAGGAGAAACACTGTCTTACTTGAGAGCTACACAATAGCTCAGCGTTTCTCAGCATATACATTTATTCAGAATAATATTAATAGAACCCAAGCAAACTTTTATTAAAATTGCTTTAAGAAATAAAATGAGCTTAAAAGTTAATATCAAGTGGCCATATTTGTAATTTTTTTTTTGTGGAATTGAAACAATTTTAATAGAAATTTAATAAGATATTTGCGGGTTTAACGAAAAAAAATCGTAAAGTTTCGAGGAGTAAACTACTACTGGTAGTGGAATATGTCAAAAAACGCTTCTAATATTTTCAAAAGTTGCAAAGACATGCATAAATGAACAAATATTAAGAACCCGTGCGGAATTGGACAAGCGGGCGTGACACCTCCCATACAAACTAAATCTTGAGAACTGTTGAAGCTAAAGCTCTTGAATTTGGTCTAAATGACTTCATAGTCAATGCAAATCGTCAGTCAAAATGTGAGTGGAATTAGACAGGCGTGCGTGGTACCTTCAATACAAAGTAAATATTCATTTTTGTATATCTTAAGAATGGTATTAGTGTATGATTTAGAATTTGGTGTAAATTACTTATTATTCAAAAAAAACCATAAGTCAAAATATGGGCGGAATTTGACAAAAAGGCGAAATGCCTCCCATACAAACGAGGCACTAATTTTGCGAATCTTGAGAACTGTTAGAGGTAAAGCTTCTAAATCCGGTCTAAATAACTTAGTAGTCAATTGGAAAAGTTGGCGTGGTACCTTCCATACAAACTAAAGGTTGATTTCTGTATACTTCGAGAACGGTTAAGTCAAAAATTCAGAATTCGGTCTAAATGAATTCATAGTCAATACAAATCAGCAGACAAAAAATGGGAGGAATTAGACAAGTGGTAGTGTCATCACGCAAACAGAGTATAAAAAAATTTTGGTATATCTTTAGAGCGGTATTAGTAGAAGTTCTAAAGTTATTCACCCAATAACTTGGCAAGATTGCATAAGTGGGCTTAAGACCTTCCATTGATACTAAATATGGATTTTTTTTATATGAAGAGCAACAATTGGAGCTTCGTTATCTGTATACGTCAGCCAAAAAGTGGGAAAGATTGGATAAACGGGTATTGCTCAAAGCACACTGTTTAAAATTTAGTTAAATGCTACATGTACTATATAAAAAATAATGTGCGTTTGCTTAGTACGCATAGATGGTACCATACGTAAGGAAAAGTACCTATGGATTCTGCAACGAAATTTGCAAGGCTTAGTGGAAAAAATTACTTTTGATACAGAAGAATTAATTTTTCAGCAAGAAAATTACCAAAAAAACACTGCACATATTGTTAAAAACTGGCCTAAAAAGACAGTGATATTTTATATTCAATGACCTCCACAATCTCCGGATATGAATCCAATTGAAAATTTGCGCGTTCATGTCAATTTACTGTTCGCTAAGTATCCAAGTCCGATCAAAGGAATGAACGAGCTATAGAAGCAAACAAAAGAAGTCTGGTAACATACTCTTATACCAGTAGAATTTAAAAAGAACACATGCAGCATTCTTAATCGCATCCAGGCTTAAAAAGGCAAAAGGATACTGAACATCCTATTGATTATAATACTTATTTGTATAGATGTTAAAAATGAAATCAACGGAGCAACGGTTTTTACTGTCATTGTTGTTGCATTGGCATCAAACTAGTTCTGAAGTAAGAGAATATCTGTACCTATAGCACCATAAAACAAAAATACTTAGTTCATTGTATAGTATGAGGACAGCTCGTTCTTTCGTTGCATTGTTCGTTTTGTGCAACAATCTCCCAGCGAAAGTTTTCCCTGCCACTTATGACATGAGTAAATTCAAATCAAACGTCCGAATACATTACTCTCTCTTTGCTCCTGCTAACAACCTATTTTCTTAGTGCCAGCATTTGTATTACATGAGTAGGAGTCATCCTCAAGAGGTGAAATGGCCACTCAATAATATTTAAAATAAACTATAGCACCTTGTAAAATTTAGTGATTACATTATTGTAGAGCACTAATGGAGTATTTTAAAACTTTAGAAATATTTCACTAAACAACAATTTCTTTTTTTTTTTGGTATGGGACACATTTAATACTTACTAAAATCCTTCGGTGTGCTTTCCCAGTTGACCCCGTCTTAGAGACATCTTGGAGGATGGGTGCATGACAATAGAAAATGTCGCAAGAATCTTGCGGTAGGCGAAGGGGCAATGTCATGGGGCTTGTCGTCGAACATTCTTTGTATGAGTATTTCCTTATATTATCGTTAACAACTACATAGAATATATTGTCTATTATGTTGCCGTTAACGATATCGTAATCGACCATGTCTGCATTGCCGTGCTTATGCGTAGATAACATTGTATTTCAGATTGTGGTTGACGACACATTAAAGGACATTGTGTTTAATGTTGTCGTTGACGACATCGTAGACTTCATTTACGACAACGTTTAAGACACTGTCGACGAGCATGTCGTCAATATTCAGTTTATTATGACAACTTTGAGGAAATTGGCTAGAAAATATAGTACACGCACACCTTCGCTATGTTGTCGACAATTGTTGATGGCATATTCAATATGTCTGTAAGACATTCTGAACGACAATGTCGTGTTAGACAATTCTGGTAACTGGGTTTTTAATACTGCGATAATAAGATTTTTATTTTAAGCTTAGAGTTGATCTTCTGCTTAAAAAGACCAAAGTCATCTAAAGGCCTTTAAGACATTTTAAAATATTTTGATCTTTTTGATCGAGGTGGTATTTTTCTTAAGCGTATCTTCCATGTTCTTTTTAAAAAAATTCAAGCTCAACAAAGAGCACTGATATATTTGTTTTCGGAGACGGATGAAAGCTAGCAGAAAACTTAGGCAAGTTGAAAAATAATTTTATAAGCTTAAAATAATTTAAAAGAAATTACAAAATTCTATAATAAATATTGAACGAATCATTAACAATTCGATCTTTTTAGTAACTTCTACAAGAGTCCAACCACAACTAAGTTTCATAACAGGAGAACCTTCCCTATGGAGAAAGTAATAATCCATTCAGTTTGAAGTTCCCTGCAAACCTTACTATGCAGTCACTAATCTTCTTTACGTAGGCTTTCAAGAAACTTAATGCAGTCTCGATTAAGCGACCTCTAGTGTGGGCGTGTTGAGAATTATTGTTTTTTGTTTATAGATAAAAGCACTCTTGAATCTACTTAACGACGATATGTGAATACCTAAGGTAGGCGTAATAAATTCTCTTCAGCCAAGGAGTCACCATATTAGATGTATCCTGTAGGTCAGCAGTACCAAACGCTTTAAAGCATAAAAGGGTCTAATAAAGGTTGCCCTAACATAAGTCAACGGTGACCTGCTGAGCTGCTGCCTCAACTCGAGGGGAGTGGCAACTGCGGTTACAAGTACCCGAAACTATATATGAAGGAGGACTTTGGAGGTCTCTTCATTCATGGTAGTCCAGAAATCATTACTCGACCTAGCAGACACTACACTATTATTAGTTACTTACAAAGTCTATTAGTAACGCTGATTCTACAACATTCCAATTACCTGGAGTGATGGTCTCTCACTGAAAGGGTCTCCAAAATTGAGGTATAATATTAATTTTAATAAAAAAATTACTTTTTTGTCGGATATTAAGAATATTTTTATTTCAGTTTATTACAAATAGGTTCCTGTTAAAAATAAAAAATTATGTCGATGAAGTGACCCCCCTACTGGCTCGGTGGACTTCCAATCTTTTACCAAATATATCAATCACGTTTCTCAATAAATTGTTGTCAATGATTGATATCTGCTCGATAATGTTGGTTTTAAGCTCTTGAACTATTGTGGCATTATTGTACGATCTTTGTGGCCAATTTACTCCTCCTGTACTAGAAATAATACAATTTTCGAACTTTTCTTTCAAAAGATCCATTGTTTCTCTTGTTGTGTGAAAAGTGGCACCATCCTGTTAAAACCACGTATTCTATATGTCTAAATCACCAAAAAGCTTCGGATCATCTCCCTGTAGCGATTTCCATTGACCGTTATCGCATTTCCATTTTCATTTGCTAAAAATATGGTGCGATGATTCCTCCGGACCACAAACGATAACAAACCGTAACTTTATGTGGATATAATGGTTGCTCTAAGATAACTCTTGCATTCTCTTTACTCCAAATGCAGCAATTTTATCTTCTTGTTCTTCGATGATCCAGGAAACGACGTAATGAGTGGTCTGCTGGCTTTCGTGGGTCAACTGGATCTTGTAAGCTTTTAAATGGAGATCACGGTGCAAAATGTTGAATAATGTAGATCCTTTGATACTTAATTGCTGCAAATGATGACGAATAGAAGGTCTTGGATCTTCTTCAACACTTCTGCTCACAGCTGCTATCTCTGGCTTAGTAGCACCATCTTACTTATCCTCCACATTGCCAGACACCTTAGCGCTCCGCTCTGGTAGAACAAGTTTCCCCATCCATTCCAATTTCTTTCTGTCATCTGTTGATAAGAGGTCGATTGGAATGGATTCCAGCCCAGAAAAGACCCGTAATTTAGCTCTTCGATTCATGTACCGCTTCGTCTGTTCTTGTGAAGTGGAGCACTCTGCACACCGCCACACAGTTAAGCCTTTATAAAATTCTTCGTTTGCAGCTAATTTTTTTCAGAGACTGGAAGCCAAAAAGTATTAAGTAGAGATTAAAAAGTAAAAATGCCTCAATACACTTTACAGAAAGAAATACACTTAGAAATATTATATAAGTACATATACATATAATTCCTTCAATATCCAAACTGAAACAATGAGTATTTCTCTCTATCAAGAAGCCACACTTGTTTTTGTTTTTACGTTTATTAAAAGCGAGCTACAGTTTAACTCCGGATCTTTATGGCAAATGTATTAGTCAGAGAAAATTTTTTATAGCATAGTACTTATTTGCGCCAAAAGCCAGTAAACCTCAGATAATAGTCAGAGTATTTTTATTTAATTTTAATAAGATTTTCGCGTTCATTTTTATCCATTTTTTAAATTTAATTTTATTTCTGTTTTTTTTTTTTTTTTCTTAAAATTAGTGGCTTGTGTTCTTGATATATCTTGTCTTTTATTTTATTTAAAATCTGAACAGAAATATTAGGTTTTTGTAATAATATCGGGTGGACCATCTATCAGCTTAAATTTGAATCAGCGGTTATTTCGAATCTGGCAATACTTATGTCATTCTATTCTGTTACAAAATTCAGTATATTATCTACACAAAACGGAATGAATCGAATTACGCTTGAGCAACGCTTGGATTAATTGGAAATTTATTTCCAAAACAAAGCAAATTGGTCGGAAATTGAAACAAAAAAAAAAAATAATAAATAAAAAAAAAATTAAAATAAGAAAATAATCTTTTGAATGAAGCTCATTTTCATCTTGATGGGTACGTTAATAAGCAAAATTGCAATATTTTGGGCTCAGAAAACCAAAACGTGTATTACAAAAGCCAATGCACCCATTACGAGTGACTGCTTGGTGCGGCTTGTGGAACGGAGGTATCATTGGCGCATATTTCTTTGAAAATGAGGACGGCGCAACAATTACAGTCAATGAAGATACCTATCGCATCATGATAACCTTTTTTTTGTGCACGCTCTTCATGGTATTAATGTGAACGATGTTGGCTTCAACAGGATGATGCAACTTGCAACACGCTTCTGATTTATTGCGTCAAAGGTTTGATGGCCGTTTAATTAGCCAAAATGGTGATGCCAGTTAGTCGCCAAGAAGCTACGACTTGACACCGTTGGACTATTTTCTGGAGGCGCCGTTAAAGACAAGTATTATGCCGACAAACCAGAGACAATTGAGCATTTGAAGTGCAACATTCATATGCCATTGCCACATACACTCGAAAAAGTTCGGGAAAATTGGTCCAAGCGAATGGGATAGTGTAAGGCCAGTTTGCCAGGCTGCCATATGAATGAAGTAATATTTCATTTCTAATCGAAATAATTGTACTTTACAAAAAAAAATAAAAAAATAAACTTTGCAAAATTTCAAACCGTTTTTCTTAAATGGCCACACTTAACTTCATAATATGGAGCAACTATTAACTAATTGGGTTAAGTATTAACTCAACATCTGTTGTCCACATTTTAAGTCATATTTACACTGAAAGTAAAATCATAAAAGAACATTTTTTATATTTTGAAGGCTGATTGTAGTTTGAGTGATTTGTTATCCATAATATCTCTAAAATGTTAAATACCATTTGTTTGTAAGGTTTGTCCTGAACTTGAACATATTAAAAAGCAATAATATTCTTGTCGGTCTGGTGGGAAAGCCCCTATTTAAAATAAATTTGTCATTAGAATAAAGCTTTGTTTCATTTTCTTGCGCAGATGTTACTCTTTAAGGCTAATGACACAAACTAAAGACATATTTTTTGAAAAATCACATTTCTTACTATCTATACAAACTTTATACCTACAAAATCAATTACGTAAAACACGTCAACTAAATGCTTAAACTTATAAGTCTTTAAGTGAAATACATTATCTACGTATTCAACTCACGAATACAGAAACTGGCAGCCATTCAAAACACGTTTTAAGACAAAGTGAAAAATTTTTTTTTACAAAATAAATATTAGAATGTCGATAATGTCGAAGATGACAATGATGTTGTATTTGATGAATTTAACTGTAATAAAAGCATGCTGCTGGCAGTATGATAGACCACTGCCATTTTAAATAGGCTAAACAAGAAGTACAATAAATTGTCTTGAAAACAACACCAGCAAAGATTGCTTAAAAAAAATCAGTAAGATTATGGATTAGAAATTTATTAATAATAATTGAAAATTGTTAACTTGAGAGTATAATTTTAGATTTTTCTATTTGTGAGTTTTTCCTTCAAATAACTTGAAACAGGTTGAATTCAAAAAGTGTAGTTCAATTTTTTTAACAGCATGTTCACATGGCAACATTCATTTAGTTATTCGCTCTGTCATTCATAATTCAACCCTCATAAGCTGAATTCAATATAAAATTGTGAAAGTGAATCACACAGTCTGTTATTAATTCAGTTTCAATTAGCCTGTGGATTACCATAAAATAAATGTGATTTCTAATTTTTGTCGAGTGTTTGCCCACACTAAACTTGTTAATTTCAAAATTAAATTAAATTAAAACTTTTAAAACGGATTTTTTTTCTACCTCTGCTGCCATCTATACGTTAGGTCGGCTAATCTTGAAACCGCCATTGTAACAAAGATAATAGATTTAAAGAAGCAATTAGAACTACGCCTTATATAAATATATTTCTGTTATTCCAATAAAGGTCACATTGGGTCTTCAGCTTGTTGAATTTTTTGTTGATCTCTGCTACTTCGAACTTAAATGTCGAATGTTCCGGAAGCTGCATTGAAAGTATCACTCTTTTGCGCAACTCATAATGTTGACTTTTGGTCTTCGCACAACATATTCAATATAACGCCATTTCCGTTTTCATATTTTGGATTCAACGGCGGTTTGCTCATACTCTGCTCACAAACATTAGTTTGAAATGTAGTTCGCCCATAAAATTTTCAGTATTCGGCAGAGGAAAAAGTTGGTGAATACTTTTCAATTCAAAGAATACTCATAAAATGTGACTGATTTCACGCAGATGTTGAAGATGTTAACTTTGGTCGGCTTGATGATATGATGGATTTGCAACTAAATAATGGGTTGTCCTCAAACTTACTTAGATTTACTTATGCGACTTACAACGTATTCTTTCGAGCCCTTTCAGCTATGATAATACAGCGCAGATAGCAAAACGATGATTGGACGTCTTCAAATCGTTGGTGCTGGCAGGTGAAATGCTGTGTGTTCGTAGTGTTTATTCTCATAGTCGTAGTTTTTTTGATTTTAATTCTAAGATCGTAAGTTGCAGCTTTGGCTTTGATTTTTTTAAGTTTCTCTTGAACATCATCAAATTTATGCGAAAGCAAGCAGATGTTGTCTGCGTAGTCTTAATCTTCAAGGTGGCTATTAAGGCGCTAGGTGATACCTCTAAGGGTTGAAGTGACGTTGGTGATTCTACTATCAATTTTCTTTTAACAGAAGGGAGGATAGTGGGCACCCTTGACGTACATCTGCTTTGCTTACGTACATCGCTGATTGCTTCTATGTGTAAAATGAGATATTCAATAACTCCCACGAATTTCTCTTGCATTCCTTCACAGCGAAGTACATTCCAAATTGCAATGTGAGCTAGCTTATTGAAAGCCTTTTCAAAGTCAATAAATATTTAATATAGCAGTGAACCCCATTTGACTGATTGCCCGGTTATTATTTCAAGTCTATTCATATTATCGATGCCTGATTTGTCAGACCAGAAGGCGGCCTATTCATATATGCAATTTGACAGAGTGCCTGCTTTCGTTGATTATTTATGTTAGAAATGACCTTGTTTATCATGCTAAGACCTTGTTTGTGATTTAAATTATGATACCCTACTATAAGTCATTATTAAATCGATTAGTGTCGCTGAACTTTTCTATAATATATGCTTAAGTTGTACACCTACACTTGTGTCTGTATTTAGAAGCTTAAGGCATACGTCGCCTGTTCAATTTCAACCGTGCTGGGATTGTCATTCGATATGGAACAAAGGCATGTTCATTGAATGGGGTCCTGAATATTGCTCAACATTATCCTATATTTGAAGTAAATTTTGAAGTTAGCTGTACCCACTATACCGAAGGAATGTAGGACAAGCTGCTTCTTTGAGTTATTAGTCTATAAATTTACACTAAAATATTAAACTTTTCTCTTAAATTTTTATTCTTATTAAATTGTTTTCCTAAAATTGTGTAAATTTTTTCTTCTAAAATCGTATTAAATTTAAAATTTTAGTTCTACGCTAAAATAACTTCTTCGCTTCAGCTCTTTTACTTCGCTAAACAAACTTTCGCTAAAAATCTGTTATAATTCGTAACAGCTGCTTTACTTTTGCAACTTTTTGGCTTGTGATGCAAGAGCCACTTGTTTCTAAGCCATAAATATTGTTTCTGTTTATCACGATACGTCGCTTTCAGATAGAATAGCTCATAAAGTTTAATTTGTGTCAACTTCTAATCAAGTTTTTCGTTGTTGTCATTTGCATGCAGTGCCCTTAAGGAAGGAATAATGTTTTGGGATTTTTAATTTCAATATAATTTTTTTTTTTTGAGTTTTAAACCTAAACATTTCAAAATTGTTAAACATACAATACGAACGTTTATTTTCATTTTTTTTTTTTTATCCAAATATCTGCCATCATATTATGTGCAGATATGAAACTAAAGCTGGTGATGTTAATTTTGCTGCTGCTTACAGTTTTGTTGTTGCTGTTGTTGATATGAACTCGCTGCAGTTGGGATTGTTGGTTGTTGATGTTGTTTTTGCCAACAACTTTTAAGGATATACACATAGAAGTGCCAGTAGTTCCATGTTCGCTGAAAAATAGCACACGCAGCCAGAGAAATAAACTTTTTTGCTTAACACGATGATATTCGTGCACACCCTGTAAACAATTTATGCTGCAGAGTTACTCCTTTTTAAGAATATAGATATAAACTTAAGATTCGACATGTACATACATACCGATAAATTTAGTGAGGCATTCTATGTTGAAAAAATATTTCAAAAAGTAATTACCAGAAATTATTTATTAAGAATTTTGAACAAGTAGAGGCTTGAACAATTTTGTATTCTAATTTAGAAATTTTTCATTATGAACCTTGTTCAAACGACACCTCCAGTTATACACATCAGGACACATTGCAGGATTTCTTAAACTTTAAAATTTGATATTTAATAATTTTAAAACCTCTCTCTTTTTGTATATTTTCGTAAAAAAAGTTTTATGGCTTAAAGATAACATTTTCTGATGTTTGCTTTTTTAAAGGTTGGAAACTTTACAAGAAAACAAAAGCAAAAATCTTAAAACGCTTTTAAAGAAAACTAAAAACCTCATTTAGTGTTTAAGCACACAAAGATTACACTGGTCTATAGTAAAAAACGCCTTTAAATGAAACTTTATGGAATATAATAATTTTGATGCGCTGAATTCAAATCTATTTTTAGTTTCTTTCATGGGGCTAAAATTTTGCTATGGGTGTGGCAAATTTTTCGCCAATAACATGGTAGTCATATCCATATATTTTATCATAAATTCAAGACGAATTCACCGATCTTAATGCAAGTACCACTAAACGGAATGGCGACTCTTTATTGATTCATAAAAAAACATGTATTACAAATTTTTCTTCAAAGTTAGGCACGCTCCTTATAGGTTATATTAAATTATATTTTAATCATTTTTGTATAACTTTTGGGATATAAAAGAAAAAACTCCTCGAACTATAATTTTGAATAAAAAATAAGCCAACCGATTTTCATGATTTATAGCTATTTTATTCTCTACATCTTAGGCTTTAATTTCAGTGCTAAAATTTTCATTATGAAAAATTTTTTATATCTTTTTGAAAAAAATTGCTCTAATATTGCACGAACACTTTTTTTCGCAGCTAAGTTGGGAATAACTCCGAAAATTACCCAAAAATTTTATTCAGGTGTTTTATAGAAAATTTTGTTAATAAATGTTTGAAGTACTTGCAATAAAATCGGTCAAGTCGTTTTCAAGTTATGATGAAATATTCACATAATTACCATATTTTGGACGAAAAATTTGCCACGCCCATAAAAAAATTTGAGCGCGATATAAAAAACTGAAAACGGATTTGAATTCAGCGCATCATAATATAATGATTTCATAGAGTATTACTTAAAGGCGAGAAAATTTTTTGTTTTCTGTAGACCAGTGTTATTTAAGTTTTATTTGAAGATGATAGACAAGTAAGTTGGGTCCTTGTTAATATTTTTTTTTTCTAATTTTTAAGTTATTAAATATTAAAAAATATATATATTTTTATATTTTAATTGCCCATATCTGCAATTTTTATTTGATAGATGCCTTAGACAGTTCTCTAGCATGAACATAAAATTCTAAAGCTCCTGGATTAACAATGCATTGTATTCAGTGAATGAGTAGTCACACGCATTAAAAAAAAGATTAAGTCATGTCGCTATGCCTCGGCAAGTTACATCTAAAGCTCATCAAACATTACTGCTTGTGAAGATAATCTTGTATATTATTATATCCTAAAAAAATTTGCAGCTATCCTGGACCATTAAGGTTTGACACATAAACAATCATTTGATTAATACTTTCTGAGGTTCTGTTCTAAAGGGTGCGCAAATTTCACAAAATTTTTTACCACATTTCTCAACAAAATCATCTTTAATGAAATAAAATTTTCAGCATCAATTATTTTTTTGTCTGCCTGGTGGTCTTATAACTTTTCTATAACTTTATAACTTTTCACATTTTTTCAGCTTGGGATATGATCTTGTACGCTGTCCTGAAAATAAATCAGGGGATTTGCTAGCGGATTTGCCTATAAAACAATGGTTTTACTCAATCTTTTGGGGCTCGTATTCCGGGATGTTTTCATTTACAATATAGAGCCACTTCATGAACGCTTGACAAATTTTTATTGCTAAACATTATGCGACGTCATTTGCATACGAAAAAATTCATAAAAAAAACCAAAACTTTTTTCGTAAAATAAACAAATTCCTAGAAATTCCAAAAATTTCTTATTAAAAAAACATACTCTTTACAGAAAATAGGTTAAGTAAAAATCTATTTTTATTGTTAGGGTTGTAACGTGTGGTTCTATTTTAAAAGTTATGGCGTCTGGAAGTAATTAAGCGGTATAGTAATGGTAGGTATAGAAAAATAAAATAAAGAATTTTAAAGATTTTTTGTTGGATATCTCAAATGAAAACCAGGTCTTTACTTTTATCTAATTTGAAATAATTTACATTACAAACTGTAATTAATAGGCTAACACCATTTCCTTTTACGCCCGTTCTACTGCAAGATATAGATACGTATATATGTTTTTTTTTTTGATTGTCATATAAAAATCATTTTTTTTTTGTATTTAAATTTAAATTTTTAAATTATTATTTAAAAACACTAAATTGCATACATACATACATGTGAAATTAAAATAAATGTAAAATGCTAGAATGCAGCTGATTTTGTCAGCCGCTGGGTACACTATTTTTTGCTACACTGTTTAGAATAACATGAATATAAGAATTTACGAAATTGTCGTATATTTAACTATAGTGCAGGAATTGCTTATATAACTTAATTTGGATGAATTACACCTAATTCTCTTCTTACACGAATTTTTAATAAACGAATCGAAATAACACAATTTTAATGAAAAAACTGATCTTATTTACATGATTTTTTTTTAATAACACGCTTTATTATACAATATATTTGATAAATTTTTCTTGCTGTGTACATTGTTATACTATGTAAAGGCTGGTCCAACCATAAGTCATGATGTTAATTGTGAGTCACCTTAACGTCAAGTTTTTTGCCCAACTTAATTTGAAGTTTCTTTGGTTCAGTGTTTGACAAATTAAACCAGCATAATCAACAAAATGTGTTCACAATCGGGAGAATTGTGCGTAAATTTCAGCAAACTGTGTCTGTAGGAAATGTGTAAGGACCTGTGCATTCGTCCAGTTTGTTCCATGCCTAGTACGACATCGGGCCGTACTTCTTCGAAAATAATGTCGGCCAACCAGTTCGGAATCGATATATGATAACGCACTTCTTCACCGTTGGACTTCTTTCTCTGCGAATATTTAAAGGAAATAGTGTACGTCAATAAGATAAAAACAATTCAAGAGCGAAAGGATGAGATAATTCGGCACAGCAAGGACATTAAAACTCAATTATGTCTCAGAATCATTGAGAATATGGACCGACGGCTATGCCTTCGAAGCCCACTATCATAATAAAAATTATTGAGATATTTCTCTGAAAACTTTTTGTTCTTTGTACAATTAACATTGTGCGCTATGGTTGGACCACCCTTTATTATAGATTATGTATGTACTTAATATATTAATGAATTGAACGTTGTTTTTTTGCTTCGTCACTCCTCTAGAGAGCATATTGGCTTTCCAAAAAGCATCTATTGCTTTGTTTCAGTTTCATTAATCAAGTTGATTTTCAAGCTAAGTAGGTAAATAATATACTGTAGCTCGCCTCCATATATTTGTATGTAGTAGCGAAGATTCTTGCTAAGTTGCATTGGTGGTGCTCATCATTCATCTGATGTTTACACTCAAAATTACTATAATTTTTTTTTCGTCATGACCGTTTGTTTTGTATGCGTGAGCTCTAACAACTACACCAAGCCACCCAGAGTGTGGCATGAAAGCGCAAAATAAATTCTAAGGAGAATTTTTTTAATACCGTTAAACTAATTTTCTTTTTAGACAAAGTTTTTGGAAATGTATTTATAGTGAAGGAAATGTATTTATATTGTTCCTTGCTTCCAAAATTTATTATTTGCAGTATTCAAAGTTATATTTGTAAGCATTAATTCCAATGTTGCTAGCAAATTGAATATCATCCTTTGGAATATTCGAATTACATCATTTGTTTTTTGAATTACTTATATGAATAAACTCGTTCACATGACACCTTTGTAGTTTTAATTTTTTGTTGTTGTTTTTATTTATCATTTTGTTATTTGCCAGTAAATGCTGTCTTAGAAATAGAGAAAAAGCAAAGAAATTAAATGAACAATTTTAGCTTGGACAAACACTAAATAAAAATTAGAGATAACATTGATTTCGATAATCCACATAATCTTATTGAAACTGAATTCATTACAGTTTCGCTGATTTGCTCCTTAAATTTGGTATGGGGAGCTATTTAATGCGACTTAGGGATTGAGCTACAAATAAGAGGTAATATAGAAAAAGCGTTGCCGTGTTAACATAGCGTTATCCATGACCTACTAAAAAGGAAAAAGCTTTTCTCAATAGAAGTCATTTACATAAAATATGTTTTAAACTTCAATTTAAAGCATAATTTTTACAGTAAATTACAGAACAACATCTATGACTACGTTACATCTTTTCTTTCTTTTAATGTCACCTATTTGGTTTCTTTTCGCCAGCAGAATATGTTTCTATTATCTTTATTATCTTTACAAATCAGTAGAAAAAGTGTGTTTTTCAAAATTGAAAGTTACTGTTTATGTTCCGAGCTGTAACGTGTGTTTTTTTCTAATTTAAATTGATCAACTTTTGAGTTTTGTGATTTATTATTGTTTTTATTGGTAATAGAGCCCTTGAATAATAAGAGAACTAAGTGCTTGTTATTCATTTGCCTCGACTGTAAATTGACGCTCTTCATCGCATATCAACGCACGTTACAGTATCTACGTTTAAACCCAGTAAACTTGCTTAATTCGAATCTGTTAAATAGATAACGGCCCATAACAGAAATTTTAGGTATATAAAAGGCTTAGCGGGATGTAGAAACTGTCTTTTGTGATTAAACTGTGCAATAAGATGCACCTGATTGTTTCTAATTAAGTTTTATACCTAATGAAATTATTAAAGTGCTAAAATATTATATAAATTATTCATAAGTGTTGAAGAAAATCGTATGAATTCACCTGCAAGGGCAATTTCCATTTAAGAATATAAAAGAAGAAAATTTTCTTTGGTGACGGTGTATAAATTTAACCTAAAAATAAATTTTTGTGGCCAGAAAATCAAGAAAATACAGGAAAATAATTAAATTGGCAATTTTAAAGTAGTGGACTCATTTAGTGAGCCACTACTGTCTGTTTTTTCTATCTGTATCAAAAGATACAGGATCGAGTGTTAATAACAACCACTCTTTACCAGAAGCTACAAAGAAGAAGAAAAAGAACAGAGCCACAAAGAACCCAAAAAGAAAAAAGTATATATAATTTAAACGACACGCATTGAGATCAGTTTTACTTTCGACTTTGTTATTTTAATTACAATTTCTAAAGTAAGAATTTCACCGCATTTTCTTAAAATAACTATGGTGAGTTTTTCGTACCTTTTTTGATGCCACAACCGAATTATCACTTTTATGACCACAAAAAAGAGAGTATGAGTGAGACAGAGACAGAGTGTGTGATACTCACATATAATTATAAAGTTGCGGTTTTCTACCCAGTCGTTTTGAGAACGACTCAAAATATAATATTTTTTTTTTTGGGGAGAGGACAGTGGGATCACATTAGAGTTGGGCTCTTCTAATGAGCTAGTTCGTTTACTTAAAAGACAAAACATGTGTGTAAACGAAAATTTTATGTGCGTGTGTGTGTAGGTATGTACGTATGACTGATAAACCTTCTTCACTAAAAAAATATATATCACTTATACGTACGTACTTACATATGTACATACGTAGTAATGTGATCCCACTATTTGTCAAAAAATTTATATATTTAAAACGACTGTGCAGGTTATCATGAGGTTATTTTATTGAGGAATTATATTTTTTATAGTTTATTCAATAAATTAAACCGTTTTTGAGGTACGCGAATATATGTTTTGCGAACTTCTCCTCTTATAAGGTGCAAAATGTAAATTTTTTTTACTTTAAAATCAGGCTTTTCTCTTAAATATTCAACTAAAAAAAAAATTAAAAATAGGGCAACACTGATTACAAATACCAACAACAACGCAAATTTAACTTTATGCATAATTCCTGTATGTAGAAAAGACTTTAAAATGTATAGTAGACTTTATGTGTCCTTAAGGTATTCTTGTGTACTATATATGGATTCTCAGAAATAAAAAATACCCTCAAACACACACAGTCATTAATTTTTAATACCTCGAATCAATATGATATGATTCTGTATGACGATGGATGTATGTATATGTACGCTGGTATGAATCTGTGTTCCTTGTTTTAGATAAAGCTTTCGTTCCGTATCATTACTTAATGTAGAGAAAAATTAAATTTATTTCAAATCAATTAATACAATATACAATATTTGCAATAAGCACCTCAATAGTTGGAGAGGGAGTGGAGTTGATTCTGCTGTTAAATGTTTGATGAAAAGAAAGTATAATGCTGTCTGTCGCAGCTAGAAATTGATTAGACAAGAAATATGTTTTGCTATCAAATGGAAATTAAAAAAATCCATTATTGCAATTAAAAAAAGAAGTTAAAAAATAAAACCGATGTTGATAGTAAATTAACCAATAAATTGAAGAAAATATAAGAATAAGAGGAAGATAAAACAAATACTTTTTAGAATGATAATTATGATAATAATTAACTTTCACTGAAGACAAAGCTATTAAAGATTAAGTATTTGCTTATATAATAAAGGTTTTTACTGATTAATAGCTCAGCATAACAAAGTTTAAACCTATTGTTACAAGACTAGATTAGATCTGTTTTTTCTATCACTCCTCTAGGGAGCATATTAGCTTTCCACAAAGCACCCATTGCTTTATTTCAGTATAACTAATAAAGTTGATTTTCAAGTACACGATTAATCTACTGTAGCTCGATTCCATATGATTATGTGTGGTGGAGAAGATCCTTGCTAAGTGGTGGTGGTGGCATTATAATTTCTTCTCTGTAGGTGGTGTTTTGTCCTGATCATTCCCCTGAAGTTTGTCATCACCACCCGAGGTGGGTTTGTTAAAATGGATTTGTCTGGAGGAAGGTAGAAGTCTCTTTATTAAACACACGAAACAGCAATTTATTTATTTTTTTTTTTTTTTTTTTTGTTATGATCTTTGCTGGGGATTCGAATCTGAGCCGCTTGCGTTGTGTGCCTGCGCATTAACCACTACACCACGCTACCCCAGTATACTAGGTTACCTAAAGAATTTTTAACATTTAAGCTTTTACTCGTAAGTAAAGCGAGTTATATTTTTTGTATCCTTACATTACAAGATTTTATGAAAAAAATCTCCTATTAATCCATTTTTTATCGCGCTAAAAAATTATCGCATAAAGATTTGCAATATTAATAAGAGTACATATTTAATTTTTTGCCCTATTATAAAAACTTATTCAATTATATTCTTATTTTTTAGAACTTCTTCGTATCACGAAGATGGAAATCTGGTGGTAAAATTTGGGATAAATACTTATTTAAACAAAAGAGCAAAGCATATGCGTTTATCGCACAAATTTCAAAATAATTTAAATGTTTCCGATTCGATCCCCCAGGCTACTAGTTCGAAACTTGATGAACCAAATGTACAAGTTATCAAGAGAGTTCATATTTAATTAATGACTTCATAGTTAATAAAATTTAATTTCGTATTGAATTAACTTGAAATTCGTGTTATTTTTACTTTTCACAATACTGATTCTATAGAGTCGCACATTATTTCAACATGATTATCACTTTGATTTAACTAGAACTACAATATTAATTTAACACGATTTCTAGTTGTTTAAAACAACAAAATTTTATAGTTGTTTTATTGCAAAATTATGTTGAATCAACATAAACCGATAATGAAGCAAAATCATTATTAAAAAATGTAGAATAAACCTTGTTTTAATTGATTTTATAAGGATTTTTTCTGGCTCAATGGCTTGAAAAATGTTATAGGGACTTCGCTCCATCAAAAACAACAATCAAACTTTGGTTTGCTGACTTCGAACGTGGTCGTAGAGAAACCTCTGATGCAGAACGCAGTGGGCGTCAAAATGAGACAATAACACCAGAAAACATAAAAAAACACATAGTCGGTCCACTAAAGCAAACAAGC